>JAUMHI010000011.1:1316102-1342396 GCA_032359435.1 Enteromius unitaeniatus
GACTTACTGCCGGCAATGCGAACCAAGCTCCTGCTCTGGTCATACAGGGACCGGACAGCCCTTAGCAAAGGGCCCCTCACCCCATACTCCCAGAGCACCCCCTCACAGGACACCGCGAGGGACACGGTCGAATGCCTTTTCCAAGTCCACAAAACACATGTGGACTGGTTAGGCAAACTCTACGACTATAACTCCTCCCATACCCTAGTTTTTGCCTCTACAACCCAACCCACAAAGCACCGGCCCCTTATGGTCCCTCCTGCAGGTGGTGGGCCCATGGGAGGGTGGCCCCACGTTGCTCCTTTGGGCTGGACCCGGCTGGGCCCCGTGGGGTGAGACCCGGCCACCAGGCGCTAGCATACGAGCCCCAACCCGGGGCCTGGCTCCAGGGTGGGGTCCCGGCTGTGCCGTACCGGGCCACGTCACATTTCCAGATGTTTTTCTCTCCATATGGGGTTTTCTGGACCACTCTTTGTCTGGCCTGGCACCTAGGACCTTTTTGCCTTGGGAGACCCTACCAGGGGCATATAGCCCCCGACATCCTAGCTTCTAGGATCATTCAGGCACTCAAACCCCTCCACCACGGTAAGGTGGTGATCCAAGGAGAGGAGAAGAAGAATAATGAAAAAAGAATAATAAGGATTATGTCTCATAGCTGGTGGAGGTGGGAAAGGTTCTGTTTCCTTAAACTAGTTTGTCATGCATTTCTTTATATCAACATATTTACAGGTAAATCCTACTATTTTAAATTTGCAATTAATTGTGATTATTAACAGTCCATGACTGTTTAACACGATTACATTTTTTGATTGATTGAGAGCACTACTTTTTACTTAAGAAATTGAAATGATTCTCCAAAGATGCATTAAATCAATTAAAAGGTTAAAAAAAAAATTGTCAAAAAAGGACAGTTTCCACTTAAATAGCATAAGACATTTCAAACAAGCTTGAAAAAACCCTGTCTGTCTCTCTTCCTCTTGTCTGTCTGTCCGTCCTGTCGTTCATGTTCCTCTCTGTCCATCTTTCTTTCTTTTCATCCGTCTCTCTGCTCTCGAGCAGCCAGGAGCTATGGTCGCAGAAGAGGTAACTTGACGCCTTTTTATGTTTGTGCTCGCAGAAATGATGAGGCTTTTGCTCGGGCTGAATTCTTCCTTGTCTATAAGGATCACATAATTTCATAATTTTTGCTTCCTTTGTGCAGTGATTGCATTAATTCATGTTGATTTTGCAATTGTTTTCTGCTCATTTAAATATTGTTTCCTTTTATGCTATTGCACACATACAGGGGAATGTTTTAAATAATGATCAACGGATATTGTTTAAAAAGTTGACAAAATCAGTTTGAAGTAAATCGTATGGGCTTGCTGCAACTCTCATTCAATTGTCCAGGTCTGTGTCATAGGGTTTGACATGTGTTGGCTTTGGCTTTAGTTTGGTTCTAGTACTCCTCTTATACCCCTTCTCCACCATAAACCACTAACATCTTAAAACTACAATGTCTTAACGGTTCCATAAAAAACCTTTCTGTTTTTAAAAGGTGAAAGAAGGTTCTTCAGGTTATTAAAAGATAAGAAATAGATGGTTCTTTAAAGAACTTCTGACTAAATGGTTCTTTGTGGAACCAAAAATGGCAACGCTGTGAAGAAACTTATTTTTAAGGGTGTAATTCACACCCTGATTCTGTTTTTGCCTCTACTCGTTGCTCATCTGTCTAAAATAAATTGATTTGCAATCAAATATGCAAGTTCATTATTGTTTTTGTTACATGTTTTAAAAACAGATCAATTAAAGCCGCTTTTTGAAACTGAATTTAATATCTTTGCATATTAAAATATGTTTTCAAAACTAAGAATAACAATGGAAAAGGGATATCAGCGTTTGTGTCTACAGGTCTTCCAATCACAGCACAAATGTATTTTTTATTTTACAATTCATTTTATTAATATATGTCATTTCTTTTTTTTTTTTTGCATAGCAGTATGAAAATCTACCTTGTTTTATGCCCCTTTTAATATATCGATCGCATCTCTGTGTTTTTTTTAACTCTGGTTAACCTAATCTTATGGGGGCAGTTTCCCGAACAGGGTTTAAAACTAGTCCTAGATTAAAATAAATGTTAAGAGCTGTCTAAACTGGAAAAGGCTTGCACTGAGTTAAAATACATCATTGCCGTTGTTTGGTCTTAAAATGCTCACAGATAATGGTTCAAGTTTTATGTAATATTAAATTAATTAATCATTAATCAACCAAAACATTTGGCCATTACTGAAATAAATGTATTTACTTACACTCTTGATCAGTTTAATGTATCCTAGTAGAATAAAAAAAATGGTACTGTGGTCAACCCAAACATTTGAATAGTAGTATAGTAAATTAAATTTAATTCAGTTAGTATTATAATTTTCATTGTTGTTTAGACATGAAGTGTTTTGTTCCTTAGGTCTTCTTTGTGGTTGGTTTTTTTTATTTTTTTTTATTCGCTAATCAATTTCTGTCTTCTGGCTTTCTCTCTCTTTCATCTGTTTTCCTGTGTGATTCCTCCTTTTCTCCTCTTCTCCCCTTTGGTATCCCTACTTTCTGTTGCAGGTCGCTCTTCACTGTTTCCTTTCGAGGACGGCTTCCTGGACGATGGTCACAGTGATCAGCCGCTGACCCCAGGCATGAGTTCACCCACCCGCTGTCAGAACGGAGAGAGGATGGAGCGCTACTCCAGGAAGGTGTTTGTCGGAGGACTGCCACCAGACATCGATGAAGGTGCATAGTGTATACACACTGTATAAAAGTGCTGAGCGTGGAGGTTTTGATCATTCATATTAATATTCATATAATATTTAATAAATATCATGAATCTGTATAACGAATCTGGAATAAATTAGTTTATAAATACTACATGAGCTTAAATTAAATTATTATTTTTAGTTTAGTTTAAATTGAAGAAGAAAAAAAAATTACTAAAAAGCAAAATATTAAAATGATAATAGTATATAAATAATAGTTAAGACAGATTGAGGTAATCATTTTATGCAATTGTCAAAGAAATAAATGTATTAAAAAAAGGATAAAACTTTTTAATGACAGTTTGTGGGAATGTGGGAACTTTTTATTTCTAATAATTTAGAGTTGTTTAATCAAAGTCAATAAAATATATGAAAAATGAAATGAAATTGAATTAAAAATAAAATATATAAATGAAATGAAATGAAAAATAAAATATATAAATGAAATGAAATTAGAAAATAAAATGTATAATTTAAATGAAATAAAAAATAAAATATATAAATGAAATTAAAATTAAAATGTATAATTGAAATGAAATGAAATAAAAAAAATAAAATGTATAATTGAAATGAAATAAAATATATAAATGAAATTAAAATAAAATATAGAATTGAAATGAAATTAAATGAAATTAATTTATTAAATTAAAAATAAAATAAAATAACTTTTAAAGGACTTTTTGTCACAGAAAAACCCCCAGAATGTCTATTTTTGATATTCATAGCAATGAACTGCATTTTAAAGAGTCCACAGCATTGTTATTCAGAGGAGATGCAGTGGCTGCTTGCTTTTTTCCCCTCAATGTTAAAAATGCATATTTTGCATATTATTAAAAATGCTTTCCATTTGTCCAACAGATGAGATCACTAACAGTTTCCGTCGCTACGGTCACCTGGTAGTGGACTGGCCACATAAAGCAGAAAGCAAATCCTATTTTCCCCCTAAAGGTAATGACACTGACATCATCTCTCCTGCAGCACTTCAATATGTCTGCAGATGTTTAACAGATCAGTGACCGTGTGATTCCCTCTTTACACGTCCTTCGTTTGAGTGAAACAAAATGAAAGTATTACATCACAGTCGGTCTGAGAGCGTTTATACTCAAGTGATTTGAGTCTATTGTGTGGATGCTGGTCAGTGTTTAGTCTCAGAGCGTTGGGAATCTGTTGTGTTGTGCGTCAGATTGGTCTCAGTCTCTTCAAAATGCCTCCAGGTGTTCATTGCTGTGGCTTGAACAGACGCACACAGACAAGTACTTACAGATACACACCTAGAGGGACAAACCTACTCCATTTCATCATGTTACACACGTACATGTTTGTGTGAGGACCTGGAAAATGGTAGCAGAGTTTGTTATATATGTGTGTGTGTATATAATAAACAGATATATATTTATTTCAGTCAATTAAAATTTAAAAAGAACGTTAATTGTAAGAAAGTTTAGTTAATTATTTTTTTTTATTTAATTTAAGTTAAAAGTTTAAAAATTTGTATATAATTTTCTTTATTATTATATTATGCAATTAAATATAGTGTATATAAACACCCATACATATATGTGGATATAATGTATATAAGTATATACATTATAATTGTGTATGTATATATGCATGTGTGTGTTTATATATATATATATATATATATATATATATATGTATGTATGTATAATGATCTGCACTTATAGATTTGATATGTTTGGACCGCAGTGGTCCTCATGCCTGCGCTGTCCAGTCACGGTGTGTGTGACTGCTGTTTGCAGATGTGCTCATTGTTCCTCCAGCTCATATGAAGCACTGCTCCAGACTGAGTGAATGGAAGATGCTGGTAATTTTTCCATCCTGTGTTGTGTAAAGCATCATGAGTCACGGTGGGAAGAACCGAGGTCAGCTCGAGGCTCTAAACTCATTAAATAGAGTTAAATGCCTTCTTCGGCTGCTGTTATACGGTTATCAGTAACACTGAGTTTGATTTAAGAGCTCCTTCTGTTCAAATAGCAGCTGGAAAGCAGGATGGAAGTCAAGCCAAGGTTTAGCTGCTTAACACGGTCCAGTTAGCCCCTGCTGGAGGGTGCAGGAATTACACGATTAAAAACAAAAAGCCATTGTTCTTCTTTTTTTTTTTTTTTTATTCCAAAATCGCAGTGTATTCTGATTAATTATTTCTTGAAAGCATAAAAATGGCAAATAATTATTTAAATTAAAACATGTTTTTAATACTGTAATTAAAAAATATATTTAGAATGCAAAATATATTTAATTATATATTTAGGTATTTTATTACATTTAAATTGAATTTCTTTACATGATTTAATTATTCAACTGAAACAAAAATCTCCCAAATATCTTTATTATTATTATTCATCATAATGTCTAATTGGCTAGAATAATCCCATCTGAATTTGTAAGGGATTTAGTTATTTTTTTACACTATATATATTATACAGTATATAAATATATTTAATATATAAATAGAAAACAAATATTAATCATATTTTTAATGATTTTTTGTATTATATTTACATGTTTACTTTTAATAATTCCATAAAGACATTTACAGAGATAAAAGACATAATAATTTCTTTCAGACATTTTATTATTAACATAATCTCAAATTGAGTAGAATAATCCAATCTTAAATTATATTTATGCATTTATTTATTAATTATATGTTAGCACTAACAATGAAACCCCTGGCACTCTTACATCTGATGCTCGTTCCTGAATCTCTCCTAACACACTCCTAAATGTTTGAAGGTTGTTGACATTTCTCTGTTCTTTTGACTCCTAACACTCTATTGGTCTCTCTTTCCCTGCGGCGGAACGCCTTGTTCTTTTCTTCCCTCTGGTCTTTCTGCTGGCTCTGATCCTGAAGTTGTCAAACTGCAGTGTTATAGAGGACAAACACTCCTTTAGGAGGACTTGATAGACGTCATGAATTCACAGACCGGTTAATGCAGAATGCTCGTTACGTGTGTATTTATATACACATCGTGAGATGAATTCCTCTGATCAGCAGAAGGAGTGAATGGTTACTGTTAGTTTCAGGCTGGTTGGTTTATGACTCGCTCCAAGGCTCTGCCGTCGGCAGCGGTTGTGTGCTTCCTGTGTTCTGAGCTCTTCTGGTCTTGGCTGCAGTCTGATTCTGTGCAGCCAGAGGTTGTCTCATCTCTCATGCTCTTCCTTCTGCAGGGTACGCTTTCCTGCTCTTCCAGGAGGAGAGTTCGGTCCAGGCCCTCATTGACGCCTGCATCGAGGAAGACGGGAAACTCTACCTGTGTGTCTCCAGTCCCACTATTAAAGATAAACCAGTGAGTGAAGCACTGCCACAGCCCACTGAAGCTCAGTCTAGTAGATCGGTCTAGACAGAAACACTGTGAAGAGGAGATTCGATTTTAGATTTTTGTGTGTGTTTGTTATATAATAATTAATTATTTCAATGTAAGTGTCTGTGTCTTTGTCTGTGTGTGTGTGTGTATTAGTGCTGTCAAATGATTAATCATGATATATATGTATTTGTATATTTATCATGTGTGTATATATAATGCACACACACAGTATATATTTTGAAAGTATTTACATATCTATACATTTATATATTATTATATATATATATATATATATTTAATATATAAACAAAAATATTTTTAAATATATATGCATTCATATGTTTGTATTTGTTTATGCATAATATACACATATATATTAAAGTATAAAAACAATCTATTATTGAAAAAAAAAAACTATAAATATGAATAAAATTCAATAACATAATATACATTAATTTGAGATAAATAAAATTGTGTATACATATATATAGGTCCTTCTCAAAAAATTAGCATATTTCTGTAATGTACTGATAAACATTAGACTTTCTTATATTTTAGATTCATTACACACAACTGAAGTAGTTTCAAGCCTTTTATTGTTTTAATATTGATGATTTTGGCATACAGCTCATGAAAACCCCAAATTCCTATCTCAAAAAATTAGCATATTTCATCCGTTCATATATATATAATTTTAATTAACTGTGTATATTAATTTATATTATTTAAATAATAAGCTAAATTTCAGGGTAGTTCAGAGATGTACAAATTCACCTTTTCACAGAAAACTTGTTTGCATTGAATTTTTGCTGTAGATGATCAGTTTTTGGTTCTTAGGTCCAGATTCGTCCGTGGAACCTGAGTGACAGTGATTTCGTGATGGATGGCTCTCAGCCTCTCGACCCACGCAAGACCATTTTTGTGGGAGGCGTTCCACGACCTCTACGAGCAGGTGAATTTCTCTCTCATGTCAATTATTGTACTGTTTTTGCAGTACCATCATATTCCGTATAATGGTGTGTTTCTCCTGTGTGTGTGTTTAGTGGAGCTGGCTATGATCATGGACAGACTGTACGGAGGTGTGTGTTACGCCGGCATTGACACTGACCCAGAACTCAAATACCCTAAAGGTGCGGGCCGAGTGGCCTTCTCCAATCAGCAGAGCTACATCGCTGCCATCAGCGCCAGATTTGTCCAGCTGCAGCATAATGACATTGACAAACGGGTGAGTGAGCTGCAGTGTTTGTCTTTATACACCATGCAGAAGACGGTCGATTTAATAGCAAAATGCAATTCAGTTCTCACGTTTTGTGACTCCTAATCAGGGTTATTAAACTAAATCTAAAACCAAAAGAAATGGATTACATTTGGTACACAGTGAAGTACAGCTATTTGAAAATCGAGAATCTGAGGATGCAAAAAATCTAAATATGGAGAAAGTCACCTTTAAAGTTGTACAAACAAAGTTACTAATTAAAAAAACTAATTACGTTTTGATGTATTTAGGGTACAAAATTTACGAAATAACTTTATCTGTTGCTACACGTATACTTGTGCTACTGTATATATCAAGATATACAGTATATAGTAGCACAGGTATATGTGTAGCAATACTTATTATATTTATATAATATGTTATAGGTTTTTATATATATGTGTGTATATATGTATATATATATATGTATGTATGTATGTGTATATATATATATATATATGTGTGTGTGTGTGTGTATGTGTGTGTGTGTGTGTGTGTATAAACATCAAATAGAAATACTACAATTTGAACTAAACAATTGAAAACAATTGAACAATTAAATTTAAAAATAATTTTGTGTGTATTTAAATGTGTGTGAATAAAATAAAAAAATATAAAAATAAAGATTTATTCAAAAGTGTGTGTAATTTAAATATAAAATAAAATTAACTACTAAAAAGTTATGAAATACAAAAATGAAAAGTTATTCAAAAGTGAACTCTTGAATACTCTTGAATTCACTCTTGAATGAGTTTTCATTTTTGGATGTGTATATATATATGTGTGTGTGTGTGTGTATATATATATATATATATATAATAAAAATTAACTATTTTTTTTTTAATAAAAAATATAAAAATTAAAACGTATTCATAATTAAAATGTATTAACTTTAGTGTGTCTCAGTTGTACTAAAATAACTCTGGCCGCAGTGCACTGAACTTTACACAATGAAGCATTAAGCCACCGTGATACCGTCAGCAACACTTTATAAGTGTGACATTTTACTTGATACGATTTGAACTTTGACGCCGCTATCTTTCTAAACACAGTTCACCAGACTGTTTGCATGAGATGCACTGAAGAGCATTACAAACTGGAGATCATCATCATGGGCCATTTACAAAAAAATCTTCAGAATGCTATATTGCTGTATTGACTAGACGAGTCCCAGAAGAGGGTTATACTGTACTTTTATAACTGTAATTCTAGATGTGATTGCATGTTGGCAGTTTCTGTACCGTGGTTTTCCTGCAGGCCCTTTCCATATGGCCAACAATACAGACTGTGGAAAGCCCAGAGCAGACTGTGTGTAATCAACATGACCATGGGCTTCTGGAGGCCTGACAGCCATTTGAAGTCTCAGACGTGGCGTTTGTTAATTATAGCTCCATGCTATTCCTGTGCGCATATGTACACACCGGACTTACTGGACTGTTTTGGGAATGTTATTCAGAAGTAAATAGCTGATGGTCACTGGACTAAAACTAGAGGCTCACCAGCATCACCCCTCCAAATACTAGTTCATTTTGGGCTTTTAGTGTAAATGTGAATCCACAGTGATTCTGAAGCGCTAGTTAGCGCGGTCTGATAGGTAAATGGAGAGACTTTAAGTTTGCTTTGTTATACCTGTTGACAAAATATGCCATTAAACAAATATTAAAAATATACTGTATGTTGTTACTACATTAAACATTACATTTGAAGAGTGAATGTCAGATTATTGAAATAAAGTATATTTCAAAATGTTAAGGTTAGGTGGCATATATTGTAATTAATCTTGCTTAATTTCAGAAAAAAACTATGATTAGTTATTTTATTTTAATTCTTTTAAATCGTTTGACAGCACTAATAAATATAATATAATAAATAAGGTTTTTTCCAATAATTTTATTAATAACTATATAAAACAAAAACACAAATAAAAAAAAACTATTAAATTAAATATATATAAATGTATCTTAGATTTTACATACATTCTTAAGGAGACTTTATAGCAGTGGTTCCCAAACTTTTTCTGTCGGGCCCCCTTTTTGCAGAATGACAAAAATTCAAGCCCAATATATTAAATCTCAATATATTATTTTTATTCACTTCGATGAAACCGAATCAGATTTAATTCAACTAATTATCAAAATAATGTGTAGTCCTATAAAGCTATTGTTATCGGAGCATACCGTCACGAGAGGGTAGCATCGTTGTCCAGTCCAGCAGTACTACAGCATGTTACAGCACAGTGTGTGGCGCTACAGAAAACAGGAACAAATATACATCGACATTTTTTGCCTGTGCGTCATTTGAGCAGACTTTGCTTTTCCTTTGAGCATAAGCGGTACACGAGTGGAGCATTCATATGAGCCATGAGCAGCTCAACAGAACGCACCTTCATAGAGCGGAATACTGAGCAGAGCGTCACACACGCATTATTTCTTACAAATCTCTATAAAAATCATCTGACTGTACACTAGCCTTGCCACACCCCCCTTATCATAACTCCGCATATCATATCATAACCACTGCTTTACACCATTTTCTTCATCAGTGCAAGAAAGGAACCCCTTATATTCATATATATATATATCAAGGTGTCCAGAGACTCTAAATATCACACGTTCATAGCTAGTAATATTACACATGAGTTCTAACCATTCATCAAATGAAGAGGGTATAACAGATTCCCAGTGTCTCAGAATGTATTATAAGACTTTTAAATAAAATACACACACACACATATATCACTTTTGATCAATGTTAAGCATTCTTGCTGAATAAAAGTGTTCATCTATAAATAACAAAAAAATAAAACTGCCCCAAAACATGTATGCGTTTTTAGAAATATAATGGCTCTCTCTGCCCATGTCTGTAGGTGGAGGTGAAGCCGTACGTGCTGGACGATCAGATGTGCGATGAATGTCAGGGCGCTCGCTGCGGAGGAAAGTTTGCCCCTTTTTTCTGTGCCAACGTCACCTGTCTGCAGTATTACTGCGAGTACTGCTGGGCGAGCATCCACTCGCGCGCCGGCCGTGAGTTCCACAAACCGCTGGTGAAGGAGGGCGGAGATCGACCCCGGCACGTGTCCTTCCACTGGAGCTGATGGCAAGCGGCTCATCACCCTCTCCACCCACCGAACACCTTCAACACCGCTCAACGATCTTCCCTCTCATCTTTCGTTTTCAGAAAACAAATACCACGGTATCTCTTGTCCACTGTATTCTCTGCTTACAAACACTTAGGAAAATATGAATTTTGAGCCTGCGTGCTCAAACGTTGCACTTTGGCACAAACAGTCGATGTTAACGCTTATCAGGATGTTGTGCTTCAATTCCCTCATTATCCTCTGTTTGATCGATTTAGTGCTCCATATAGGTAACATTAGGCAGTGTGAAACTATATATATATATATATATATATATATATATAATATATACAATACATTTACAAAAAGGATATATTTTTATTTTCTATTTATCTATATACACGTAGATAACACATTATGGCTGTCAGACGTTTTAAAGAAGCATGCACTTATTGTGAAAAACAGAGTGGTAGGAAATATTCCCCCCTAGATGATGACAAAAAAAGTTACCAAAGGTAAAATGAATTCATTACGAAAATCATGTTTAAGTGAGCTGTTAAAAAAAAAAACTTGAGTTATTAGAGTGAAACACCATTTGCTCTCCATGTTGAATAGTAATACCTCATGCATGCATCTCTTTCTGTTCGCTTTGGTTTTTTAGGCTTAATTTTTTACGAGTTTTTTAGTATTATCTACATGTAATGCTGCAATAGCTTTTGCTGCTAAATCCATGGTATGAGTCCATACCGTCATACTTTATTCAGGCAAACGAGCGCTCCGACGGGTCTGCATCCAACTGCATGTTAAATGAGTCTGCGATGCATGCTGTAAAATCGGGTCTCTCTTTTCTTCACCCCACAATGGAAGCACTATGGAAGATTATTTCCTCCACAGAATAAAAAATATAAAAGGTAGTTGCAAATCTGAGAGAAAAAAAAGTTATCATTGTTGGATAAAAAGATCACTTTTTTTTACCAACAGTCTCACAATTCTGACTTTTACCTCACAATTGAGACTTTATATCTAATCAGGCAATCCTAACTTTAAAGAAGAAATAAAAGCCAGAATTGTGAGATATAAACTCGCAAGATTGTAAATTACTACAATAAAAGATAAAAAAATGTAATTATTGTTTATTCTCTCTTCCATTTATTTTTTAGTCAGAATTGTGATCATATAAATTTAGAAATAACTATTTGGGTTTTTTCCTCACAATTTAGACACCAAAAAATCTGAATTGTTATATAAAAAGACAAGTCTCACTTATCTGAAGTTTATTATTATTTATTATAGACTAGCAATTACAGTTCAACTTCTCATGTTTGAGATATAAACTTTATAAAAATAAATACAGATATATATATATATATATATATTATTCCGTGGCAGAAATAAGCTTCCACAGAGCACAAACTGGGCATGAAATCAATACTGCAAAAAAAAAAACACTTGCATTAAAAATAAAAAACATGAGACCTGCCAACATGACAGAACCGCTCAACCCAGTTAGATGTAGGATCCTCCAGAGAAATGTCTCTAAAAGCTGAAGTCAATTTTGCAGTGATTGTTCATAGATTTGTGCAATTTTTATACACTATGTAGTTGGGTTAGACGATGCCTAGAACTGTGATTCGCTTTAACTGTTATTGATGATCCTGTGAAACACATACGGGCCCTTCTGTCCACGGATCCCGCACGCTTCTGCCAGTTATCGTCCCGTCAGAACCAAAGAGCTGTCCGACTCGAAACGACCGATTACACTACGTTACACACCGACGAGTCACGACACCGCGTCCGGCCGCTGACTCCGGGAGAAGAAGCGAACACTGGCTCAAATCACTTAACGTTACCTAACTTTGAGAGACGGCGGGCGGAATTACCTCGCGTAACCGCTGCCTTTATATCCAGATTATCCAGCAAAGCTTGAAGTAGTAGAATCATTGGACATTTTGAAACTAACTTAAGGTTAAATTGAGAGATGGTGGAGAGGAACGGCTGCTTTATACGAGAGTTAAAACGGTCAGCTTCGGCGTTTAGTTCGCTTTAGTCTGAAGAAAGGACGAAAGCGAACCTTTTGTACCGATGGAGAGGATTGTGGGGAGTTAACCCTGATCCCGATGAGGGGTGTTTGTGATATCTCTTTCCCTGCCCCGGTTGGTCTCTGTTTGTTCCTTCTGTGTAGTAGATTTGTTATGCACTACTCTTTGTATTTGGATGGTTGAACAGTCAGCGTTGTTGTTGTTGTTGTTGTTTTCTTTTTCTTTTTTAATAGAAAATTGTGTGCTTTCTGACTGACTTAATCTTTTGCAATACCTCAATTTTGAAATATAATAGGAGAGAGATTGATATTTTCTAAGTTTATTCAAATAAAGACTATATATATTAATTTAATTCTTCTAGAGAAAAAAAAAATGATTTAACAGATGCTTAATTTTATTTTTGTCATGCTTATTTGCTTTTAATTTTATTTTTGGAAAAAAAAAATTAAAAACAAAAACAACTGAAGGAGTTGTGTTATTTTAATACTGCGACATCACAGTGTTCAACAAACAATCATCTGATCTTATTACTAATATAAAATATATATATTTCATATAAATATATATATTCTATAGGGTCAAGGTGCTTATAAAAATACTACTTACGTTTTTATATATTTACAATCAGACCTTTACTATGCTGAAAATCTTCTGTTCGTTAATATTTTTTACGTTTGGTGAAATGACGCGTTCCCCTTTGTTTTATAAAGCGCACACGCCCCGATTTGTTAACCTTACATCGTTTAGGGATGACAGAAAAGTTGTGATTTTTTTGCAAGGTGGAGAAAAAAATCATGTTTATTTGGGAAGCTGGAAAGATATGAAACGTTTCGAATTTAACTTTAGGGAAAGCCCCGGATGCGTCGCTGATGTGGTGGCCTTCTACTCACCCAAGACTTGAATTAGTCCCTTTTTTAAGAGGCTGAGAACCTCGATTCTTTGTTGTAATGTGCAATACTGTTTGTACTGTTTGTAAAAAAGAAAAAAAAAGAACAGAAAAAGAGGCATAAATCTTTATTGCAGATTTATTTTCATTGCGAGCATTGTGATTCACTAAAATCATTTTCTACTGTGTATTTACTCGACGTGCTAGTACCTTCCAGTAGTAATGTAGCCTTTGTACTGAGAAATTTTTTCATTATTTTTTAGAGATTTTTTGCAACAAAAAAAAAAGAAAGAAACGATTTAAAACATTTACATATGTTCCATCATTTTTTATTTGTTTTCTTTACACACTTATTCCTCAACCATTAATGTTAGCTATTTCTGGGGGAGACTTTCATATCTGGTCAATGTCGTTAATATTATTTTGTATTTTTATGTGGAATAAATTAATTTTTTTTTTTTTTTTTTTGAAAGTTGAAAACTTTGTAATATTGTTACTAAAATGTCTAGATTTTTGAAATGCAAAGCTTGTTGCTTACTTGATTGGGGACAAAAAAATGCATACACAAAATCAACAGCAATCATGGTTCGTAATATGTGATTAAAATGTTACAGTAAATGGGAAAAAAAATTACGACAATGGAGCAAATGTGAGGTTGTTGTGGTGAAACCCAGTCAAGACAGAAAATGAAGCTCTGCAGCACCACTTTCACAGTCACAATACAGTCTGTGTATTTCATTAAAACATGATATTTCCCAGAATGCATTTTACTTATGAGCAGAGTAGTGGAGTAGATTTGATGGTAGTAATGGCCTTTCAAACTTAAGACATACCTTGTTTTTTTTTATTATTTCCACCATTTGAATCCTTTGATAAGCTGTGCTGTATAGTTATAAAATGTCCTGTGTTTAGTGACATTTTCACAAAAAAACAAACAACTTTAATATCTAGTTGAGTCTTTTTGGCTAGTGGTTTTTCTCTTCTACCACACTTTTAGCTCCATTTGTTATTTCGAAAACTACTTTAAAAACTTTTCTTTCCCAATGCAGTTTTTAATTTGATAGTTCACATCCGGTTCCATCTTCGCAAGGCTTTCAGATTGTTATCTTGGACCTCTGCTTGTCTAACTTTGCAAGTAAAACTGTGATTAAAAAGATTTTTTTGGATAAAATAAGAGCAGTGCTGCTAATGCTTACTCGCTTTTCCCACCTTCATGATTTTTCCCTTTTCTGTACCAAACAGCAAATCTTATTAAATGTAGTTGTATGACACTGTGAAACATGGTCATCTTTTGAACGGTCTCCTTCTCTTCTTGTAGAACTTCATTTCTGAAATGCAAACCAACCACCTGCTGCAGAAAATGTTGGAAAATAATTCAAATGAATCACAAAATATTAATAGCTCTTTTCTTAATTTCCACAACAGATGTACATGAGACACCATTTGTGTCCCTTGCCATTTAAAAAAAAAAAAAAAAGTCATAGTTGCTCTCTTTGCTGTATCAAAAATATACGCACACACTGCTGCAAACATACACATTTAATACCTAGCCTATATTTACTTACTGGTTTTGGCAGTGCCTGAATTTTGTAGAGCTTTTGCAATGTTATTTTACCTGGCCGCTGTTTAAAAATACATTTAAATTATGTATAAACATGAGCATCTATGCCAGATACAATGAAGCATTTAAGTGTCATGTAGCTTTTTTTGTGGTGTAATTTGCTAAATGGATTATTTTTATAATATAATATTGGCATATTATACACACACACACACACACACTCCTCAGTGAATTCTGTAATGCATGACATTTAAATACTCCATAAATGCAGACAGACACAGAGAAGGCATTTTAAAGAGAGCTCATTAGAATTTATTAAAATTCTACCAGCTTACCCAAAACGGCAAATAACAGAAATATTTAGTTCTATCTTTTTCCTTTTAAAACTACAATGTTTCCGAGGCCACTGTCCTGCTGCTCCTCCAGCTGTACCTAACGATCTCAGTCAGTGCATGTAAGATTTGTGATGGAGCAGCAGCTTCAAGCCCTTCATAATCCTACAGGAGTTAGTCAAGCGCCTCCTAGTGGTCTGGATGAACCGATACGGTCTCCCTGCGCGATCGCGGAAGCGTTTCAGTGTGTTCCAGTTCTCGTCTCACCAGCTTCCTCCATTCAGTTCTGAAATACTGTCATCACGGATACTGACGGCGAGTTACGGAAATCCTGAGGTTCAAATGTTGTCATCTGTACAACACTCAACTTTGTAAGATTAGCTTTAAGACTTCCTCCAGTGACACATTAATAACGGACAGTTTTAGATCTCGAATCTTGAGCCAATTGTAAGAACCTACAGGAAGAGAAAGCTGTAAGACGGTGACGAGCGTTAGACTGGAGTGTTTAAGGCCAATAGCTACTCCTCCGTTGTCCGATCAGACGGCTTCAAGTCATTTCTGGTTTTGTTGTGCATGTTGAACTGGGCTCATTTAAGTGAGTGCATGAAGCTGTCCAGGTCGTATTCATTTTCATACTGCTGCTGGTCCCACAGGTCTCCCAGCCCATCCAGAACGGACTTCATACTGGATTTACCAGAGGACGAAGACGCTGCCGCCTCACACTTCTCTGCTTTATCATTCTAAACAACACAAAGAATCAGTATGAATGTGGATGTTGGACAAAACCGTACTGAATTAATGTTTGTGCAGATATACATGTGGAACAATAGGGTTTAGAGCAGCGCTGCCTGATGGGATGGTGGTCTGTTAGGACTGACCTTGTCCAGTGTGAAGAGGTTGAGCAGCTGTTCTGTGCCCATGCTCTGCAGACTGGCGTTCTCTTGGCTGATGACTGTATTTGCAATGGTCATCTTAAATTTCTGCAGACCCATGATCTTCTCCTCCAGCGTGCCCCGTGTGATGAGACGATACACGTTCACCACGCGTTTCTGAAACACACAGACATGCATTAGTAGCACGGATGCAAACGTACACAAATCAGTTTAAATGTGGCACCAAAATTTCGATTTTTTTCTATTTTTCCAACATGACTTGGAGTCAGAATGAAGAATGTGATTCTTGTGGAACTAGGTTGGTCATGAGATGGATAAATAAATACTGAAGTGGGCAACAAGACTTCAAAGCAGAAAACAAAAATATACGTAAAAAACCCACAGACTTTAACATTTTTTATTCAGTGGCGGAAACGAGGCTTGCAAAAAAGTAAGACATGCAATAAACCAGCACTAAAATAAAATAAAATAAATAAAGGAAAATGCACACACAATAACTCTGTCATACCTGTCCTATTCTGTGAGCTCGATCCATGGCCTGCAAGTCTCTCATAGGGTTCCAGTCATGCTCCACGAACACCACGGTATCTGCTCCAGTCAGATTCAAACCCAGCCCACCCACATGGGTAGTGAGCAGCAGAACATCTATGGACGGGTCATTATTGAACCTGTAGAAGGAAAGAATCCCATAAAGTAAGCCAAATTGAACGGCCAATGAGATTAAATATTTCCAGGGTAGGTTGCGTGTCTGTGTCACCTAGAGACTATAGAGTGTCTGAGGCCGGCTTGAACGCTTCCATCCAGCCTGAGGTAGGTGACTGTGGGCAGCTGTGCTTTGAGCAGGTCCTGCTCCACGATGTCCAGCATGCTCTTTAGCTGGCAGAAGATTAGAACGCGGTGCTGAGCCACTACAGCCTCTGTGCTACCATCAGTTGCTCCGGCAGAACCCAGTCCACAGTCCAACAGCAGCTACAAAGAACAGCAAAATACACACATGCTGCTGTTAATACGGTGCGGTTTGCTTGTATTTTGCACTAGATGGCATTTAATTATGATTTGATGAAAATTGCCTTCTTGAAAATTGTATTAAAAATGCCTGATTTAAAAAAAAAAAAAAAAAAAAAAAGTATATTGAATGGGGTTTTATATTAAATATTTTTATAAATTAATATATAGGCTTAATACAGATGATTAAAATAGTTGATATTAATGATCAATTCATTAAAAAAAAATTTTTAAAAAACAACAAAAAACATTTTTTTTTTTTAAGAAACTGAAGTTGCTTTCATGTTTGCGAGTTAGTTTGAGTCATATTTAAGCTGGCTGCTTTTGAAGGACTCAAGGACAAACTGACTGACTGTAGGTCACATGGTCTGCACTCATGAAGAGAGGATACAGAAGTACCGGAGATGGGAGATGCCACAGGATAAGAGAATGTGGAAAGAGATAAAAGATTAAAACTCCTTAAAATCCTGACAGCTCATTAAATTCTTAACCTTGGGCACCCGGAAAACGGAAGAGAAGTTATTTCTTGAAAAACTAGAAGGTGGTAAAACCAAGTGTTATGAAAAAATAATAAGCTGTACTGGGCATAAAGCATCTAATGATCGCTCTCAATAAAACATTTCCTTTAATCAGCGCTGTAAACAAGGCTGCTCTGTGCTGCGCTTACAAACTCTGCTATCAGAACTTTTCTGAAGACAGTTCCCTTCATTTTCTTTTAATCTTACCTCAAAGATTCATTTATATTAACCCCCTGCCCCCAATTCAATATTGATATTTTTCTTCCTATATTTGGAGCGTTGTGAACAGAGATCTTGCACTGCTACAGTATTTTCTCTTTGTGTCCATCTTTAGTGTCTCTGTCTGTTAACAGCCATTTACAAACTAATTATTTCCAAAATGGTAACTCATGTGGAAATATTACTAACACAGATCGTGTTCTGGAATATACATCAGCCAAAATAGATTTAGAAGCAAAAATCAAAAGGAGCATGACCACAAGGGGAAGAATATGTTTGTCTGACCATCCAATAAAATCTCTGAATATGTAACCGTATCCACATCATGGAACAACATAAAACTGGTATAGCACCCAGCCCTAATCTCGGCTTTGTTGCCCTGTCTGAAGTCTGACTTTGACTTCTGGATCTCTTCTGTCTTGCAAAATAATGCTCAGGAGGCAGACTTTTCTCCACAATTATTTTGAAACAACTACAATAATATTGCATGGTTTTGATCAATTAAACATCTATAGCAGAAACGTATTGCTTAAACTAATATATAAATAAACGCTAACAGTAGCTGATATTGATAAGGTCTATTTTCTGAAGCTACTTTACATCGAGGGCATGTTTTGGTAGCACAGGTAAGTGGGCGCACCTGTTTGAGTGCTGAGAGTTTCGGAGCGTGCTGAATGTCTCTGAGGCTGGAGTGCTGGCTGTTCAGCTGTTCTGTGATGTGTTTGTACTCTGGGTGTTGAGAGGTCAGCACCAGGGCTGGGTGATTACACAGCTTCCTCAGATACTGCAGAGCCTGAAACATCCCACAAGAACATTACAGACTATTCGACTGAGAGGAGGATAATCTTGTGCTCTTATGAGACTTCCTGGGATCAACCTGGAAGACGTGTCCGGTGGCCTTTAATTTGGGTTTCTCTTCCTCCACTTGCATAGACGCAGTGGAAATAACATCATCCACATTCACCTTTGCACGAGATTTTGCAAAGTCCTCGTATAGTTGAACCTGAGCAGGCACAGATAAAAGAAGTGAAGTTATGTCACCATTAAAAAAAAATGCAATCCTTAATTCATATTAACTGACGGCTTTTTAAATGTTTTGCAACTGCTACCAAGAAAGCTAGCATGAACTATACAAAGCTTGTAGTGGCACTGTACAGATCCCCTCTGACACAATCACAGAATCTTGCTTTAAACACTAGCCACATCCTTATTAAACATCCTGTGTGTGTGTTCAGTACCTGTAGAGGACTGAGGTTACAGTAGTAATCTTGTATGATCTTGGGAGGCAGATCTTGAAGCACATCGTCCTTCATTCTCCTCAGTAAGAAAGGCAGAACCTGTCTATGCAGCGCTTCCATTGCCAGAACACCTGAGAGAAAAAAACAAAACACCACATTATTTTAGACCAAAGATAGCAACATTACTTCCCAAATCAAACATTTGAAATGGTCACAACCTTAAAAAAAAAAAAAAAAAAAGGCTTAAAACATAGACAGAGAGATGTGAAAAATCACACCTGCTTCCTGTTCACGTGAGGAACTTTTAGCATCTCGACTGGCAAGGATGGGCTTCCCATAGCGGGCAGCAAACTGACGCTCAGTACCTAGAAATCCTGGCATCAGGAAGTCAAATAGAGACCACAACTCTAGAACATTGTTCTGCAGAGAGAGAAAAAAAAAACCAAATCATTAGTTTGTCAAATTTAAACTTGGTTTTAGCCAAAATACATGCGCAAACGTGCAAAATGCACATCAACAAAATCTAAAAGGCATCATGAGGTTTAGATCAGTTATTAATAACTGAAGACTTCATTTAGAAAAGACATTAAATTCACCAAAAGTGACAAAGGCAGTTATAATTCCATTACAAATAAATGCTGCTCTTTCCACTCATTAATGAAAAACCAGACACATAAATAGGCAAAAAGAAATGCATCGTTTAAAATCACGCATAACAAGAAATGTTTCTTTAGCATCAAAACGATTTCTGAAGGATCATGTGACGGAAGACTGGAGTATCGTCTTCTGAACATCCTCCTTTGCCAGTATTACTGTTTTTACTGACCCCAAGCTTTTGAACATTACCGTATACAAGCCATCCAAGAGTTTAACTCTCACCTGAATGGGCGTTCCTGAGAGGATGATTCTGTAGTTGGCAGTTAACTGCTTGATCGCTTTAGAAAGTTTGGTCTTTCCATTCTTTATGACGTGACCCTCGTCAAGGATACAGTAACTAAATTTAATATCCCTGTATGAGAAATTAACATTGAAACATTTCTTTCAGCCCACTGCATATGAAGTCTGAAGATTATAAACATGTAACTAACAGGTTGCTACCTGAAAAAGTCAATGTCATTTCTAACGACATCATATGAAGCAACAACGAGATTGTGTTTCTTCACCTGGTGCTGCAACCTGCATAGAACGAAACAAAATTGCACATGCATTTCCAATAAACATTTTGAACAGGGCAACAAAATTTGTTTAACAAGCAATGTCTTGTAATGCTACCATGCTCTTTCTGTTGGGGGACCAGTATAGTGCAGAGGATTGAGGTACTCTTTAGAGCAGAACTTCCCAACCTCATCCACCCAGTGGCCTGTCAGGGTGGGCGGACACACAACGATGGAGGGCAAAGGGCAACAGTCGGGAGCCTTTGACCTGGTGTACTCCTGAGCCCTAAACAAAGGTAGCGACACTGATTAGCAGGTCAAATAAATTCATGCATTTTTACGATATAGAAAAGATACAGAAAGATGAAGTTGGTTTGGGGTGTATTACCTGAGGAAATGATCGCCTGCAAGAATACAGATGGACTGCAGGGTCTTACCCAGACCCATATCATCACACAAGATCCCATGAAGCTTGTACTTGTTCAAAAACGCCAGCCAGTTCACTCCATCCTACAAACGATAGCAGGACAAACTTCAGAACAAAACAGAAATCAAGCAATTTTTGCAGACGGATGTTTTTGCCAATTACAGTTACTAGTCTCATTTCAATCTCAAAAAATAAAAATGACGACATTTCCACAGACAGAAGCCTGAAAGGCAAACACACCTGTTGGTATTTCCTGAGCTCTGCTTTGATGGGCACAGGAATCTTATAATTTTCCAGTTTCCTTCCATCAAGCAGCTGCTCGAGGAAGTGTCGTTCTCTGGCTTTCTGACGAATTAGATCTTCAGACATAGACGGCGGGTCTGGGATTCCAGCCTGAAAAAACAAAAATAAGAGAATTGCTGCACAGAAGTTATGCAACAAAGTGATGCGTTCCACCATACTGAGAACAGACATGCCTTGACATCCCTCACTTCAAACGGTTAGCTGAAAGTTGTACATTTTTGGAAATTATGAGAAATCAGGAAAGCTTTTACTGATCGCTCACCTCAAGAGGAAGCAATCGAATCAGGGTTGCAAAGCACTGTGTCGCCATGAACCGCACACTGTCACAGGGGTCACTCATACGGCCCAGCACAGGGACCACCAACAACACGATGTAGGGCACAATATCCACATCCAGCTGCTCCATCACACCTGGACGCTGTGCTCAGGATAATATCTGTGATTTCAATGCCTCTACACACTTTTTAATGTTTGTACACTAGTGTCTGAAAGTTTGAGGTCAGTAAGTTTTTGTTTTCGAATTCTCTTAAGATCACCAAGGCTTGCAATGAAATATTACAATTTAGCAGTTTCCTATTTTAATACATTTTTAAGTTGAACTTTTCCTGTGACAGCAAAGCTGAATTTTCAGCATCATTACTCTCAGTCTTCAGTGTCACATGATCCCTTCATAAATCATTTTTAAAAGCTGATTTGCGCCTCAAGAAACATTTATTTCAAATAGAAACTACAGATGTATTTACTGTCACTTTTAATCCATTAAATGTATCCTTACTGAAAATCATCCTACTGACCCCAAATTGGTAGTACGCCTTACTATAATAAGAACTTAGGGAGCATTATAATGAAACACATACGTGACATACAAAGGCATTTTCCAAAAACATTTTTCATTTGTGACATGCAGAGGATACATGCTAGGGCTTCAATGGCTCCCTCCTGCTTGGTGTTGTCATCAATAGCACCCAACCAGGGGAGCACATGCTCCAAGAAAACATTCATGGTCTCCATAGTAGCGATCTTGCTGAGCACGCCCACACAGCGCGCTGCCATGTGACGTACAGCCGTGTATGGATGCTGCAGACAGGTGCAAAGGAGAGGCAACTGCTCCATCAACTGCAGAAACAGAGACAACAGGAGGCCGTTTAAACTGCCATTGCTCATGCAGAGATACTAGACGTTCTTGAATGTTGTTTTGTGTGCATGGGTCCATACTAAAGGGATGAGCTCTAGGGACATGGCTCCTGCCGTGACCTCCAGCACCTGCAGAGAGTTCACAAGCTCCTGAGCAACCGGGTCTCCCTGCTTCAGCAACTGGCTGGAATCTGCAAAACCAAATGAGAAGCAGGAAGAGCATTTACTAAAAGAATAGTTAACCTGAAAATGAACTTCTCAGGCCATTTAAGATGCAGATGAGTTTGTTCCTACATTGAAATGGGTTTGGAGAAATTTAGCATTATTACATCCATTGGTCAACAATGGATCCTCTGCAGTGAACGGATGCCATCAGAAAGAGTTCAAAACTATAAAGTTTCCGCAATTAACAAAAAAGTTGCATGTTTGTAATAAACAAATACAATTAAAACATCTTTAAACTTTAGACAACTGCCGTTTTCAGTTAACCGAGCGGTTTGAAGACCTGGAGGGCAAAACATCCATAGAACTGTAGCTCACCCGTGTCAATTTCACAGCCACAAATATTTAGATCACCTCTCAAAACAAATCAAACAGAAGGTATGTGCAATCCATATCAACCCCCAGGGAATATTTTGATCATTAAACAGTGTGACAAAACACTTAGAGTGCCTTAATATAGTCCAAATTCAGTAATCTTTATATTGATGAAGCTTATTTTACATCGTAAAGTAGACCACAATATAAACACAATCCGCTTAATGGTTAAGTGTTTTCCTTACCAAGATTTTCTAATGAAACCACCAAACACAAAACTTTGCACATTGTGTTTATATTCTTCATCTGCTTGCCTGTACAAATCAATAAGGTGTTTACTTAATTTCATTACTGATTAAAATAACTGCCGGTCAGTGGAGCAAGGCTTGGGTTTGCCTGCCATGCCTATAAGAGTGTGAGGTCACGTGAAAACTAAATCAGGGGAGACATGCATCGTTTACAACTAAAAACAATTCAAAACTGAATTTTAAATGCAAGAGGACAGCAGTAAAATGACTTTCGTTTGGAAGAGAGTGTGGGGAAACTGGAGGATTACAGACTCATAATTTGATCTAAAGCTGTCAAAATGCCTTATTGATTTGCAAGACGTAAAATCGATGAACTGGAGTATTGTGGATTACTTGTTCATTTTTGTGATGTTTTTTTTAAGCTATTTGGACACTCATTCTGACAGTACCAATTCACTGCAGAGGATTCATTGGGGAGCAAATCTAAAATGCTACATGTCTCAAAATCTGTTCCCAACTCATTTACACCTTGGAAGGCCTGAAGGTGAGCACATTTTAATAACACTGATTTTTGCTGATCTGCCATTTTAAGAAACATTCATATGAACTATAAAGTGCTTTTTACAAACCTCAATTAATTTTAATAAAAAAAAATAAATAAATAAAAAAATCCACTTGGGAAACCAAAAAGGTTACAAACAAAGTTGAAGCAGACATACCGAATCCCTGAGCATCCAGCACGTTCCTCAGCGGACCGGTCATGGACTCCCACAGATGCGGCAAAGTTTTGGTCAACTCCTTACTGAAATGCCTGGCAACTGTCATCAAGCAGAACTCTGCCCCTCTTCTCTGAATAAGACACGGCTTCTTGCTCTAGGTTAGGATTAAACAGAGACTCCATTGAAAAGTACCATTGAAAAGTACACAGTAAAACTGTTGATTATAATGCTGTAAATACCTCATCTGTTTCTGGGGTAATGCTGCTTCCAAGAGGCAGGTCATTGTTGGTAGTTTTGGGGGCTTTGGGAGTAGGTCCTCTCTTACTGGTGATAGCAAAAGCAGCTTTCTGGTGCCGGTAAAGGGTGATGATGCCCTTTGTCTTGTTCACCATGTGATGCATCGCATCCTTCTCTGCTACAGATGCTGCAGGGATAGATTTAATACACAACACCTCTAAAAACACTGAAACAACAGCGCTGACATTTTAAAATTAAACCGCAACATGCAAATTAAATAGGATGCACCAAAAAAAATTAAAAAAATAAAAATTCTGAACATTATACAAAAAACTTTTTTGGGCTTTTAAACAAACTTTTTTTTTTTTTTTAAGATTCATTTTAAATAGGCCATAATATACCTTTAAGTGAATTATTTCAACCATTTGTTCTAATTCTGAATTAAATGCTGCATTAAATTGAGACACTTCATAAATAATTTACACACAAATTCTCTCTCTTCATGTTTCATAGATATATCCAACGAAAATTTGGGAATCGAAGATGTGGTCTTCCTCTCACCTTTACTGCTCTCTTGTATTGCTGGGGTACTGGCTGGTGGGACAGGACATGCAGCACTAGGGGTGAGCATTGGATCTACACATACCGAGCTGCAGAGATTCTTCACGATCTTGGCATTCGGGCAGGGAGATCTGGCAGCACACAGCTGCAGCAGGCGGGCAATGTTGGAGGCTGCATAACCCTGGACGAGAGTGTTCTCTTCACGGCGGGCCGCCTCCATCAGGGGCCTGACAATAGGGTTGAGTTTGTCCGGCAGCATGGCAAGCTCAACCACAGCGCAGGCAGTGAAGGTATGAACTCTCAGCTGCAGCTGCTGCCACTCAGCGCTGGTCTCGCACACAGTGGAACGAGCCTGCACCCTCTTGCTGTCCAGCAGCTGGAACTGACGAGATTTCAGGTTCAGAGAAGAGGTGCATTCTGAGAAGATGGTGGTGACCTACAGAGAATGAAAGAATTATGGTTTGGCCTTCACATCCTAGAACTGGAGTTTTTGTATTTGTTTTGTGTATTTTACTAACCAGCTCATTAGCCTGATCGATGGTGAACACAGTGGAGTTGATTCGTTCTCTCAAGTCAATGTTGGCGTCCGCCAGCAGCGCTATGAGCTGTTTACATTCATTCTGCATACGAGTAAAAGGAATGGCGATCTCGTCGTAGTACAGTTGTTCTGAGAGAATGACCAGCAATCGGGGCTGAACCACGCTAGACAGCAGCTCACACTCCTGTAATGCAGGATAGCACTAACAGTCATTAACACGTCGTGTCAAAATAAACTTGAGACAGACCTTCTCCCATTCTCACCTTCTGAAGGCCAGCCCACTCACAGATCACCATGGAAACTGCAATCCGCTGCAGGGCAGATTTGGAATTGAGATGGAACAGTAAAAGTTGTGCTAGAGACTCAGCAGGCCGGAGTTCCTGAGAAGAGCTATTCAACCGTGGGTCACATATACAACTGCACAGCGCCCCCAACAGCCTAGGAGGACACAAACAGCCAGCCTTACATATGGCGCAGAAAAAAAAAAACAAACAAAAAAAAAACCCTTTAAAGAAATCGCCCCCCCCCCACCCCACACACACTTTGCAGCCATTAGACGCGCACGTGTCACCACATAGTCTCGCGTGGCAAGGTCTTCAGTAATAGTCTCCGCTCCACCGATGTACTCCTGGACCGTTTCCTTCACTGGAACAGATCCCTGTCTGGTCTTTCCAGTAGCTTTCTCCTGCAGAATAACAGAACGAAGCTCAAAGCAGATCTGCGTTTGGATGAGTGGGAAGTGTGAAGGTTCTATGATGGATTAGTCTCAGCCTCAGACAGCATGCCCACAGACCACCCACAGGCACACGTTTGTAGCAGGCAGAAAGTTTGTAGCACACGTACAAGTTTTGCCTGGTACAATTTCAAAAGGCTTTTTTTTTTTTTTTTTTTTACTTTTTTGCTGACAATGGCTGCATTTATGCAATTAAAAAAAAAATACATGAAATTTTACTACAACTTCACGTAAATGTTTTCTATAGTTAATACACTTTACATGCAATTTATTCCTGCGATGGCAAAGCTGAATTTTCATCATCATTACTCCAGTCTTCAGTGTCACGTAATCCTTCAGAAATCATTATAATATGCTGATTTGCTCATCTAAAAATGTCTTATTATATTACTATTAAATATTAAAAGATGTTGAATATTTCACTGCATTTAAACAATAGGGCTGCACGATTTGGGAAAAATGTCATATTGCGATTATTAAAGGTCAAAATTGCAATATGATATATATAAGTGGTTTGACTCAACTTGCTTGTCATCAAGGAAAATGCACACACAGATTACTAATAATGCTGAAATCTG
>JAUMHI010000011.1:1342496-1353577 GCA_032359435.1 Enteromius unitaeniatus
TCTTGTCCAGTGTGCCAATCATTTTCTCAAATCCCTCTTTGCTAAAAGTGCGTTCACACCTGAGGCGACTTGGGCGATGCTTGCAGCACTATTAAACACAGTTCGATAGTTTATGTATGTGAAACCATTTGCGGTACTGTATAAGGACAAATCTGTTCTTCATTCAAGCAAAGTACAGGTAAAGATTCTAACCGCCACCCTTGCCTTTAAGCGTGCTTTCACTTCCAGCAGCATGTTGGGGTCGATTGGGATGTGTGATGCTTGCATCATCAAACAGAGCCAAGCACCCATCCAAGGACAGCTCGCCGCGACCACATACTGCTGCGGGGCCTGTCGCAACAACTCCACCCACACCTAGAAAATCATCAACATATTAATAAACAAATTAACATAGAAATCAGACAAAACATTCAAGGAGTTGAACAGAGTGAGAAATACCTTCTGTATCAACTCTAGGATCTCCTGGTTGCTCTCCAGAATGCAGGACTGAAAGATGTGTCTCAACATGTCCTGCATGATGGGATTCAGCCACGCTGCACAACTCTGGAGGGAAAAGTTTAAATTACAGAAGAAAACAGAAGTAAATAATACCTAAAAACCAAAAACATCTGCACTGAAACTGAAAAACACTGCATATTGTGATTTTGCTAATCATTCAAAACAGATTATCCAACCTGGTCAGCTTTGGAAAGCAACGTAAAGAGGGTCTCTAGGGCAGCCCGACGAACAGAAGCAATAGTGTGTCTCAGGAAGGGCCATACTCGAGGAACCAACACGGTGAGAGACTGGTGCGTGCTGGGAATAGAAAAACTGGGTTTCAGCTTCCCTTTTATCGTTGTCAGAAAATGTGCTATTCATAGCAATGAGCACAAGAGCTCCTTTCATATTTCAATAGAGAAATCTCACCTGCACTGGCGGACCTGTGGGTAAGAGAGCAGTGAGGACAGGAGGGTCATGATGCTGTTAGTCGAAGCTGTGAGATCATCCAGCTCCAGCAATGCATTCCACAGTGTGTCCACAATGAAGGGAACCTATAAGGCACACATGCTTCTTATAGATATGGAGGCACTAACCCCAAGGCAGTTGCTGCAATTAAGCTAGATTTGAAAGGCCCCAACGTAATTCAAGCAAAAAGCAAAGAACTATGACACCACTTTAAACAAATCATGTAAACAAAAGTTATTGGTTTCAGGAATTTAAAACAACCTGTGAAATGAAACCATCCAGAACAGTTTGCTTTAGCTGATAAACACCTCCCATTGGTTCAGGGTTATTACGTAATAGGATGAAGAGCTCTAAACCTCTAACTTCTCAGACATGGAAATCTTCTCTGGTTTAATTCTATTGTTTAGTCCAAGAATAAACTGGAGACCTATTTTCAAGTTGAAATTTAAGTCAGTATTTTCCAGTGGTGGGCCGTTATCATGCTGCGTTACTTCGCCGGGAGAGTTCGAGCTCATGCTTGCAGGGCAGTACTGGCGACATCTACCAACTGAACGATAACTAAGGTTTTTTCAAAAAAGTCTCAGATTTTTTTGTCAGTATACACCCGTTTTGAAAAAAATGGCGCCAAAAATTCACAAATGCCGTCTGAAAGTTGCAAAAAAATGTGCTGAAGTCGCGCTCATGTCTGTGAGATGGGGGAGCTGAGGGCAGCGTGTGTTTATGGCGGTCGATCTGGACATTGTGGCGGCCCGCCACAAATAAATCAACATATGGGAAACCCTGTCCTCTTTGGCCATTATATCTGTTAAATTCAAATGAACGTTCAGCTCAGACCTTAGCAGGCTGCAACTGAACCAATCCATCCACCACTGGGATCAAAGCTGCTGCTGCCACTGCACGAACATCATCATCCAGATCCCGCAGGCCTTCTGTAATGGCAGGAAGAACCCGGGGCAGCAGCTCAGCGATCAAATCCTGAGAGACAGCAATATAAGAGTCATCCACAAGTTAAACACACTGCAGCATCTAGAATGTCACTTTCAATCCAAGACCGTATGAATCTGAATCTTCTCCACCTGTCTGACAGCAAGAGCATATTTGATGCCCAGCAGGCCTCCGTGTCGAACCTCCCACTGGTCTTCAGTTAGCAGCTTGAGCAGAATGTCCACTGTCATGGCAACACCATCATTCTCCATGTGCCTCAAGGACACACCCAGAGTCTGGGCACACGTCTCTCTGACAGGTGCAACCACCTGGAAAGATAAGAAAAATGCTGCAAGATGAGACCAAGAAAATGAAAACCTTGCCATAAAAGAAAGGCTAGAAGTATTTTTCCCATTTTATAAAAAAAAACGTTTTGTAACAATAACATAACTGTCCAAAAGTGATGTCAGCATTTCCACACGCACAAGTGCAAATGTCAGTCTTGATCAACCACTAGGGGGCAACAGATGGTAATAGAATAGAATTCAGAACTTGGAAAGAGATGACAAACCTCATCTGACACAAAGTCTCCGAATCGGTCTAGAGCAAAGACGCATAAAAGCCGGATGACCAAATCCTCCAGCCATTCCTGGTGCTGTCGCTCCATCTGAGAATGTAGAAGGTCTCAAACATCAAACATTGAACTTAAACTCTGAGTGTGATGATGTCAAATGAACTGGTGAACACCTGTTCTGCTGTACTGCCAACAGTCTTTCCTCCACCAATACCGTGACACTTCAGCACTTCCCTCAGTCCCGTACCGGCACCGTGACGAATCTAAAAGAAACAAAAGCTTACTGACCAACCTGTACTCCTTTCACTGTAAATGCACATAATATATGTTTTCACTGCTTCAGTTCACATGCAATTGCAAACTGGTTTAAGAGAATTGGTCTGAAAAACTTGTATAGAATAGAATTTGTCTATTTGTTCTGTTTCTACCAAGGGATTGTCATCCCGTGGTAACTAGGAATTAACAAGCTCCAGCCTGGATCCAAAACACTTAAGAGATGATGCCAACCCCACAGAGGACTTCAGATGATGCCAACCCAGGAACAACACACAGCACTACCGAACTCTGCTACTAATTTATAATGTTCCTTGTCTGTTCGATTACGCCATTAATTGATCTTTATCTCACATCTATGCCATATGTACAAACTACTACTACATATACTGTAAAACTGTACTTTGGTGTAAAGCTGCTTTGCAATGATATGTATCATGAAAAGCCATTATACAAATAAATTTGAACTGAATTGAAAACGACACCTTCGAAGATCAGCATTCACTTCAAAGTCAAGGTTCTTTGCCAATACTACTTCCTTCTCTTTGTCCTATGCTCCCCTGTTCTGCCAAGACTATTTTTCTCAAAAATAAAAAGGAATAAAAGCCAAAAAAAAATTCTTTATTTGAATTGTATCAAATGGATTAAAAAATAAATTAAGCAACTGTAAGTAAAAGTTTAAGGAAGTACTAAAATCAATTAAACTAAATGAAAATGTAAAAATAAAGCTAAATGCAAAATAAAAGCACAATTTGACAGAATTAAATTGAAATGAATTGACAGAATGAATAAATAAGTCAATACAAAAAACAATATACTTTAATAATAATCAAAAATTACTTCTAAAAAAAAATAAATAAGATGAATCTAAAACAATACTGTCGGACATGACAGCCAGATAATTTACTGCTCCATTAGTGGTAATGTGAAGTCTCAACTAGGGCTGGGAGATATATAAAATATTTATGATATACATTCACAATGATTTAGATGGCAATATAGAAGTTATGCAACACTGTGAAATATGGCAATATTTTAATGCAGTTTTTATTGGGCCATTAATTTTCTTAAGCATTGAATGATTAGATTAGTTGTATGATCATTCCTTGTACAGCAGCCATTTTTGAGGAAACATGTTTTGTAAGAAACCTTTTTTTTTTTTTTTATCAGAATGTGTGTTTTAATTGCTAACTTAATAGATTTTTTTCAATACCTCCCACGAGGGGTTGAAGAGGTCATTGCACAGTTCATCACAGAAGCTTTCCAGAGGCCATTCTTGAGTCTGGAAAAAAAAAAAAAAAAAGATACATGTATATTAGACACAGCTGACAGTTAAATGGTAACAGCTCAATGTATAGAATAAAAACAAGCATGTGTGCATGTCTCACACCTCCTCAAATAAACTTGAGTTATCAGGAACATTATCAATTAAGACTTTGCTGTCAGTTGCTGGCTGCTCAATGATTACATTTGTGGTTTTCCGGCGCTTCTCTTCTGGCTCACCCTCAAAACTGTCATTGCTGTGGCAAGGAAACATAAGAGCAGTGGTCAGACTGACCGCCCACACCCCCATAAACAGTCATTATCTTCCACATGAAACACTGTTTATAGGGCAGGGAGTCTTCAAGCACATTGCAGTCCGATTCCAACAATGATTTTTAATGCATCTCTAAGAGTGCAAATCTTAGAAAAGTGAAGGTGGCTGTGAAAAGTATGAAGGCTGTTTTAGAACATGTCTGCTTTCACCCACAAACAAAAACAGAAATAGCAGGTATAATAACCTATGACAACTGTGATTCATATATATATATATATATATATACACACACACACACACACACACACACACACACACAAACCACTCAAAGTAAAGTTAGAAACGACGAGCCCTGTTTTAGACTGATAAGTTATTAACTGCATTTTTAAAAATTATTATAACGATGAAGAACAAACGACAATGTTTTTTAGTTAATGTGCTGTAAAAGAAAAAAATTGCTGTTAAGGATGTTTAAAAGATGTCTCTTTTAGCACTAATTTGCGTGTATGTGCGGCGTTGAGTGAAATAGTGGGGCAAATCGATAATGGTAGCCCAATAATAGGCTGCTTAATAATAATAATAATAATAATAATAATAATAATAATAATAATAATATTATACATTAATAGATACTATCGTCTATCGGCACAACCCTAGTTGTAGTCATGTTTAAAATGCTGCAAAATAAATAATGTGTCCCTTGCTGTTAAACAATTCCACATTGCCAACAGAGCTAACTAATGCAAGTAAAATCCATTTTGATTTAAAATTGACTTACAATCAAGCAATAAAAGGTTAGAAGGAAATACTAATTTATTAGCATGACATCTCTACCTCTTTTCATTAGGATCCACATCTCTGGATCTCTGCTTCGCCACAAGTTTAGCCATCCTCTTGGCTTTGTTCTTCTGTCGATTGCTCATGCCTGGACGAAACTCTGAATCTATGAGCTCTGCAGCCGGCTGAAAAGGGAAAAACAAAACTAAACATTTTAATACAGTAAGGGTCTTTTGCACTTGGTATCAGCACTGAGTAATAGTTGCAGTGATTTACACATGTTCACCATCTCCTCTAAAGAAGCTTACAGTTTCGAGGTTGACATTAAAGTGTTTGGCACTTGTAAGAGATCCCAGAACCACTCACCAAATGGTTTCGTGAGAAGTGACAGCCCAGGCTTTTACCAGGCTGTGATCTGTTGGTACTGGAAGCACAATTGTCCTCCAGGTCCTCATCGTTAAAAAGCTCCTCCGTGTCCATGCCGATTGCAGCACCCATATCCAATCCCAACTTCTTTTGTAACTGCTTCCTCTGCCGGGCCAAACGCTCTTTGGGATCTGTCTCACCTGAGAATGCAATCATGACTAAGAATTGCAAAACAAAGGTCACCAACAAGGGTGTTCTACAGGTTTACTTTGCAATTCAAGTCAAAACCATCTATAATATTCTGGTGTCTCAATCTCATCCATTTTACTGTGCCCACCACATGAAAAAAAAAAAGAAATCACTTGCATAGAAAAGTAACACCACTCAATGAGGAATCATTCACAAGTTTTCACAAAACAACATCACATACGAAATGGAAAAAAATTGTGTGTACACAGAAAGACAGAGACGAAAAACATACTATTATTCAAATTTCTTTCATACTGACATGCAAATAAAGGCATACTTTGCCACCTGCACCTCTTATCCACCACCATAACAAACATGTCAAATGAACAATTGCCAATTTCCTTATTAAAGTCAAACTGAATTGTGTTCAATCATACACATACAAAAGGTGCGAGACAAGTGAATGTTGACAAATTGAACACTCCTCATTCTCCAAGCACAAACAAGTGTAATAACAGCATAAACATTACAAATCTACAGCCTAAACACATATGATATAACCCTACCTGACTTGTCATCTTGCAGCTCAAATTCAGCACCTGCAGAGCCGAGCAGCGATGCTCCATGCTTAAGCAGACGGGACATATCGAACCTGTAGAAACTCAGCCTGTCTGAGGAGATGTCCTCTGGAGACATGTCTTCTGCACACACCTCTGACAAAGACAACATGCATTACAGCAAATTCTCTGCACAAGACTTGTTCGCTTGTAACATGTCATGTGGCAATCCCACTGCAGGTTCAAACTGGTGTCGATTTGCATTTAACAGTCTTGATAAAAATCACAAAAGATAAACTCTACAGAACTAGTTTCCACAACAATGTGCCTTTTTGTAAATATAAGACAGAAGAACCCAATGCATTAGTTCTCTAGAATTGCAATCAACTCACCGTCTTTTGGCTTTGGAGCTGGGTTCCATTCTGGAATATTCCTCACTATGGCTTCGACGGCTTGTCCTGCTGCGATTCGTGTATCCCAATTTGGACTCCTCAAGTATGTTAAAACCTGTTGAGCCCAGAAGAAAGGAAACAGATCGATAATCTAAAGAGTTAAAATTCTGCTATAGGCAGCTTTGTTCAAAAGTACAAAACATTAGGCAAATTAGTAACCATCCAAACCTTTACCTTATTAAGAAGTTCCTCTGCAGGATCTTAGGGGTGTTTTACAGTTAAAATAATTAACCCAGGCATTTAAAACTACATTTCCAAAAACATGACAATGTCATGTTCTGTAAATACCCGAATAATTCAGTAAGAATTCATGCGTGTCGCCAAAATACTCCATTTCGCCAAAATATGAGAGCGTTGTGAATAACAGATGGCAAACATGCATTCTGGGAAACTGCATGCTAGGAAAGACATCCATCCTTTACAAATACAAACAGGTGCTACTAGTACTAAAAAAGCAATGCTATTTAATGTGCTTTTGCTGTTCAGACAACAAACAAAGAAAATAAAAATCCGATATTCTACTTGTCTGAACACTCACCTTTGATAGCAGGTTATTAAGCTCATGTGGGTGAAGCTTAACAACATCTCCCAACTGCTGAGCAGCTGCTTTACGGGTAACAGGAGTCGTACCTGTATCCAGTAAGATAAACAGCCGTTCCAACCTGGAGACAGTGAGACAGGATCTTATAATTAACACGACGAAGACAGTATGGCTAGCGCAATATTTTAAAATCGTCACCGAAGTCAGTCACACTAGACTTTGAGCATGCAACATTTTCATCAAAGTCATTATTTAACAAAGAATACAAATAAGCAAATCTAAAAAGCGATGTGCTTATTACCAACCAAAACTGCTTGTGTGTTTATATCGTCGCAAAATATAACCTACATCAAGCGATACGCATGTGAAGTTGGATACACAGTACTTTACCTGCATTCATACAGTACATATTAATTTTCATGAGTATATAAACGCATGCAGATATAGGTGGGTACATCTGAAAGACATACAAACTGAATACGTCAAAAGCTTCATGATTTTCTGTAAAGAAACAATGCCTAACAAATGCACAAACTTGAATTTTAGCAAAATATGGTGCGTAGTGAAATTCACTTCAAAATCTCATGAAAAAGCAGACAGTTTCATTATGACAAGCACGTTTCTCTATGCAAAACATAGCTTGTGTTTACATTTAGCTGGGTTTTGTGCTTCCTAACAGCACCAGCGGTATGGGACGCGTATTTATGTAAAGGTCCGAATGCATTACAATTGTTTACGAAGCGTCTATTACAACTTACAGCTGGTCACATGATCAACGTGGCGTGGCCCATGAGGGGGGGGGGGGGGCGACCGGACTTATGGAGAACAGATGCTTTTCATAAGCGACTCATATTAGTTTATCGGCTTGTCTACATTTTAATTACTAAAAAATATTTTACGTGTAAAAGCAGACATCTAGCAGCAGCTTTCTTCACACCATCCTGTCAGACGCGTTATATAACGCCACATGAATCTACCGCCTCATTTGAAGAGATGGATTTAGGAGAAATGAGTCTGGTTTTCCCCCTCACTGACAGAGCCCAGCCCGGAGAGGAATGACACTGCGTGGGGTTAGTCCACTAATCACCCGCGGATTTACACATTAACCCAGAGCTCTCCCAGGATCAAGTAGAAACATTACGGCAGACCACAAACTGGTGGATTCATAACGCACATGCAATATCACACAAAACACTGCTCATGTACGATATACTGCTTGGGATAACACAATGTGACAGCTCGATTTGTTGGAGGTGATAACGCCTCTGCGGTCTTCAGTTGTGAGGAACTACGTATAACGTTACGTTACTTATTTAAAAAAAATGACCGTTAAAAAGAGCTCGACTGACAGACGTTTTACCGATAATGTATACAACATAAAAGTATTAAGAATGAGAAAATCACCTTTACAAATCACCCTTCATCCACAGACTCACCTTGAAACGGCCATATGAGCTGCTCGGGTCTGGATCCGGCCGCGGGGTTCGGTTCAGGTTCGCGTGCGCGGACAGGCCCGATCTCTCGCGCACCGCCTCAAAATCGGTCCGCTCGCTTATTAAATATTCCCCACAGCGCCCGAAGACGCCGAGTAACACCTACGCCAGCGTGCAGATTGATTCAGCCCTCAGCACTTCCCCGAAAACGGTATTTTAATCGAATAAACGGGGGAAAATAATTTTGTTGATCACAAAAGAGAAGCCAGGCGGCTGGTTTTATATGAGGAGCCATCTTGCATTTATTCCTTCCTCCATGGTAGGCGCGCTGTGATTGGTTACATGAGCTCCGGCTAACCAATCACAGCGCGCTTTTCAAAGAGGAAGCGCACGGGACAAGAAAAATATGCTCCGGAAACAAGTTTTTAATCTAATTTTCAGAATAAATATTTTATCGTGTTGGGGGGGGGGGGGAGACGTTTATTTTGCAGCTGTAATTAATGTAAATTCGTATTTGAGATATTGAAGGAAATGACTGAGTTTCCCGTAGCTGATGATAGTTCATGGAAAATTACACTTTGCACAAAGACAAGCATCGACTTGAGAAAGGAATCTAAGGAGAAAACGTTTAGAATTACTCATATGACAAATTCAACTAACAAATGTATTCATGTCGTGTGTTTTGTGCGTATTTATAATTATTATTGTATGCATGCGTATTTTTGTTTTTAAACTTAGTGGTTTGTTAATGCAGTTTTATTAAAAAAATTAAAAAAATTATGTTTTTGTGCTTTTTTGCCCCTTTAAAATAGACTAGAATTAAAACATTACAATTCGTTTCATAATAAATAAAAAAAACCTTAATACTAAATTTCTAATATATTCATGCCAATATAACAATTAAGGTTTTATTTGATACCCGCTCTTTATAATTAAACTATAATACAGACAATAATAACTCTATTGGACATTTGATGTCATTATCGGATATGGAAAGGGTTTTTTCCCCCTGGTTTGTTGTGCGTTTCTCAAAAGCATCCTTAGCAAACTACTGTTGACCTTAGTTGGTAAAAACGGAATTTACCTTAGCTGATTTCAGGAAATGTACCTCATGGTCGGTGTGCTTTCTCTCTGTGGTTTGCTTCCCTCTGGTGATGATCAAGAGTATGTTCAGTTAGCTGGCGACCATTGATGATGCACTACAACATAGGCCCTGTTAGGTGATGACTGACCTCATTATTTTATTGTTTTAAAGTTTTAAAGATTATTTGTTATGTATTCACATTCACTTTATTCAACAACAAGAGGCACAGAGAACCATTTAGGCTCAATGCCAAAAATGTAAAACTGTCCACATCAAATATTAAAATAGGTGCTTCAGATAGGCATCAGTGTTCTACTGATGGATGCTTGTACTTTCAGATTATGAATTATACTGATGCATATGTAAAAATAAATGTGCATTCTTCATCACTGTGCACTGCTTGTTATTGTATTACATCCTCCTATAGACCTAAACCATTCGCCCTTTAACTCTTTCTTCGTAATATTGCAGGTATTCTACATTTATTCACAAAGGCTCCATATCAGTTTCTAAAAATGAATTTAACATGCTCTAAATGGTTTTAGTTCAAATGCTCTGTTGTCATGACAACATTCCTGTGTGTGTGTGTGTGTGTGGAAGCATTAAGCCACTGTTCCAGTTTAGAGGTAATATACTAGTACTTACTAGTAAATTGTAGCATTTGAACAAATCAGGCACAAACTATTTGTTACATTTAACAAATAATCTTTAATACCGCTTTACCAGCCCAAAGAGTAATTCAAACTATGAGGGTCAGCTCAGGAAGGTTAAACAGGCCTCTGATTGGCAACCGACTAATAAGACCTGTTTGTTGCTTAAAGGAGTGTGAACAAAGCAACTCTGACTCTAGTTCTCCCTGTTGAAAAGACAATGCACTTTTCCCTAAATTAATTCACAGGAGAACTTTCTTTCAGTGAACACATATCCTTCAGGTCCTAGTGTATATTGTTACTGTGCTCGTATATCGTCTTGTGTATGGTGCACTGTTTTATGCATGTTTATGATAGATCACTAGCTAATATCACCTGATAAAATATTAACATCGTGTTTGGGGAAGTGCTGAGGGCGAGGGACCCGCATCGCTTTTTGCTTTTTCTGGATGCTGGACCCCCACCATCTCTCTCGTCTCCTGGCTAAGCCCCGGGACCGATGCAACCGCACTGGGTGGGCCTAGATGCAGCACAGTCTGCAGTCTTTTGAGACACCAAGATGAAGATTTAGCTCCACGGCAACACCTAAGTGACTTTTCATGTAACTCAAGATCCACGGATCGCGACAGATCTCTCTCCCAGCTCTCCTTTCATCTACCAATCATCAGAGTCAGGACATCTTTGGGATTCATCACTCTTCAAACCAGGAAGAACATGATCGCCAATCCAAAACCTCGGAACCATCAGGACTTCGAGACTGCATCGGACCCTCGCCAACG
>JAUMHI010000011.1:1354607-1364694 GCA_032359435.1 Enteromius unitaeniatus
GAGGGAGGGCAATTGTCATTTTTGTGGTAAATCTGGACACTGGATGAAAGAGTGTAGAAAAAGCAAAAAGACATTGAGTAGAAGCTGAGTAAAGTTGTTTGTTTCTTTCAGTCTGCTAACCACTCTAAAGCAGCCCCTCCCCACTTCACCCAACTGTTTTAGCAGCTTGTTTAGGTGTTAGGGCTGATAGGGCTGTGAGTGCTTAGTCTACTCTACTCAGAGATACCTAACAAAGATGAAAGATTACTTACAGGAAGGTGAATCTTTACATTGAGAAAATGTACACTCACAGCCTTACTTCAAAGTTAAACAACAGCACACTCCAATCACTCACCCATCCTCTATGAGTTATGAAGTCTTACTAAGACTGATATTTCAGTGGAGGATAAAGATGTTACATACCAGTTATAGGGACAGATTAGCACACAGTCCAGTGAGGAGCCCAGGGAAGATCTTAAGGCAACAGGCCTTGGGGGCCCCCCCTGGGGTGAAGACGTCCTTATAGATTTCCCCACCTATTAGCTTCTCCTTACCTCACTGGTCCATAGGTGTCACATAACTTGAGACTAGGTCAACAAGATCAGTTTATGATTATTAAACTTAAAAAAACACTATACAATCAAGATCAATCTAGAACAAGTCTAAAATTTCTATGCACGAATACTGCTGGTCTGCTGTTTCTTTGTTTTCTTGTGTTTCAGGTATATGTAAATGCAGTGCCATCTCATATGCATCACCTTGGTGTAGATCGTCACCTCACCTCACACCTATGAAAGATCTTCATGAGAACAAAGAGCCATTTGAATGAATCTACATGGGAAACAGACTACAGAAAACAGACCTCAATACTTAATTTGCATTTCTTTGTTTCAACTGTCTCCACCTCTATGTAATTCCTCCCCCTTGAAACTTATATGAATTGCAATGTAACACTGCTTTAGTTAGACAACAGACAATAGACAACAGACAACAGACTTTGATGACTGCAGTGCACGTACAGAGTTCTCACAATAAACAGAATTTTGCTTCCAAATCCAAAGTCTGTCTCCTGGTCTTTTGTGAAAAAAAAATACAACAGTGCTCATACCAAGTCTGCAAAAATAAAAGAAAAAGTTGTGTAAAGATGCATGGTATCAGTATTCCCATGGCTACACGATTAACGGCAAGACCTTACAATAGCTACTATAACTTCAGCATTTAAATTCTTTCTTATCATATATATATAAAGTAATCTTTAAAAAAACGAAACGTAACAGCATTTTTTTTCTCTGTGCTAACTGCAGATCCAGGGTTTGTGACATTTGCAATATGTGGTCTCAAGAGATGTGTTAAATAAATTAACGAATACTTTCAAAACCGATAAAGTTTCAAATAACCATTAGGAAATGAAAATACATCAATACGCGGTCTTATAACTCTCTCCGGGTGAAAGACTTTGTATAATTTGTGCCTCCACATCCATAGAATCGTCATCAAAAGGGCACGCCATGCTCAGTATCCTTCTGAAACAAACTAACCCTGGAACATAACCTGCTACCGAGCAGGTTATCTTCAGAGAGTAAGTTCCTATGGTTACATACATACCCAGAAAGTTACCTCCGTTTTTGGAACCGAAAGTTGAGGTTATCCACTAATTTACCCTTAAACTTACCCAGGTATGCCACATAACCTGCTTTCTGGAATACCCCCCAGGTGTCTAATCACAAACAACAAAACATCTGTGAGCATGCTAATATCAGAATATGTACATATATATATATATATATATATATATATAAAAACAAACATGTACAGATATATATTTATAAAATAGATTTTTGAGTATTCATCATCATTCATCATGCACTGTTATCATAGTATACACTGCAAAAAAATGCCTTCTAAGATAAGATCTTTTGTCTTGTTTCCAGCCAAAATATCTAGAAATTCTGAAATCAAGAAGAATTTTCTAGACAAGAAAATACTTACCCCATTGGCATATTATTTTGCTTGTTTCAAGTAAAAACTCCCTTAGTTTTAGCTTGTTTTTTTCTGAAAACAAGACAGTAGTTGTTTCTTGTCTAGAAAATCTTGTCTTAGAAAGTTTTTTTTGCAGTGTACAAACAGCATCGCGTCCAAAGAAATATAGATGTCATATTCAAAGTATTTAACCCATTTAAACATTTCAGTTAGGAATTACAGTTTGGGAAAACCAAAACAATCAAATTTGTTCATGTTTACGCTACAATAACAACCAAACTAATACAAGAAATAAGCATTACTCACTCATTATAATGATCACTCCGTGGATCGCTCGAGTTTGTACTCTTCTTGTCTGATGTATTTCAAAGTTTATTCCTCTGAGCGTGTCTTCCTCTCAGCACGACGCGCACAGTATCCAGGATGAACTTCAGGTAAACTCTCACTGCTTTGTTTGTGGTGATGTGGGTGTTTACATGCTGCGAGCTCCACATGTATGATTATCATATCTATTGTGCGAGCAGCGCGTTGGCTGTGTTCGAAATGTTCAAAACATTTTTCTAAATTGACTTAAAAGAAAAACGAAACGAAAAATAATAATTTTGCCATTACACACAAAACTAAACTATTTTAATAGCCGAAACAGTAGTAAAGACTGGTCAGAGCGGAAAGATTTCAATTAAGGTGTTTACATGTCTGAATATTTCGACTAAAATCAGCGTAGGCCACCTATGTTAATATGATTATGAGCATAATCGCATTATTATAATCAAAGTATTGTGTTTACATGAGGTAAAGTTTAATTGCAATATTGCCAAAATATCATAATAATTGCATTAATAGGGTCCATGTAAACGCACTAATAAGGCCAACACTGCCATTGCCATAGACTAAGGGTTGTATACATTTGCAAATACTTTTAATAGCAATGTTTTTCACATGTGCAATACTTTGTAGTGTGCATTTTAAAACAATTGCCTCTAGCAGTTGCCAACGGACATAAAACAAACACAGGTCTGGCCAGGGTGTCATAATTGCTGTCAGGCTACAAGCTTAAAGAACAGAGAGAGAAAAAAAATGACCATGAGAAGATAACAAATTGTCCTCTTAACTTACAACACTGCAGTGTTTCTGAAGGTTTTTCATTGTTTCTGTTTTTTTTTTTTTTTTAAACCAGCTATTTCTCATTCAGACCATTTGATTTTTCTAGATGGCAATGCATTTGTTTGTTACTCACTTAGGCTACATCTACACTAATATGGATAAATTTGAAAACAGCGTTTTAATCTAAAAACGCTCCCCATCCACACTATCTTTTTCAATCGTTTCTGAACAGTTGATCATCCACACTGAAACGATGGAAAATGCTTACGTTCCTGTACTGTGCATGCGTGAAACATAAGACTATTCGATCTGCATCATTTCCGTCTGGAGTTTATTTACTTTCCAGCTCTTTGAAAAGTCGCTGCAAAATATTGAGGAAAAGCACCAAGTTTTTTAAATGGACTGACAATGAGCTGGAGCATGTACAAACTGATAATAATCTGTAATAGGGCTGTCAAAATTAAGAGCAAACAAAACAACTGCTGTACAATGTCGTCCGCCATCACAGTTGAATTGGTCACATGACTGCATAATATGACTAATATGCGTCATTTTTTTTGAAAGCCTCCATTTTCACAGTCCACATTGCGACGCGAATACAACATTTTTAAATTTATCCACTTTGGAGAGTGTTTTCAAAAAGCTCAGTTTTCCTGGACCAAAAACACATCTGAGTGTGGATGGAAGGCCAAAATGGAAAGGAAAAGATGTGTTTTGAAATGCAAACGTATTAGTGTGGACATGGCCTTAATTTTGACAGTGTTTGTTGTTGCTTCTTCATGATCTTCTCTTGATCTCATGAACAGCTATCATCTCCAGGTCATGCTGAGCTGATTGTTGTCAGTTTAGCTGCAGTATGTCGGAGAAGCGAGGAAAGTTCTCTCTGTCTGAGATGAGTCTCTCAGAGAAACACAGGTATGTTTTCAGAGAACATTATTAACAATTATATTAAATACTTCAATAGTATCCAATTCAATAACTTTCAATCATCATTTACAATCTTAGTCCAATAGTAGTGCATAGCCAACACCGACTGACAAAAATATTAATAGCCTTGTCCTTTGTGACCTCATAATAATCATAAAATGTGATGGGTTCTGATTGACTATTAGCTTCTAGCTTTTTATCGTTCTCAAATTGCTCTGAAAGTGACCCCAAACGGTATCGTTCTTCACATGGTTATAGTTTATTTGTGAAAGTCGTCATTTACATTAACGATTAACTTTACAAACTAACACTGACACAAACTTTAGGCAACACTTCACCATCTTGCAATTATATTATATTCATTGTTGGTTTTCTTCAACTAACATTAACATAACTTAACGTTACCAAGCTCTTTCTTTCATAGGATAACATTAACTTTGTGGTCATCATCATGAACAGTAACAGACATGAACTTGTTGAGCAAAATAACTTTACAGACTAAAATGACACATCTGTGTGGACAAATTTCCAACATCTTACCATCATATTACATCAAGGTGCTTCCTTTAGATCCCCGACACAAGATGGCGGCGATTTTGACGTATGCTTAGAGGCCCCAAGGCACATCTAGTCAGTATATATATCTATGAGTCAAAGGGAAGGCAGCAGAGAGAACAGTCCAGATAGGCAACAGAAATCCAACACTTGGTGTAAAGTTAAAAAAAAAAAAAAAAAAAGACTTCAAGGCTGGCAGAGTGGGTAGCTGGCTTATAAAGCCTTGATAATGAGTGATACCTGCAGGTGTAATCAGTCCAAAGCACAGGGTTGTGGGAAATGAAGTTCTACCACATGACTAACATTCAAACGTTAGTAAAACAATTTATAACATCTACATATGAATAATATTAATTAATTAATATGAAAATGTTTGTTTTGTTGTTAATTGTGGTTGTCCAGTATTTGTCACAAGATGGCGCCAAACAGTAATCTTTGTTGGCGCGGAGAGATTTTAAACAAACAAGTAGCACCGGCTATGCGCTATTGCTTTGGAGCAGTTATTATTTGAAAAGAAGGAACCTGCAAATGTCTCAACTGACCAATCAGAAGCAAGCATTCCAGAGAGCCATGCAATAAATTTATATACAGTAACATACTGTGTGAAATGTACATAAGTTGGGAAGTCCTGCTTTAAGCTTTTGAGAAATATTTTTATTTGAGGGGGTTGAGCTGACACACACAAACACATTGTGAATCTCAGAACAAATTTCTCACTAAAGAGAAACATATCTCTATTTTAAAGAATATGTTTATAAAAATATTACAATTATAAAACATGTTACTAAATCAAAGTAAACCATTTAACATACATTTTAAACTTGTATTCAACATGTATGTACATTGACAGTCCCTATATGTAAACTTTTATTCAAGACAATCTTGGTCCATACAAAACATCACCATATCAACATACAACACACACACAAAGACAGTCCACAATTACCTAAATACATAAATATTAAAACGCCAATGTCCCCACAAATTTCAGAAGAGCCTAACTGAACTTTGTGCCAAGTTTGTCAAATTTAAAATGGTGCTATTTTCAGATTCTAATAGTCTACCCATACATTTGTACATAAGATTCTGCATCACAGCAGCACAGTTTGGCACACCAGCGCTGACTAACATTAACTCGCACTGCTCCATCATGGCACCTTAAGTAGACCAGAGAATCTTATTTGGAATTTTGGAACTAAGGAATTAAATTTGGTGGTAAAATCAGGAATTTTTACAAATGGGGTATATATCCATATCATCCAGTTGGGACAAAAAGTTTTACAAAAAAAATTATTTCACGGCGATAAATAAACATCTGAAGCAATCTAGAGTCGTACTCTGAGTAGGTCACCAATGAGGTGCACATAGGTACAACATCATCTCAACAACCAACAACCGAAACATAGAAACAAGACCACAACAATTTATTTCACTTGAATGTACAGAAGTTTGGGGCTATGCTAAATCTAAACATAATAAAGATATAATATAAATATTAAAATGTACAAAATATAATGTAGAAACTGCCATAGAACTTTGAATATGGAAATAAATGCGACGTTATAGACAAAGAGCTGGTCTGAAGTCCTGAAGCTTTGTGTCCTGACAACGTAGTATCTTAGTGCTTGGACGGTACAGAGCAAAGCTAGGGCTGAGTCTGCCCCCTCCGAGGGCAGCGCTTGAAGTTTCACCACCCAATCTTTAAATAGAGTAGTGTACATGGCCCCCCAATCTGTGGTGGAGGCATACATGAATACCACAGCATGCCTGGAGACCTGCTCTAGAGGCACTCCTGCCTGGAGAAATGAGAGGTCTGCCCACAGGGGGAAGGTTTGGCGGCAGGCCGTTGTCACTTAGACCCGGTGAGTGCCACGTTGCCACACCTACCTCGGGACTCAGCCGTGAAGCCAGTGCTGAAGCGGTCTCATATGATGGAACCCTCAACTGTGTGACTGCTGCTGCCATATGCCCCAGGAGCCTCTAAAAATATTTCAGTGGGACCGCCGTCCTACCATTGAATGTATTCAAGCAGTTCAACACTGACTGAGCACGTTCCTGCATGTAACATGCTGATTGTTCGACTGAATCCAACTCCATACCGAGGAAAGAGATCCTCTGTGTTGGACAGAGTTTGCTCTTCTCCCAGAGTCTGAGCTAGAACGAGCCAGTCATCTAGGTGGTTGAGAATGCGAACACACTGTTCTCTCAGTGGAGCTAGGGCAGCCAGGGAGAGGCCAAAGTGTAGAACACTGTACTTATATGCTCGACCTTTGAACACGAACCTCTGGAATGGCCTGTGGTGCAGAAGGATTGAGAAATGAAAGTACACGTCCTTCAGGTCGAATGCTGCAAACCGATCGTGACAATATCTTGAATGGGAGCCTGTGAAGTGCTCTGTTCAAAACTCGCAGATCCAGGATTGGCCACCGCCTTTCTTGGGCACTATGAAGTAAGGGCTGTAAAACCCTGTCTTCATCTTGGCTGGAGGGACCGGCTCTATTGCGTCCTTTGCTAGAAGGACTGCAATCTCTGCATACAAGACAGGGGAATCCGCAACTTCCATTGACGTGAAGCAGAGGCCGCTGAATTTGGGGGGGATGCCGGGCGAACTGAATCGCACAGCAGAGTCGAATGGTCCAAAGAAGCCAACAAAATGGACTGGGAAGCTGCGTTGACCTGTGTTGCTTGAGAAGCGAGGTCCGTGGGGGTACAGAGTTTACGGAGAACTTCCTGGTTATGACCACCCTCGTGCAGATCCTTTAGTGCCTTGGCCTGATACACTTGCAACAACGCTGTAGTACGGACTACAGGAGGAAGAACCACCACATCGGTTTTTTGGCAGTGAAAGGTGCCGTCCACGTTCTGGTGAGCTATTCATCCACCTCCGGGTAGAAAGGTACTGGGGTGGGGCCCTGAGAACCAGTGCCAGCCACCCCTATGTACCAATCAACCAGCCTCGAGGGCTCGGGATGCAGTGGAGCTTTCCACTTGAGCCCGATCCCCTCGGCAGCCCGGGCAAGCATAGCCATCAGTTCTGGATCTGTATTTGGCACTGTGGAACACCCAGTGGATGCCGCGCCAGCCAGAACTTCACCTCCAGAACCTTCTGACTCACCTTCCGATGCAGCGACTGACATCTAATCGTCGGGGGAGTGCCAAAGGAAACACCTGTGGAGGTCCAGACTGTCCCTGAGGCAACTCCACTGGCAACAGCGCTGGTGGAAGGAGGAGCCCTCGGATAGGAATTCCTCACCGTCACCGTAAGACCAGTATGCCCCCTGTCAGAAGTAGTGCTCGCCTGGCTCTCACCAAGGGGGAGCCCTAGATTTGGGCAGAGGAACGGGAACCCCACCCCTTGCAGGTAATGGAGTCTGGTCTGCAACTCCACAATGGTCATCTTCCCGCAGTGAGAAAATGAGTCATCCACAAACGCAACCTTAGCGTGCTTCAAGCCCAGGCATGTGAGGCAGCTCTCATGACCATCACACGGTGTCAGGTAACAACTGCATCCAGAAACACATGGGTGGAAGGGCATCTTTAAAAAGACACGTCTTTAAAAATAAAAATTTTACCTGTGAGCTTTTTTCTTTTTTAGAAAAGCTCTTTTAGTGTGCTGAGGCGCACAGGGGAGATAGCACACAAGAGGGGGGTAGTGCAACCTGATGTGGCAACCAATTGGTCACAGGAACGACCACCGCTGAAAACGCCATGACGCCAGCCCTTAATCCTTCTCTCGAAGTAGAAAGGGAGCTGATCAATATCCGCTAGGCTCCAAAGCAAAAAGCTGAATATGCGATGCACCAGGATGGATGCAATCAGCACATGCCAATGCCATTAGCGTGTTTTAATACACTCAAAGTGGATTGGTCTCTCGAAGCGAGATCCCAATTTCGTTGGTCATATCCGCCGTGACTTGGAGTAACCAACTGAAAGGGAACATCATATTATTGATTAATGATGATGAGCATGTCTAAAAGAAATGTCAAGGACATTTGTGTGAAACCTCCCTCATTGTTATTTTCATAAACTTTATAAAAACAAAGGTATGCAACGCTCAACATTAAAAATAAATTATTGCACACTGAATTTTAAGGTATCATATGATGCTTTTTAATATTTCTGTTTTCCTTAGTGTGTAATGTTTATGTAAGGTATTCAAAGTTAAAACTAGTTTCCTGCAAAGTGATTTATTCCATTTAACAGAGAACAATGATCCAGACCTGCATAAAATACCTTGATTGATGTCCTGATATTACTTTTAACAAACATCTGCATCACAATCTGAAATATTTGAGTAATTACAAGTAAAGAGAAATTAGATGCAACATGTCGTGTAATTAGACAAAAAGAGAAAACAAGGTTTCAGTGAGTTAGAAAAAGAAAAAAAAGTTTGAAAAGTAAAACAAATCTGAAAAGTAAAAGAATAAAAAAAAATAAAATCTTACCTCTGTGAAATATTCTGCTTAGACTCTGGCATTGCCTCAAATTTATACAGTAATTATTACGGTGATATTGTTACTGTTACTCTTACACCCGATAAACAAGGTCATGAACTTTTAAAATAGCTTTATATGATCCCTTTAACTAAAGTATGCTAACAGAGCTCTGTGACATTTCTGCTTCCCATTTTAGTAAAAAAATAAATAAAATAATAAATAAAAGTTTATCTACAAATATATAATCTTACATTTGAAGTACTTTAAAGAAAATGTTATGTTTAAAACTGTGGAAAGGTTTTTGTGAATGACTAGAGACAATTGTTGCTGATTATAAAACACAGATTAAGTTTTTCTTCTCTCTTTGTATCATTAGTGTAAGATCAGACTCACATGTGTCTGTGAAGAGCGACCGGTCAAAGGAGGGTGACCTGCCGAGGTTCAGTGAAGAACCATCACAAACAAAACGGTATTTCATGTTTCTTGTCTTTATTTACACATAGACTATGTTAGAAAATGTATCAATAAATAATTATCATAAATCTTCATAATATATGTCAAATATATTCTACCCGGAAGTACATAGTATGGTTTCCCATAAAAGGAATTTGTGCTCTGCGTTTAACCCATCCAAGTGCACACACAAACAGCAGTGAGAAGTGAACAACCACACACACACACAGTGAACACACACCCGGAGCAGTAGGCAGCCATTGCTGCGGCACCCGGGGAGCAGTTGGTGGGAACGGTGCCTTGCTCAATGGTCTCACCCCAGTCATGGCATTGAAGGTGGAGAGAGCACTGGTTATTCACTCCCCCCACCCACAATCCCTGCCAGACCTGGGACTCGAACCCACAACCTTTTGGGTTACAAGTTCAATTCCCACTCCATTAAGCCATGACTGCCCCCAATGTTGTATTTTCTCTTTACTGAAAATATTTTCAAGACATTTTGGTAATTTTTGTTTTTCTAGAAATGCAGTATTTTGATTTATTTTCTTCACTAGCAGGCTTCAGTATGAAACATTAAATCCAGATTTCCAGACTCACAGGAACCGCAAGAGTTTAACTGACAGTCTCCAGTGCATCTTCCAGGTAATTAAACA
>JAUMHI010000011.1:1364794-1375587 GCA_032359435.1 Enteromius unitaeniatus
TCCACTGTAGTGGCTCAGGAGCGCCACCTTTGGCTGAACCTGGCACAGATGGCTGACGCTGACAAAGTTTGCTTTCTCGACGCTCCTGTCTCCCAGGTCAGCCTTTTCGGCAACACTGTCGAGGACTTTGCCCAAAAGTATTCGGCAGTACAGCAGCAGACTGAGGCGATCAGTCACATTCTGCCTTGGAGGGAGTTCACAGCTTTAAATTTTAAGTTTAGTTATATGTGAATCTTGATTTGGTTGTAAAGATGTCTATTTTCCAAATTTTTTCACATAAAATCTTGTTTACCCACCCTTAGAGAATGAGGCCCGCTAGTTCCTGAATCAGTGTTTGGGAATTAATCGGTTGAGTGAGGAATTCAATGACTTTATTTCTTAATCTAGTGTTTTGAACTAATCAGTTGAGTAAATAACATGCAGCAGGAGGAGGCACAACATTTTTTAAGCATACCAATGATTGTACAGTACACACATAAATCTTCTTTAGAACAGAAATACTTCAGTCTTCGAGCACTAGATCATTGGTGAGCTAGAACTGTATTTTGTCTTTTAAACCCACTGTTTTTTTTTTTTAAATCGTCCGTTTTAGCCGTATTTCTGCTGACACTGAAACCCACCCCTCACAGCAACTCCTCTCCTGCTCGCTGACAGCCTAATGAAATTATTTACTAATTCACGGCATGTCCACTAATTTGTTGCCTGACTGACTTGATAGATGCGACAAAGCGTGGCTATCTGCTGCGCAGGTTTGCTAACCCATAACTGTGAGCTAATTTGCGTCGCTCTGTTAGCATGGCTAAGATCAAGGCTGGCGATGCGGCTCTTGTAGTAAATCAGTCTGAAACAGAGAGATAGCAGGTGCTGGGGTAACAGAGGCTGAGGGCAGTGGAGTCTCATTCCTCCTCTTTAACGTGAGGTTCAGCTAAGCTCAAACGTGCAGATGATGGACTGTGACTTTAATTGATTTTAAAGTGCCTTCACAAACAGAAGGTAAACAAGCGCTGTCTGGAGGCAGAGTGTCAGCACACATAGAGCTGCAACTTCAGATGAGGAATATTATGGGAAACTGCTGCTTCATAAGACATATATTACATGGATGTAGATCAGTTCTCAGCTGGATCTGTATTTGACTTTGGTCAAGTGGGGATTTTTTCTAATCACACATTGATTGTATGTTTATCGCATACCAAATTATTAACATAACTAAATAGAACAATGACTACTGTGTTTGGAATTTTGATGGTTTCATGCATTAAACAATATTTATTTTATCCCTGCTGCAGGTGAAACCTTATTTAGTGTTTTATAATTTGTATTAATAGCGATTTAATGTTAAATTAATAATTTAGCTTTGAGTTATAAACAGTGCTTGTTTGAATTACATTCAACACCAACAAAAACAACAATTAAATGTAATTTAATTTTCACTTTTGATTATTCTTCTTGTTATAAATATATAATATCATTGGGGTCAGTTAGATTTTTGTAATGTTTTTTAAACAAGTTCTTTGTGTAAGTAAAAAGAGTAATTTTGTGAAATATTATTATCATTTTAAATATATTAATAAAAATATATTATATGGGTCAAAATTATTGATTTTTTTTTTTTGTCAAAAATCATTAGGATATTAAGTAAAGATTATGTTCCATGAGGATATTTTGTACATTTCCTACTGTAAATATGTCAAAACGTTATGTTTTATTAATAATATGCACTGCTAACAACTTAATTTGGACAAATGTTTTCTTAGTATTTTGCTTTTTGTACACCCACAGATTCCACATTTTCTCAAACTGTCCAATCCTAACAAACCATACATCAATGAAAAGCTTATTTATTCAGATTTCAGATGATGTATAAATCTCATTTTCGAGACAATTGACACTTATGACTGGTTTTGTGGTCCAGGGTCATATGTAAAAGAAAAAAAAATTCACTGTGATGGCAAAGCTGTATATGTAGAGAAATGATTTGGCACTCCTAAAACATTTCTTAATATTAATTCATATAATAAATGTTGCAAACAGTAATACTGCTTAATATTTATTTAGAAACAGTAGTGCTGCTTAATATTTTTGTTGGGAAAAAAATACTTTTCTTTTAGGATTCTATATTCTATATTGTATTTAAAAGAACAACATGTATTTACAATGGAAATCTTTAATAACATTCTAAATACTTTTCTGTCACTTTTGATCAGTTTAGTGCGTCCTTGCTGAATAAAACTATTAATAGAAAAAAATAAGTAAACGTGTATAATGTTATTGTTTGAAAAGTGATAATAATATATGTTGCTCTTGTTGAACAAATTGTTAACAAATAATTTAGATTTCATCTTCGAAACAAAATGAAGTCCAGTGGCACAATGAAAGGGTTTCCCCAGCGCTGAAATTTAGTCTTTGCTGTGCTGTGTTGGTGTGCTTGTCTTAAGCTCTCGTAGCTGCTGGCTTTCAGCAGGATTAGAGTGAGTGAGCTATCTGCTCTCCTGCACAGCTCCTCTCGCTCACACTCGCCTCTTTATTCTCTCCATCAACTTCAGCTGAGCTTGATTTCTATAAAAGTGAATTCTCTCTGCTGTCACTCTGTGTGTTGATGAGATGTCAATCTCTGCGGGGGAGAGTTTTTGTTCTGTCAGGCAGAACGCAGCATCATTCTGGTCTTCTGACGCATCTGCTTATCTCACGCTAATGTAGCCGCCTCTAAATCACAGCTCTTGTCTGCTCACTCAGTTTACAGTTACTAAATTATTAACCTGCATTTTGTTGCCTCTAGTTGAAGGAATAGTTTATCCAAGGAATTTTCTGTCATTATGTACTCACCCTAATAAAAGAAAAAAAAAATATTTGTGTGTCATTGTTATCTAATGCTTTTAGTTTTTGCATCACAAAAAGTCCTTTATTTATATATTTAAATTTTCTCAAAACATCTAAAAAACGTGTCATATATTGACATTGTATAGGTTGTATGTTTTGTTAATATTTTGAATTAGATTGTACTTTTATATTCTAGATTTTTTTTATTTATAGTTACATTTGTAGCAAATACGTTTTGTTTTGTCTTTTTTTATAATTAGTAGATAAAAGGTTTCATTGTTAATATTTTTATGTTCTTTTCTTTGCTATGTAGCTATATAATGTGTTATTTAAATTTAAATTTTACTTTATTTAATTGTAGTTATTTATTTGGTTTAATTTTAAATAAAATTGGCTAATTTTGCTTAGCTTGTTTTTAAAAATATTTTATAATAATTAAATAAAAACTAATTATTATTTATTATTATTTTTTTATTTAATGATAAATGTCTGATTTGGTATGATTGTATTATGATTAAAATTATACAGTTTGAATTCCTTCCATTTTGATTTATGCAGCTTTTAGACATTTCACAGATACATAATGACAATATCCCATATATTTCAAACCCATCAAATATTTCTTCATGCTAAATTTATAATTAATGTCTCCTCACGACCTCCTCAGAAATGGATCAGCATCTGCACCTCACCTTAAGAAATATATTTGCATTACCAGATAAGGATGATTATCATTTCAAATCAGCATGCTCTTCAGCCATCTTACTCCAGTGAACAGCCAAACATGCTAATTTGAAAGAATCCATCAGGTCAGCGTGGCTCTCAGCTGCACGTTTGATTTCACACTGGGCAATTGGGAAAGTGAATTAAAGTGTGTGTTCTAATTGGCCTCCGATGCCCAGAGGAGCCAATATATTCACGCAAGCAGACGCGCATGCATACACTCGGTTCAAGCACTCTCAATCAATCTAGGTACTCCTATTGTTTGATTTCCATTACACAGATGGTTCAGATTGCTGTTTGAATGTATAAATCACAGCTATCTCTGCAGGGCAGCTCTGAGTCGCTCATGCATGCTCAACAAGCTCCGGCTCAATCCACTGCCAGGGCTGCAGCGGTGTGGCTCTGCCCAATTTACCATAACAATACTGAACACCTGAGAGGAGAAGAACCAGGAACAATAAAAGTTTGAGTTCTTGGGAAGAAAGAGGTGAAGAAACCTAATGAGGGAGACAGTTGAGATTTGGAGGACAAGACTATATGATCTATCTATCTATCTATCTATCTATCTATCTATCTATCTATCGTTCTATCAAACGCTCTATCTATCGTTCAATAGGTCTGTATATCATTCTATCATTTGGTCTATCGTTATAGCTATCTGTCGTTCTATGTGTCTCTTCTGCTCACCAGCCCCATTTATTTGATCCAAAAATACAGTAAAATTGTAAAATATTTTACTGTTTAAAATAATAATAATTAAAAATAAAATATTTTGAATTTTTAGCACCATTACTCAAGTCATATACTTCAGAAATCATTCTAATATTCAGATTTCTTACTTAACATACTATATATATATATATATATATATATGAGTAGTCATCTTGATAAATAAAAGTATTCATGGTTTGAAACTTTAAAATACTTTAATACTTGTGTTAACTATTAACTACAACTTTTCCGTTAATAAATCCGTAAGTTGCTGCTTATTCATACTTATTAATGTAGTTGTTAAGTTAGGCATTAATATATGCTTAATTAGCACTAATAAATGCTCTAATTAAGCTAATATTCTAGTAATATGCATGCTAATAAGCAACTAATAGTTTTAATCGAAAAATTAAAAGGTTACCCTATTAGGTCATAATAATAATAGCAATAATAAACAAGCAAATCAGCATATCCAAATTATTTCTGAAGGATCATGTGACACTGAAGACAGGATTAATGATGAAGCTTTGCATCACGGGAATACATAACAGTTACTGTAAATGAACAAAAAGTAAACATTTAACCTTATTGTCTAAAAAAATTATAGTGTATCTATCTATTTCTGTCGGTCTATCTATGTAGCTGGATGGTTTTACATTGGTATGGAGATGTGGAGGAATGCAGGAGTAAGTAACGAACAGAGCGATGGGGGGCTGATGATCTTTAGTAGTACATGATTGTTCGTGATGAGAGCTGTACAGAGGTGAGATCTATCATAAAGACGAAAAGAAGACTGTTAGAGAAGACAGATCTGCATCTACTGAACTTAATTAGTGAGCAGTGAACATACACCACAGCTGTGAGAGAGGGACAGAGAGAGATGTGAAAATATTAAAATAATTGTTCAGATATCATATAATTAAGGAAAGCGAGGTGTTAATGAGATGAATTTTTCTGAGAGAGTATGAAATTTTGGAGTGGAAGATGAATGAGGAAAGAACCGTGTATTGGATGGTGAGCCTGTCTAGCGCTCTGTTATAGCCCTAAAGTTTGGGCCACTGCTGCCAAGCACTGAACTAATTACCCAAAACCCGCATGATATCTCAGGAGTAACGGATTAATTAACAGGGCCGCTGTTCCCATAGTCAGAAGATATTATTTTCCTCTATCCCAGACCAGGGAGAGATCCAGTCCCTAACCACGCTCCTGCTCTCTGTCAGACAGTGCAGAAGAGGAAAGGATTTTGATTCTGTTTCTTACTCTTTGTCTGTGTTTGGTGTTTAAACAAGTATCTTGTTGAGCTAAGTGTTGAAGTATGATTTAGTAACACCTAGTATAATCACAAAAGTCTTTATGACCATAATGTTTCAGTTGTTTCATTGTGTTTGAGCTTGTAGAAAATTGTTATCCCAAACTTCAGTAGTTTAGGGCAGTATGAGGGATATTTTGTATCACAGTTGTATATAGGAGTAATATACAGTGGGGTAAAAAGCATTTAGTCAGTCACCAATTGCAAGTTCTTCCACTTAAAAAGATGACAGAGGCCTGTCATTTTCATTATAGGTAAACCTCAACTATGAGAGACAAAATAAGAAAAAAAATCCAGGAAATCACATTGTAGGATTTGTAATGAATTTATTTGCACAACAACTGGCCACACAATTGGTGGCTGACTAAATACTTTTTTGCCCCACTGTAAATACAAACACACAGTGATTTTAATGCAGGTTCTGTGTGATTAGTTTATTAAAATCAGCATGAAATGAAAATTTATAATTTTTATTTTGTAAATGTATGTAATAAATCTTATCCTGAACAATTCATTATTCATGTGTGTATTTTATTAGAATGAAATGTTTGACCCCATAAAGTTCAATTAAAATGTCATAAGTCAACCTTAACTACGCCTTTGGTGGCATATAATGGCATTCAAAAACAGGATTGTGTGAGTGTTATTCAGAATTCTATTAAGAATGCCTTTAAATGAAATTTAGATCATGAGCAAAAGTGTTATTTTAATTGCACTACAAAAGGGAATGAAATGAAGTACAATTACATGGAAATTGCATGGAAGCCTTGCAAGCCTAACAGCCTGATAGATAGATCTGCAATAACTGTATTAGAATCCTGCCCTCTGCAAATTCGCACAATTTTTGGCATAAACTGTCATAACGTTCAGCCCTAATTTCTAGGACATATCAGATGAATTCTTTGAAATCCTTAGCTGACGATCAGGACGTTCCCCCTGGAGTGGAGGTTAAGTGCCCTGCTCTAGGGCAGAATGGTGATTAGGGAACTCGACGACCCTCCGCTTCACTAGATGCCTCTAAGGATATTGACCTACAACCTTTGAGTTTGGGCTCAGATATTTAACCACTTTACAATCATTACCGTCCAATTATTAAAATATCTGTAAATAAGTGTAATGAGGGTACAGACAAACCGAGACAGCCACCCAAAGCTAAAAATAGCTATTGTTCTTAAATGTTTAATAAAATAACTTTTGAACCGCTAATCCTATCTGATTGCTTTAAAAAGTGGCGATGACGATGTGTCTCGTTTGGATATTCAGAGGCTCTGTAGCAGACGTGATTACGTCATTGCATTTTGACAAACTTGATTTGTCAGAGAAATCCAATGCATTTCGTTCCTCTGAGCCAAACAGGAACGATTATTGAAGCTTAGTCCCACCCCTGTGCACAGATTGGTGCAGTCTTACATTCAACCAATAAACATAGGTTTTTAATGGAAATGTGAACGAGCACAAAGTGAAAGTAAGATATATTGTGCATGCATGAAAACGAACACAAAATAACAAATTTGCATGACAGCACTCTCTAAAAAGCCCAGAAAAACAAAGTATTTTGACATGAAACAGCGTTGCACATCGGATAAAGCACTGGAATTTAGGTATTGGCGTCGCGAGGCGATGTCCCGGTAAAATCATTCTGATTCAGATACAGTCAGCGGATCATCCATTCAGCGGTTATATTATGTACTTCTGTAGTTCACAAAGATTATTTGCACAATTTTTTTATGTTGCAGTCTGTATACTTCTCACTCATTGTATTTTTGTTGCAGAAGACAATTTGTGCAATTGCTTTCATTATTAGCTGCACGGTTTGTGTTTATTGTTCATTATCAGATTGAAAATATAGCCCCCCTCCAAAAAAAAAAAAATCATTTTTTACTGTGACTTTTACTTTTCTACTTTTTTTGTTATTATATAATACCGTTTCTATTTTCTTTCTTCCTAAATGTTTTCAAACAGGTCTATATTGTTAATAAGCTAAATAGACCCTTTTTTCACTAACGGCGCCTATGACGATATTGCAATAAATGGCTATAACTTGCTTGGGGAATGTAGATGCAGATACAACTTTTTAGAGAAGAAAAACCAAACTTCAGGAGTCTCTGTTTGAGTACATAGTAAAAAAAACACCAAATTGTTGCTTGCGTTTTTCTTAAAATGCTATAAATTCATTAATAGAATTCATTCATTAATTCCTAGAAAAAAACAGAAGTTAAATAAACAATGTAAATGATCTAGACTTAATCTTCAAGTTCTCCTGTTTCTAATGATATATGGTACTTGATGTTAACTGCTAGAATAGGTCTGATAAAACAAAGAAAAGTGCAGGTGTGTCAGGCGGCCCAAAAATGCTCTAGGTCTTTTTGGGTTAAAGTTCCCTTAATTCCATTTCCAGTATTGTCTTTCATACAGTGTGTAATGAAGCTGCATGTGACTGTGAACAATCTGCAAAATTATTAATCCGATCGGGTTAACATATTTGCATAATTCCTGCCTATGTTCTAACTATGGCAATGGGCCTATCATTTCTGATGCACTGTACATGGTAGACCAATCACAACTAGACTAGGCCATCTGACCAATAGGAGCAGAGTATGCTCATGGAATGGAGGGGTTTAGAGGGACTGATTCTTAACTTAACTGCTTCGAACAAATTGTTTCAGAATTGCTGGAAAACTAGGTGATATTAAAGCATATTTTACGAAAACAAAAGTGTTTCTTCACCTCATATGCATGTATGCCTATTGTAAGAGACTCCCAAAACAATATTAGGAGCTTTAAAAATGGCATGGGGCACTTTAATGATACAGTATTCAGTACAAACAGAAACATCTTTTGACCCTATTTCCACATAATTCAGCTTCTTTTTATTATTCTGTTCTTTAGGTAACACAAACAGCATGTTTGCTCTGGACTACATAAGCGGATCCCTGACAGTGAGCGGACAGCTGGACCGGGAAAATCCCTTGTACTCATCCGGCTTCACAATCACAGTAAAGGTGAGAATCAAACCTGAATGTGGTTCTCGTCAGGACGTTTTATTTAAAAGCTTAAATAAAATGGTTTCTCAAATAGATCTGTTCAATTCCAACATATTAACTGCAGGAGGTTATTTGGAAAAGAGTTTTTGTTAAAGTAAAAATAACACTAAGAATACAGTAGTTTTTCTTTAATATATCATTTTAACACAGACTCTTCCTCAGTTATACCAAAAGAGCTGTTCATAGATTTGAAGAAAATGGAATCGTTTTATGGAATTGGAATCAGAATAGTGAAGTTCCTTAAGCTCTTAAAACCTTTTATCATAAGTCTTCCAACCCTGTGTGAGATTCAAATCCACTAATACATTATTAAAATCTATTCTGTAATGTTTCAAGGTCAAGATTGATTTTAAATGAGGAATGAAATCACATATAAGCAGATTTGTTCTGTTTCCAGAAATTCTCATGTAGTAGCTCTGGTTAGTCTCTCGTCCCCTGTGCTGAACTCATTGGGCTCTCTGCCAAATGCTGTATTGATTCTACAGTAAATGTTTGCGGAGTGTGACTGTAATTTATCGAGCCATTTACCCACATTGAGCATATCAGGATCAGTGTGTGAAAAGGTCTCACTGACCCTGGAGCTTTCAATACATTTTTAACTCTTTTGCATAGCTTTTACAAATGTGCAAAACACTTCTAATTACACTCAACTGGACGGGATTTTCCAGGATTACTGTGCATGTTAAATCATTTTTGGAGTACGTTTTACAAGAAAAAACTACTGTATGCATGTATGTATTTCTAAGCTCAAGTACTCTTTATTTAATGCCATAAATATATAGAATCTATTAAGCCCTGTACTGTTGGAATAAGTGGCCATGTGACAGACACTGTGTGTGTGTGTGTGTGATGTCATCGTTATCTCTGTGCCCCGCTGACAGTTCCAGGGCCAAACACTGGAGGAGTGTGTGTGTTAAAATGTCCCTCTAGACCTCTGCCGGGGAGACTCTTTGTTCCTGTCTCTCCACCTCTGAGAGCTCAGTTTAAGAGAAGCCTTTAGGCTCGTGAAGCAGTCACACACACACACACACACACACACACACACCTTTGCCTCCTCTTTGGGCTGCATGGTGATGGAGATGAGAAAGAGAGAGAGAGAGGGAAAAGAACAAAAGAGAAGAAACAGAAAGAAGAGCAGATACAATTTTGTTTAGAGCAACATTTAAAATAATTCCTGGAAAACGCCACATGTATACTGAACATTATTATTAATATGGTACATACTGTGTGGAACCATTCAAATGTTGGGGTTATCATAGTTTCCTTAAACTATTATTAAGCAGCACAACTGTTTTCAGCATTGATATTAAGAAGAAATATTCCTTGAGCAGTAAATTAGCATATTAAAACCCACTTTTTTGAATAGTAGTGAATGTATATGGTTTTCTTATTTATCAGAAAGCGCCTGTGTGTTGTTAGGTTAAGCAAACTTATGTTTGTAAACTTTTTGTCAACACTATTTATATTAGTGTTGTCAAAAGACCCGGTACTTCTGTACCAACACAGTACAAAAAAATGAAAAATGTTACGGTACCAGGTTTTCTGAAGTACCAGTAGTACCGAGCAACGGGTCAACCCGGTTCTTGCTGCGCTACCTGAAAGTTGCGTCGTCTTCATAAAAGCACAGAGAGATGGCGATCGGCGGTGCTATTGATGAGGCGGCTCTGAATCTGCTCATTGAAAAGAAATGAGGAAAGAGCCACGTGTGGAAGTGTTTTGTTTTTGAGGCTGATGACAAGGGCAACATCATTGATCACCAAAAACCCATCTGTAAGCGGTGTCAAGTTTTATGTCAAAAAGAGGAAATACATAACACCTCAAACAATCAATTTGCTTAGTTAATCGTTACTTTGCGTTCACACCTCCGCCAGCGTGAGTGTCAAAACTTGCCCTGGCAACGATGCTGTACAGAGATTTTTGGACGCTCTGATGTAGATTGAATGCTTGTCTTGTATTTAAAGGGGCCGCTAATAAAACAAGCTTGTGCAGACTGACCGCACGGAGGGTATAAGTTAACCTCGTGAAAATTTTTCAACACATATTTTCCTATGAACATTCTGCAGCAGTAACAGCTTTGCATGCTTTGGCGCTAAATTCAACTTGAAATTCCCTCTTATTTTTTAGAAAATACATAAAGTTAATGCACATTATCAGAATAAAGTTTCTTTATTAACTATTTAATGCTCCTA
>JAUMHI010000011.1:1383715-1395734 GCA_032359435.1 Enteromius unitaeniatus
CTAAAATTTTGGAATAAAATGTTGTTCCAAGGTCAACAAAAATTAGACCAATAACTTTTTGGCCTTAAGCAGTATGTGTAGAGAAAACCAGGCACTGCTTATCACCTGTCCAAATCAGTCCCAACAGTCCCGATCTGATACTTCTATAATACATAAAGAAAGCATGAAAAAGAGCAAAGAAACAGATACAGGATGTTAATTTTTCTTAATCATCTTATTTTAACATACAACTCTGTTTACAAACAGAGCACTTCTATGAGGTAGCTTGAACTATCAAGTACAAATAACAATTTTTCTTCACTTTTGGACTTGCTATGACCTGCTATGGAGATAAAATAATGCCTTTGCATGTGAAGAGTACTTGTTGTGCAAGTGTACATAAGATTGCAAGCGTACATTAAATTTGCAAGCGCAAGAAAAGATTTGTAAAGGATTTACATTTTTCCTCGATTAGACTTTTGGCACTATTTTTTTGCCAAAATACGGCCAAATGCATTGCGAGCCTGTAAACAACGTTTTGCAAGCGACACAACCTGTGTCAAGAACTGTAAAATGGATTATTAGCATAAAACTAATCTGTGCGTGCAAAAACAAACTGTTGCAAATGTAAAAACGACTTGTTGTGCACGTAGGATAAAAACTTCTGAAATAACCCGATATGTACAGTTTCATCTTTCTTATCCTTGCACTTACACTTCTGGCACGATTCTGAGTTTTGCAAGCGCGAGGGGGAAGGCGGGATTATCTCGTAGCCAATCAAATAAGGTTTCCAGACTATCAACGTACCTTTATCTGATTAGGTGCATTCGACTTCACGCGGCGCCGCAAGAAATCGGCTGCCGCCATACAAAACAATGCATTCTGGTAAGATCATTTGTCCGACTTTGATCAGTGCTGCAGCCGCCTTTCAATCACATGTGCCATCAAAGTACCGCGAGAGCAAAACGAGAGCAGTCGCACAGGTCAGACGCTGCAGTTGCTCAAAATCGGCTGGGAAAGGCTTGATGACGAGACACTTTATTCTCATTGGTCAGATTATGTGACGACAAGCACGATGTGTGCTGCCTATTTTATCTTAAAAAAAGTTCCTGTATGTAATCAATCTTTATATGGAATATCTGATATTCAAACAAAACATTAATGATGAAAATGAAGATTAGACGATATGGTAAAAATATATTTTTAATGTGTAAGAGTTAATGACGTTGATTCAGCACACTACGGAAACCTATAAGTGTCCGACCTGACGGCCGTCTCTTAACTCCTCCCTCGACTGTAAGAGGCTGCTCTTGTCAGCCGGTGACAGGCTAGTGTAGTGCATCTCGAATGCACCTATTGCTTCATTTAACGTGCTGGGCACCAGAAGACATCTGTATCTTCATTTGGCTGCCGCAATGGAACTCTTAATCCACGCATACACAATATATATATATAAACCATAGTTTGAAATTACTGTTTTCTTAGAAACTCAACAGCTGAGTACAGTGGGGTTCTTGTGGTCAGGAGTGGGTTAACCTATTGGACTTTCATCTGCCCCCTTCTTCATTAAAATGACAAATAAAACCGTAAAATGAGAGGGGTGTTGGGATCTTTTTTTATGTAATTCCTCTTTTATTGGGGGGCTTAGCCTGCTCTAGTCCTGGCTGCTCATTAGCCGGCTAAACCACTGGAGCGAGATCCTGGCCTAATCAAATAATTGGTCTGAGGAGATAGCGTCTCTGTGACAGATACACTCCTCAACTAAGACTCAAAGGGGACCAGCGGAGAACAGGGCGATGAAGATGACAGGTACCGGATGGCAGTTTGTCCTATTGTGTCAGGGATTTGCAGAGATAGAGTGACCGTAGCTGCCAGTGCAAGCTGGACAGGGCAGGAGAATAGATATCTGTCTAAAGCGCATGACTTGATTAAGAGAGGATGAGAACAGTGGGACTAAAGACTGCTGGAATAATACGGAGGCTCGGTTATCTACAGTACTGTAGTTCAGAGTTTCCCAACGCAGGGTGTGAAAACCCTTAGAGGTTCATTATGAAACTGTAGGGGTTTATGAGATTAAAGGGTTGTGAGAATTGAAAAGGTAAACTATATGATGGTATACTGTTACATGCAAAAAATAAATAAATAAATACTGCATTACATAATATTTATTGAAAGACCTGAACTAAGTAAACCTAAACAATACCAAAAAGATATAAGAACCCCTTGAATCCAAGAGCCTCAATTGTTGCGTGAGTTTTCCTTATTAATACCCTTAATAATTTTACTAAATAGTATAAACTGAAGCTATAGCACATTCAATATAAGTTGAATACTAAAAAAATATTAGTAGTAGTATTAGTATTATAAAACTTTAAAGGTAAATGAAAAGTTTATTTGTATAGCTGTTCAGAAAATCAAGGTGTTAATGTTTATCTTTATATCTTTGTGTCTTTAGTCACATTTAGCAGATTAGAGCAGGGCAATAATTTTACTTTATATTTTGCAATGATTTTTGCAATCAAACAGCTAAGCTTTTAAATGTATTATAAATCACTTCATGTAAGGGTAACGTATATATGCAAATAGAGTTGGATATATTATAAATATACAACTTTACATTTAGAACTGTGCAATAATATTTGCGACTTTATAAATCAATCACTCACATAAGATTTGCTATAGTTATTTTATTTTAAATGATACACGTAAAGTAGCATGCATTTCCATGATGCATGAACCAGCAAAAGGATCAGCATAAACCAGCATCCCAGCTTCAAAACATACCTAACCAGCATATGTTGGTTGTTTCAGCAGGTAATTGACACGGTTGCATTTGCTGTTTAATATCAGTTTTGCATTTGATAACACTATTGGGTAGGTTTAGGGTTGGATTTGGTGTAGAGCATATTTCCAACACGACAGAGCATTAGCTTTCAGCAACAGTCCGCAGATATTTGAATTCTACACTGTCGCAATACATACCAAAAATACACATAAATATGTACTTAAATCAACATAATAGAAACATACCAGGGTTCACGTACTGAACCTGTGTTTTAGTGCCACTCAGTGGAAATTTCTTTTTGGATCTGTGGCGAAACGTGCAGTAAGATACGTAAAAAAGGTGTTTCACAAAAAGTGCACAGAGGTACAGTACATATTTTTATGAGATCACGTCGGATTTGCTCTAGATACTGCATAATGTATAGAAAAAAGGATATACTTATAGGTATAGAGGAAAAAGTTTATTACATTTTGAAAATATACACCTATATACAGCATTTTAACCTACACTTCAATTTGGTTGCAACAGCCAGCACATGACTGGCCCGCTAAGAAAAGTTATCCTTCTTATGGCCAGTCAAGCCCTGGAAGTAGAGAATAAAGACAGAGAAAGTGACATCAGAAGGTGATCTGATGTGTCCACACGTGTCTGACACTGAGACATGCGATAAGATAGGACACAGTGACAGGAGAATCCGGTCTAAAGGAGGTGGCAGCTGCGGAGGGTGACTTGAATCAGACAGACTGGCAGATACTTTCGGCTGCTGTCGTAGTTTTCAGCGATGCTAAACAGTGTGCAGATATTAACTGTCATTCATGGCTTCACGTGCTGTTTCAGCGCTATGCCATTGCGTGAGGAGATCTGTCACCCTGTGATGGTTAATTACCTGAGAGAAAGCAGGGTCACCTTTCACTTCTCTACTTCCAGGCCAAATATCTTTTCAAACATGTGGGCACCCCAGTAGGGCTGAATCATGAGGTGTCAGGGAAGCCTTTTCTTGCTCTCTTTTGCTTTCTGACACCCTGAGTCTCAAATGACTATGAATTTAAATATTACTTACAGCTGACACATCCTACAAAAAAAATGGTGAAGAAGAGCTCTTGGTGTGGTGATTCCTTCTGTTGGTTGCCCTCAGCGGTGACACTGACTGGCGGAGTATTGCATAAAAATGCACAAACCCTAAGGGTGCTGAGTGGTTCTCAAAGTGGGCCAGTACTCGCTGTACACATTACACTATTCGCTTGTGTAAAGCCAGCCCTCATAAACAAGGTAACACAAGCAAACGGTACTGGTCTCTCTTGCTCTTCTGCTCGACTAAGCTGTCAGCCTGACTGGGCTCACTAGACACAGACCGTTAGTTTCACAAGCAAGTTTTGACTGACAGCTTTAAGTAAGGTACATTTTAATCTCTCCAACAGCCATCTATTCAAAGGGGATCTCTGGTTAAAGGTTTTTACTCCAAAAATAACATAAAAATACACTTTTTTCATTCCAAATCTGGTGGATTTTTTATTTTATCAAGCATCCGTGAGTTTTTGTGTACATTTGAGTTGATTATAGGTGTGATTTTAATTAACATACATTTTGCATTCATGCATAAGACGCACCTTACAATCTGCACTAATGCAATTAAAAAATGTATTTATTAACACAATTGCTCAAATCAAATCCTGAAGACAGAAATTGTTTAGAGTATTGTTAATTCTTTTTCTGGCATCTATAAAGATGTGTAGAGAAACATTGTGCCTGCTTGATAATATTATTACTGCACGAAAATGTACACAAATGTCAAAAGCTCAGCAGCACTGACAATGTGAGCCCACTCTGATGTCCAATCAAAATCAAATTCGCAAAGTCCCAATCTGGGGTACATTTCCCGAACAATGACGTAACTCACTAATTAACCACCATAGTACAATGCATTGTTTTGGAAATTAACTAGCTACACATTACTGTTTAACACAGTCACATCTCTGTCATTTAAACCACATTAGTTCAACAACATAGGGCCATTGTTATTGACATCACATGCATGTGGTGGAGGAATAACTAATGCTATTTAACTGATTAGAGATCTCCAAGATGCTGCTGTATTGACATATTGACATCACATGACACATATTGACTTACTATTTTTGTTCACTGTCATTTTACTTTAATTGATCTTTGAATCATTGCTGGTTCCCTCTTACGTTATACTCCAGGGTTCCCTTAGTCGTTTATGCACATGCAAACTTTAAAAAAAAAAAAAGATTTAGATAGAATATAAGATAAAGATAGTAATGCATGTTAGTTTGCTTCTTTCGTCCAAGCGCATATTTATTACAGCCCATAAATCTTACTAACAAGAAACGTCTTGATTACGTATGTAACCCTCATTCCCTGAAGAAGGTAACAGAGAAGTTATGTCAATGACTGATGTCATGGGATCTCACCTGAGAGACCAATCCGCTCTGATCTTACATGCCTCGGGACCATCTCAGGACTCGGTCGAACAACCAATGTATATGTCTGCAAACCAATCCTGGGTTCGCACCAAGGTTACAATAGTTTTGGATTTTTCATTAGTTTTAGTTTTTATTTTTCGTTTTGACTTTTTGTTTTCAACAGTTCTCAGTTAGTTTTAATTCGTTTTTATAGGCAGATTTGCTAGTTTTTATTAGTTTTTATATTTTGAACTTGCTTAGTTTTAGTTTAGTTTTTATTTGTTACAGTCTTAGTTTTCGTTTTATTTATTTATTTTTTTCCTTTTGTAAATTAGGATATTTGTCAGGTGCATGAATCACTAGAATAAGTATTGTATAATAAAAACTATATATAACTGTTTTCACTGATATATTTAATGCTTTCTGTTGTCAGAAAAACTGAATGAATATGAAATAGTGACTGAAATGCACCCCATTATTAGGCCGTCTAAACTAGCTCTATTTTACAGATGCTCATCTGGATTAATCTTGATTTATAATCAAGGCGTTTTCTGATGAAGTCAAGTATAAGATATAAACAATGGCTATGCTGTGATTTTGGCTATATTTGCATGTAAAAGCGAGTTAGAAGCAACAGAATATCTATTTTAACCAAAAAGCTCTGCTCCTCTCAGCCGCTCGCTGAACAGAGCAGACGCAGAGAGAGGTGTGTGCGCGCTTGAAAAACGGGCTCGAGCGGCACTTTACTGACCGGCTAAGAACCGGCTTTACTGACGAGATGCGCGTAATATATAATTCGATATATATCGCCCAGTCCTAGGACTCATAATCCGCTTTCTTCCGACTTTCGCTGCAGCCATCACGCTAGCCGGAGGCATCGTGGACAGACTGGACACGTGATGTCACAGACTACATGGTGCCATACGGGTCAAACACCTGGCTTAACTGGCAGTGTGAAGTAAAGATTTTAATTAAACCCAAAAGGCTTATTTACAAAGACGAAAACGAAAGATGTTTTTGCTTTAATATTAGTTTCTTTAAGTTAGTTTTGTATACACACAAAACAGTTTCAGTTAATGAGTTGTTTTTTTTATTTTTATTTCAGTAAATGAAAATGCTTTTTCAATTCTAGTTTTAGTCTTTTCGTTCTTTTTCGTTAACTATAATAACCTTGGTTCGCACGCATTAAAGAATGCGTTTCTGTGTCAACATTTTGAATGGAAACCTGTGCAGGGACCGATTTGAAACTCGCAGATCCAGGTACGTTTGGTCCAGGATCGTAGAACCACGTATGTTTGTGACGTTGATTGCAAATATTCGTTTGAACTATGCTTTTGAACTATGGGAAACACAGAATCTTTGAACAATGCTGGTAATGACGGATCTTGCGACCATAGTAGGCTACCATGCTCTCATCAATTGTGAGAGCAGAGGCCATCTGGGGCTTCGGGTCAACTGGGAGAAGAGCAAACTCTCTCCTGTGCAGAGTATCTCTTTTCTCGTTCAGGAAACAGTCATCATTGTTGCTGATCTGTCTGACAGCGCTACGTCGCCGGACATCGGTCCCACTGAAATCTTTCAGAGGCTCTTGGGGCATATGGCAGTGGCAGCTCTGCCGCTCGGCCTGTTGCATATGAGGCTGCTTCAGCATTGGTTGTTCAGCCAAATCCTGAGATGGTCCCGAGGTCTCCAAGCATGTGACTGTGTTCAAATATTCCTTTGAACTATGCTTTTGGGAAACACAGAATCTTTGAACAATGCTGGTAATGAATGATCTTGCGACCATAGTAGGCTACCAAACGCACCCCTGAAGTGACCCTGACAAGTTGCATTGTGCACATTTCTCCCAGCACTTCGAAGTCCCCTTTTGTTGGCCTGGACTATAAGCCCAGAGGGAAAGGAGGTGGCAGATAAGCAGATGGCCTTCTTTCAAATCTTCCCCTCAGATTAGGAAGTGGATTGTTTTATTGCAAGGCCTGAGCAGCGAGAAATTCTTGAGTTTTGACTTCACGAGGAGACCAAAGCACTCTACCAACCCTTACAATGTTGGAATGTGTCCAACACCAAATCCAACCCTAATCCTATTTCTAATGTAACAAATGCAAAACTGAAAAAAAAAAAAAACACATTTGTTGATGCAACTGTGTCAGTTGAACTTCCTTTAACACAGATTTAAACTGTTTTGTCTAACCGTAGTTACACAGGATTCGAATTCGGAGCTCCTCGCCTTTCAAGTACATCTCTGCACTCCGTGAGCTAGTGAACAAACCTACCATCTAAGAAAACATATAGATATGAAGCTGGATATTAATATTGTTGTGAAGTCATAACATGATATTCTTCAAGAAATTGTTTATTGAAAGCTTTATTAAGCAAAACTCAAATTCATATAGCCAGTTAAAGGGATTTTGAGTGTTCAATAAAAAGTGATGCAACTGTGTATTTTTCCATAAGAATCTGCAGAATATGCCCACTTTGTAGAAGTATCACCTTAGATCTACATGTATTGTCAGGTTCTGCTGTTGTGCGTGTTTTAACCTTACCTCTAAATGTCAGAGGGTGAAACTCAGCCTCTTAATGACATCTTGCCCTTTGCAGACTCTGTGTGTTGGGCTCCAGCAGTTGGACATGTCGACATGCACTGCAGAGGAGGTAGATGCACAGTCTTTCAGACCCTCATTATTTTGAGTGTTTCATCATGCTGTAGTTGATATCAGTGTCTATTTCACTGCCTCACTGTTTGCAAATTTAGCATATAATTACTTATTTGTGTCCTATATTTAAATTACATCAGCAGCAGTGAGTGGGCAAAGTCACAATGATGACAGTGATTTTAACATGGGAGTCAACATTCTTTTGTGATGCTGATAATATTACTCCTTTCATTAACCTTGATGAGCAAGTCCTTTTTCAATATGCAAATTACCTTATAGGGAGAGATTTTTTTCTTTATTTATTTTACATAATATAAATTAAAAATAACATAAGATAAAAAAAAATCTAATTAAGACACATTGCTTTACAAATGTAATAAAATACCAGTAAAATAAGTATATAATATAAAATTAAATAATGAATATAGCATAAACATAAAACAAATACTATGGGAGGTGGAATTGTGAGATAAAACTGTAATGCCGTAGGCGTTCATGTATGTACTTTGCCCCTGTTCTAGCGTTCTCTGTGTTTGTTTATCTTGTCCATGTGCTCTCTGTTGGTTTTCATACCTGTTCCCTCATGTTTTTGCCAAATCTGTAACTCTGCCCCTTGCCATTAGTGTTGATCCTCTGCCAGCTGTGTGTTCCAGGTGTTTTGTGTTTAGTCTTGATTAGTATCTCTGTCAATCTGTTACATGTTTGCTCGTGTGTCTCTGCTTTGCTCTTCGCATTTTCCTTTGCTTTCTGGTTTTGTTCAATAGATGTCCAAGTCTACTGTATATTGGAATCCTGTCTCCGTGTCCTGCATGCTCGCTAGGAAGCGAGAACGTGACGTCACACAGCCGTTTCATGACAGAAACATTGCAAGAAAAAAAAAAAAAGTCAAACAGTGGCGAACAACAATGGAGGAGGCAAGGCAGAGACAGGCGAGTGGTCGAGCGATCAATGAGTCCTGGAAAGAAGATGAGAATCGTAATCCGGGAGGCAAGCAAGGTCAGCAGCGGGGAATCGGCAAACAATGAACAATACAGAGGGGAAACGCTTACAAGGGTGGTGAAACACGCACGCAATGATCAGCAGGGAATGACTGGAGAACCGGGGTTTTTATACACAGGACTAACAAGACAGAGGGAAGGAGAACATATTAGTTGCCATGGAGACGCATGAGAAGGGCTGAGAACATATTGGTTACCAAGACAATACATGAGGAGGGTGGAGACAGAGTACACAGGTGACAGAACATACATGGCACGGAAAGGGCTGGAGTGCCATCCAATCTGGACTGGCACATCCAGCTGATCATAACAACATGATACATACAAGATATAAATGTAGAACTCTGAAAACATAGTCAGAATTGTGGGACATAATTGTGAGAGAAAATGTTGCAGTTGTCTTTTGTGTCAGGAAAAAAAAACAGAACTGTGAGATACACATTATAAATTCTGATAAAAAAAGTTCTACGTTTATAAAATATCAAGTAAACATTATGAGCATAAAAAGACAGAATTGTGAGATTAAAAAAAGTTATATTAACCCTTAAATGTTGCATTTTTAAATACTATTAAAAATATATAAAATGAAATACTAATAGTATATAAAATCATTTTTAATAGCTGCATTAAAAAACATTGACGAAAGTGATTTTATGTCCAAAGCGCTTTAAATGTAAGTAAAGTGTCTATTTTTAAGGTTTCAAATACATTTTAGAAGAATAAAATGTCAAAATTTGGTTGAAATAATTGTACATTGTCATTCAGTGTAATTCAAAAAAATGCTTATTGTGACTTTTTCATATTAAAATATCTAAAACAATAAGGAAGCATACTAGATTTTATTGTGATTTAAATATGTAAAAAAAAAAAAATCTTACTGACAAATGGCTAAAACTAGGATATTGGCAAAAAAATGTAATTACTAATTAGTGTTTTAAAAGTAATTTATCTTTTAATTTGTCAGAATTACATTTTTGTTGTTGTAAATATGCCTGACAAGACTGTAACATTTAACACTTTAAAGTTATTTTGGTTGTTTCAGACAAAAATATCAGAAGCATTTGAGCCCTTCCTCTCACTGAATGTGTCTGTTTTTAGATCATGGTGTTCCATCTCATAACTTCAGCAGCTGGATCTCTCTAGGGAGGACAATAACAGCCGTTGGGGATCTCTTTATTATTTAGAGCTGCAAAACATTTATCACAAATCACCCTGATGGAGATGTGAACACTTCACAAGCTCAATGTCTGACAGTTTCCTGAGCAGCGTAACAGGAAGTGAGGTGCTAGATCGACAGTGAACTTGCCATTTATTTGTCACAGGAACCTGTTACCTGCACAGGGTCGATATTAAGCCTAGCTACACTTAAATTAAGCCTGTCAAGTCCAGTTTTTTTCATGCAGTGTTTTCAAATTAAGTGGCTTTTTCAGATGACATGTCAGCAATACCTGGATGTTTTTGGACAGGACATATATTTGCAATTGAAGTTCATTCATTCACAGCAATGCAATTTATCAGGCATATTGGGATGTACTGGATTGGCATATTGATTTTTTTAAGAGTTTCCTATTCCTAAATGTGGAAAATACATGTTTTTCTGATTGACAATAAATAAAAGAGGAGGAGGTTGCTGTTGAACTGAACTGAGATGAGTGGCGACTTTCACAGAGCTGTCAATAAGAATGCAGATGAATAAAACTAAGCTGCAATGAATATGGAAAGTCAAATAAACAATTTCTACGTGCAGATGAGGGACGTTCACATATTAAAGATTCTTATCTGACTTTTATTTGTTTTTTATTTCTCACAGCGCAGCTGCCAATCTGAGAGAAGAATTCATTCATCTATATTGCAATCAAAGTCACAGCACTGAGAACGCTATCGTTGACCTGTACAGATCCATATAATAGCAGAATAGATGAAGTATTAAACAAAAAGATGATAGCACAATTTCTCTACTCCACTAATCATAATTTATGCAGTTTTCCTGCGAACAGAAAAACTTAGAAAGTATGACTTTGGAAAGTATAAAGCGAAAGTAAATCAGTACTAAACATCTAAACAGTGTTTAAAAGGGGAAGCTGTTCTACAGCACATTTTCATGCTATATTGGATACATTATTGTTCAAAGCTTATTTTTATATCAATATCACAAGTAAAATGTGAATTTCTTTATTAATTTGGCCACTTTGATTGGATGTCATTTTGTAATGTTTTGTAATTTATAAATTAAGAACTGTCATTTTATTAATATTCATTTTGCACTTCCTCTAATGTTTCAAACAACATATTTTGAATACACTGAAAATTAAAAATGGTGTAGAACCAAATTTCACTAAGAAGTTGCTTATTATTTCAAAAATAATTATAAAAAAACTCAAGTAACGCATCTAATTAAATGTACAGTTTTGAAGTGTAATGCACTCCAATAATGTTTGCAACTTTGATATTGAATCAATATGTCATGCCCTTGTCTTTGTTATGTGCGTCTAGTTAGTTTTGGTTTCGTTTTCTTACTTCCTGTGTTTCCTAATTTGGTCATGTTCCTGTTCTTGTTTAGTTAATTAGTTACCCGTTCCACCTGTGTTCCTCACCTGTCCTGATTTCTCCCTAATGTCCTCATGTTTAAAAGCCTGTTTAGTTTGTCCTGTCTTTTGTCGGTTATTAAGGTTGCTTTCTTGTGTCTCAGTCTTGTCTGTTATTTTGCCCGTTTCATTATTAAAAGACGAAGTTTAATCTGCAGAGCTCCTGTCTTCGCCTATCTCTCTACAATATCAAACCTTTCATTGTTTAAAAAGGAAAATGTGCATCATGGTTTTCATGGAAATTGCTCATGCATTATATGCAATATAGGATAAAATAATAATAATAATAGTAATAATAAAGTACAGGTCCTTCTCAAAAAATTAGCATATTGTGATTAAGTTCATTATTTTCTGTAATGTACTGATAAACATTAGACTTTCATATATTTTAGATTTATAACACACAACTGAAGTAGTTCAATCCTTTTATTAAGTTTTTTTATTATTAAGATTTTATTAATCATTTTATTGTTTTAATATTGATGATTTTGGCATACAGCTCATAAAAACTCAACATCTCAAAAAATTAGCATATTTCATCCGACCAATAAAAGAAAAGTGTTTTTAATACAAAAAAAGTCAACCTTCAAAT
>JAUMHI010000011.1:1413053-1445523 GCA_032359435.1 Enteromius unitaeniatus
TCTTGATTTAGAAAGCTCAATCTAACACTGAGGGCGAGACATCAATGGACACTCTCGAGGCAGATCACAATTAATCAGCATTTTAGTGCTGTGAAATCCAGTGAGAGAGAAGAGTTCATAATTAGGTCTTGTCCATAAGCAGTTTCCGTCACAAGTCTTTCTGTAGAAATTGTCCCAGTCCGGATGAATCTCGCCACAACCACAGACATAAACACACTGCCAGTATCTTAAGCTCACTGCACACATATACTATTATAAAAACTTAGTGCCACGTCAACACAACACCACAAACTCGTGTCACAGCACACCCAGACAATGATATTAACACTCATAAAAGGAAAATATGGGGTATCGTGAACTAAAAGGTTGGATAACTGGCACAGTCTCAGCCTATGGACTAAATGTTGTAACAATAAATCTTTCTCGAGTTTCTTGATTGGAATAGGTTCTGGAACAATACTCAAAGTGACTGGACAGCCCAATTGATACCCAGTCCCGTTTAAAGTATAAAAGATATAACAAGACATTTCAATTTTATATAAAAAAAAAGAAAAACATTTCACATGATCTCATCCCCTAACACCAACACTTAATCACTGTCCAAGCTTGTATGTCGAAAGTGGATTCTTGCTCTTACTTACCTGATCTCTACCTGTTCTCTCCTACTGTGCTCCTTGATCCTCTGTATGTATCCAGGTCTTTGTCTCCGTCTCCAAAGTCCTTGTCTGGAATAGTGGTGTGTGGTTGTGGTCGTCTCATGTCTGCCATCAGTTCATCATCCAGCTACAAGCAAAAAAAGTTCTATGATAAGACTTTGCAAATTCAGATTTTAATACAGTTACTTACCTTCATGAATTGTGGATATGAACTTTCCTGTGAATAAAACTTACCTTACTTATACTTACCAAGTTGTGGTTTTTGGAAATTTTATTACAAAAATCTTACATATTGTGCATTACTGTTAGGCTACAAAAAACAAAACAAAGAAAAAGAAAGAAAGAATACCCAAATACAAAACCCTTAAAAAAACTCACCAGTTTTATTACAGGAAAAGTGGTTATAAAGACCTTTTATAACCAGTTTTACTACAAATGCCTTTAAATATTTTTAGTGTTGAAAAACAATTCCAAAGAATCTGTGTGGTGACGGAAATTTTTTTGTTGCAGTGCATTCAGGCGAACAGCCTCTGGCCTGAGTGTTTATACAGATAATTCTGGAATCTGAAACTTCTTCCAACTGAGGAAAAGTCATTTATACTGACGAGAGAGCTGACGGACCCATAGGTGGGTGTCTGTACTTGACTTTGGTCATAAGTATCCTTAAAAATGAGGACAACGTTTTAGTAGAAATTATAAAGTGAAGTGTTTTCAAGTTGCTTTCGTCTTGTGTAAAAGTACAGCTGTTATGAGTTTGTAAACTTGAGTGAGACTAAGATATCACAGCAAACTGTGTTTCTGTATGACTGCTTGACCTTCTATACAAACAATAAAAAACACTTAAAAACTTAAAGACAGTATAATGAGTTTGTCTGTTACATGGTGAGAGTTGCTTTAAATTGCCACGACAATTTGGTGTCAGAAAGTTGGATTCCCTGGATGTGCCTTCTGGACCTGCAAGTGTACAGTGACTGATTTATCACATTTAGTCACAGCTCTACCCTAAACAGATTATGGGACGAGTGACCGACCATCGGAGCACAGAAAGGTACACCACTGTAATTAGTAAACGAACCAGAATGGCATCAGAACTCTCTGGTAACAGATAAATGAATATTTTTATGAAAATTTGGATTGATAACAAATTGTAAAAATCTAAATTAAGAACAGAATTAAAGAAGGGACAACCCATATTGGCTGGGTTCCTCTTTGGAAGGTCAATCAACATCCTGTGCTCTTCACAGATTAAAACAGGCAGCAGAACATTCTCCACAGCATCTCCAGACTCTGTCACATCTGTCACACGTGCTCAGTGTGAACCTGCTTTCATCTGTAAGAAGCACAGGGCACCTTCGGCGAATTTGCCAATCTTGGTGTTCTCTAGGAAATGCCAAACGTCCTGCACGATCAAACTGGCAGTATAATCAACAAATTATGAAAAGGGCACATAAACAATACACACATTTTTCAACTACAAAATCATGAAAATGCAACCATATAAATATTAATCCTCGAAATCACCACGTCATACATAACCCACATTTGACTTAGTGTCAGTTACAGCACACACTGAATTAAAGTGAGAGCACTTCAATGAACATGGATTGACATGGAAATGTAGTAATTTTACAATAAAAATATATAATTAAAGTCTACTGTGTTTCACAGTTTGTTTGTTTTTTTGCTAGGTTTAAAACAAAGAAAAATGCACTTTTATATAAATGCCAGTGTGTAGGTGAGGTACACTGAATCACTGACAGGAGAGTATAGTTTAGTCAAGTCTTTAATGGCGCCGGCGAACACAACAATGACAAGAAACACAAAAGAAACTCTGCCCCGCCCCCAACCAGGTAATGAACCGCATCTGGAGTCAAGTCACTATTCAAGTCACACTCCACATACTGCCAGCATTTGTAGGCTTCTTGCAAGAATGGTGTACAATCATACAGTTCCCTGCTGAGTGTCACAAAGGACACACTAAAAAAAAACACTAACAGCCCTGCACCTGCTAAGGTAATAGTATTCAAATACTGAAACCTATGAAAACACTGGGGGAGCTCATCTGACCAAACAACAGAAGAAGACGACTCATCACCAGCAACCATGTTGTTGAAGCGGGAAAGGATCGATGCACAGCCCTTAAGAACACAAACTAGGACTTTGTAGGCACCAATAAAAGACTGTAGACTATTAACAGGGGCGCACAAGGCTAAAGCTGAAATAAGGTGTGAACTGGTACAAATAGTGCCCTGATTCCAAACTCACCCTAAAATATTGGTCAGAACTGGGGCAATGACCGTTTTATTGGGAAATAAACATAGACTGCATGCTTGGAGGGCCACTAAGACGAGAAGATCCTGAAGGTGTCAGTACCACAGTACAGGTCATCAGCCACCTTAAAGAAAATTAGGGACAAAGGTCAACCAACTGAATGGAGATTTGTGCAGGATTTGCAAGCTGTAAATGCAGCAACAATACATAGAGCACCATTGGTACCCAATCCTTACACAATCCTGTCACAAATACCATCAGATGCAAACTTCTTTTCAGTAGTGGACTTGGTAAATGCATTTTCCAGTATGTAAGCGGCAAAAGGGAGCCAGTACTGGTTTGCATTTGAATTCGATAACAAGAGCTACTGTTTTTCAGATAAGAGCTCAGGGGTAGGCAGAAAGCCATAAAATGTAGCGAAGCACTGAAAAGAAGTTTGGAAAAATAAATTGTTAAAAGGAACTGATTATTATGAGATGTTGAAGATTTGTGTATTGCTTCACGAAATGAAGCTAGCAGATACTGTGACTCTCTTAAAGCATTTGGCTGGGGAGGGCCACAAGGTCAGCTTGTTAAAATTACAGTTTGTTAAACAGAAAAGTATTATTTTTGGGAAATGTCATAACACCAAACAGCAAAATCACTAGCTGACAGACAAATTTAGGGCATAAAGAATGTGAAAAACCAATCACAACAAACAAATGTTGTTATTTTTTGGGAATGTGTTAGTATTGCAGGACATTTATTCTAAATGATAACATTTAGGAGCAGCCCCTGAGAAGCCTGAGACCACAGGACAGGGATGGAAATAGACTGACAAATAGAATGGAAGACAGAGCCAGAAAAAGGCCTCTGTTAACATGACAATTAAATAAACAGGCCATTGATGAAGATGGTAGATGGACAAATGGGTTTTTGACTTGTGTGTTGATGCAATTTCATGGGGATAGGTTGCGACCTGTGGCATATTTTTTGATAACAAATCATTTCAAAATTGCTGCAAGTTTGCCATTTTGTCTAAAGCTGTGCTGGCCTTGAGAGAGTTTGTGATTTACTATGACCTGACTCTACTGAGGCCTCACAGTTCCCAGGATATTGAAAGAGCGATAGACATTACATTTGTACCACACAGTCTTAGGTGATACTATAAACATCACGATTAAGGGGTATATGACCATTAATTCCAGACAAAGGGAGATTGAGAGGAACATCTTTGCTGTCAGACTGCATTGGAACAAATTGGCACACCACGTCCCAACCTTTCTGATATGTCACTCGAAAACATCTTATTTTCCATTGGGTCTGCGTCAAAAGATCTGCAAACGGGTCAAAACAAAGTAAGCTACGGGATAACAACAAAATTCGAGGTTGTGGTTTCAGGGAAAATTGCCATGAAATTATTCAGCTCAGCCAGTGAGGAGTCACATTACACATTTTGCTTTTTGGGGGTTTTTGGCAATATTGCAAGATTGCAAGGACAGAGGAAAAGGAGCCAGAATGCACTTTAATATCACACAAACTAATGAAAACAATTCTTTATCTTTACAGAGTATGCAGACTTTTTGCTACAGGAGCAGAGACGGAGCAATAAATAAAAGTCTGGCTGTTAAGTGATGAATGAAGTGTTGATGAGCCCGGATGGCAGACCCTGGTTTACCCAAACACTTATTTTTGCATTATTGTAAATTGACACAAGGGAAAGGCCATGTGTCAAGGGGGAGGATAATTATGCAAATTAAAGATTTAAGACTTGTGATTTACAAATGGTTTAAAATTTTTGCAGGGAACTTTTGCAAAAGATGTGTAATCTTTAATACCCACAATGATCAAAATAAGACACAGTAACAGTAGCAAACAACCCTAAGATGGGGATCCCATGAAAAATCTGCTCAGATAACTGAAAACATGAATTTGTGAATGAGAAGATAACACAAGTGGGAAATTTTGGGGCATGAGAAAACACTATGTCATAATCAGACTCTAAAAAACAAATTAGCAAAATGTTGTGAGGAAACCAGACTCACAGGGGTAAAAAACACTACCAATTGTCCTCATGTAAAATAGAATGAGGGAGCGCCCGAACGTGTTGACAGGGGAAAACTATGGACAACAATTACAGCAGTAGTGAGACTTATAGCGAAATGGCTACTATAGCTTGCTAAAACAAAGGATTAAGTCCCAGATAAAAAGCCTTTGCATGGGTAATTTCCTAGGAACTTAAGAGATTGATCATTTGTATCAAAATCAGAAATGAAGAATATGAAGCTTTAGGTTTTTCTATATTTACCTTTTTATATGTGGGAAGATTATTAGTAATAGTAAGCATATAACCATAGTAATGATTTGTGTGAACAAGACATTTTTTTCCTTTCATTTGTTTAGTGACGTAGAAATTAGAACAATGAGAACATATGTAACCAAGGAGTAATCATTAGGGGAAACTGTGTAAGATACATCTCTATTTGGGATTTGAATAGTGACTGAGGGTCTGGCTTATGTCAAGAGCGCGGTAAGAGTGATTACCCATTTAGCCCGGCTTTCAAAGAACAAATAGGAGGATGTGGGGTAATTATTGTTTGATGATTTCTTTTGATAATAATTGTCAGTAAACCATAAAGTTGTAAGTAGTGATTGATTTTATTTATTTAGTTAATGAAAAATAAGAATTTTCTTTTTTTTTTATTTTAGTCATCAAAGAATGATGAGAGGGAGGAAGTGTTGCGGAAAATTCATATTTGTCATATTAATGCATTTGATTTTTAAGAAATGATTTCTATATGAGCTCTGTGTACCTTTATGAAAGTGCTTGTGACCGACGTGTTTTCAAAGCGTTCTGTCTTTTTAAGGGAAGTGCCAGCTGTCTTCAGTTTGTGACCTTGAGTGTGCAAAGAGGTATAAAGCGGAGAGGATAACTCCCTCCTTTGTGACACTCAGCAGGGAACTGTATGATTGTACACCATTCTTGCAAGAATTAAATCTTTATAAAACGCAATTCCTCGATTTGTCTTCTTAAAAGAGAGCCTCTGAATTTTTGCCACAACACTACCATTCACTAAATGTACAATTAGTATGTGACCATCTGTGCAACAGATGTTTGTTGTAGTTGTTTGCGTGAATGTTTATATTTACTGTAGCGTTCCTATGGAAACAATACAGTTTCATAACGGAAACACCTGGGCCACTGTCATGAAATACTTAACGATTCCCCTTTACTAAGGGAAGTGTTTAAGGGATTATATGCAGCACCCTTAGGTTATTGCCTTAGGTAAGGGGAAATTATACCTTAAGTGAAACAGGAACAGGAAATTTGCTTACGGCATGAGCTTTTGATTTTACTAAGGCGGGTATGTTAGACTTTTTAAAGAAAGATGGGACGTCCTTTCTTTGAGCAACACATTTATTTTCTGTTTGGAAAAGATAAACGAAAACAGGTCAAACATGGCAAGCATCTGTTGCATCTATTGCACAGTTCATAATGCACTGATCTCTACTTCATTATTAACCTGCTGACCAGAATTATAACAAAACATGTCTTATAATGGAAATGTTTATGCAGATATGGCATTGGATATTTAACTCTCACATTCATACACATTGGCTCTCAATTGACAGACATTCGCATCAAAGAGATTTAAATGTGCACCGTGCTCACTTTCACATAGCTTAAAGAAAAAGCATTACAATAAACAAAAAGCATTAAAATAACCATTTAAACATTTTAACACAGTGAGTAACATAACCTCATGAATCACAAAAATGACTATTTTAGTGTACTTTCTCATCACTTCAATGATAACTACTTGAAACTGCTTATATGAAATGTACTAATGAACTGTCTTCATCTCAGTAACTAGATTTGAACTGACCACAGTGTTTTCCGGAATCTCACAAAATGAAAAATAAAAGCAGTTTACAACTGAATCTGACAGATTTTCTGATTAATTAAATCTTATTAAAGTATTCCACGGATGTTCCTTTTCATCATAATGGCTGACAGAGCCAGGCTAAATGAGGTCTCCACCTGTTAATATACAATCACAAACATACTCTTGCTACCCGTCACTATAACTAAGACATGTCTGTAAAATTCTAAAACAGTTTATCATTGTGCCTCACCCTGCATGCTTTTCTCAACCATTTGTAAACCGATAACGTTGAAAGTTACTCTTTTATTGTACACTCATTCCTTATCAAATATTTCTAAATATAACTAAACTAAACTAAACTAAACTAAACTAAATATTTCTAACAGCTCAGTTCGGAACTTCAATATAAACACTATTTACTGTTTAGTGTGATTTGAGAAATAATTTTTAGCTTACCTGTTTGGAAAAGATAAACGAAAACAGAGGTCAAACACGGCACGCATCTGTTGCATCTATTGCGCAGTTCATAATGCACTGATCTCTACTTTATTATTAAACTGCTGATGCCTAACGCCAAGCGTGTGTGCCCCCTGCTGACCAATCCCAGTCCGACAGTAAATAACTGTCACAGGAACTGACACAGATTTAGAATTAAATTTCAGCATTCAATTGGGTGGCAGTTTTTATTAGTCGGTCCTAGTTATTTAGGGCTACACTCTCCCCCACAACAATAAATGTCTCCTGACATGTCTGGAAACAATTAAAACATTTCTTTAGAACACCTCAGCCATCCAAGGCCTCCAATAACTCTTAGTCTGTGTTACCTGAGTCTCTGAAACCTTTCAGTTTCGTGGAATCAAGGACGGGTGACCGAGTGTACCACAGGCTGATGTTTCAGTCTCTGAGGTCGCTCTCTTACTGTCTGTTACACTACTGGTGTTGAGGGTAGAGGGTTTACACTTGATTCACCAGACTCAGGCCTGTCATAGCCCAAATCAGGTCTCTGAGATTGTAGTGGCACATCCTATTCGCTCTGTAGTGGCACATCCCCTTCATGACTCATGAGGACGCTGCCGCTGGGGTTGGAAAGGTTCTGCCAAAAGATTCAGAAGAGGCTGTTTCTGCAATTCCTGTCTACTAGCTCTGAGATGCCAATGGTAGGTGCCACCATCTTCATCGTCAGAGGTGTCACTGTGTTCTAGCTGCTGTTGCTGCTGACGTTGGAGTCTGGTTCTTTCCTTTGGTGAGCTCAGAGAGTCTTTCTGTGGCTGGGGTCTCTCTCCCGCGGGCTGATCAGAGGGTAGGAAATACAGGGCAGCAGGAGGTTTCGGTGGACCACTTTGTCCCTCCCTTTACCGTTCTCTGGGCTGATCTCATAAACGGGGCTGCCATTTGCTTTTCTTTCCTTCACTTTGTACACCAGGTTCTCCCAGTAAGTCTGTATTTTTCCAGGGCCCCCTCTGGGGGTGAGGTTTCTGAGGAGAACTCTGTCGCCTGGGTGGAGGTCTCTTCCTTGAACTTTCCTGTCGTAGAAAGTTTTCCCCCGAGCCACTCCCTTAATGGCTGTTCTGCCTGCAATCTGGTATGCTTCTTGCATCCTCTTTTTCCAGTGACTCACAAAGCCATCATACGTTTCATGGGACTCATCTTTTCCAAGATTAAACAACAGGTCAACAGGGAGGGTGAGGAGAACGTCCGAAGATGAGGTAATACGGCGCATAACCCGTTGCGAACCTTGTAAAATGGTCCATGACCAATATATACTCATTGCCATGCTTGCATTTCTCCAAATACAGGAAGTCTGTGGAGACTAATTGGAATGGATAGGTGGTCTAGATCGGTATTAGAGGCGCACGTGTTTGTCGATTTGGCTTTTTCTTTTTGAGACACTCACACACTCTTGTGACAAAATGTTCTACATCTTTACTCATCTGTGGCCAGTAGAACCGTTCTCGAAAAAGGTCAAGCGTTCTTTCGACCCCCAAGTGACCCATATCCTGATGTAGTTCTTTAAAGACCAAAGGATGTTAAGCTTTGGGGAGCAACAGTTGTTCTTGATGGGAAGTTACACAGCGCAGGACACCATCTTGGTCCACCTTAATTTTCAGCCAGTGTTTCAGCAGAACAGCCACTGCAGGGTTCTCGGCCTTTACTTCAGTTCTGTTTGGCCTTCTGTTTTGTGACTTGTACCAAAGAACCCTTGATAGGATTTCATCCTCTCTCTGTGCTTTGTGGATTTGTTCTGGGGTAAAATGTTGGCTGGTCTCACTGTCTTTCACTAGGCTCAAAGCACTAACCTGTATCAACCCAACACCCCGGCAAGGGTTTCGTCTTTCTGCCGCCACCCCTTTCATGGATGCACTGATTACATCTTGACTGGCCTCAGCTGTACAGGTGCGCATGTAGTCCTCAATATCCAATGGCATACGCGACTACCCATCAGCATCAGAGTTGTTTTTGCCTGGGCGGTACCGGATCGTGAAGTTATAATCAGCCAACTCTACCACCCATTGATGTCCTGTTGCATTGAGTTTTACAGTTGTGAGCACATACGTCAGCGGGTTGTTGTCCGTATCTACGACAAACGCTGGGGCATGGTACAGATAATCCCAGAAACGCTCGCATATAGCCCATTTCAATGCTAAAATCTCTAATTTTCCAGAATGCAGATGGTATCTCTTTTCTGCTGGATGCATCACAATGTAATACAAACAGCTCAGTGAATTCTGGAAATCCGAGGACAGGGGGCTGGGTAAGTGCATCCACCAGCTGATTCACTACTTCCTGATGAGAGCTAGTCCACTGTATAGGCGTCTGTGATAGAAAGTGACCTTTACTTTTCTTTCCTGTTTTACTTGGCCTTCTAGTAGTCAATTTTGGAGTGTGATTCTCAGTGTTAGGGATGGTGAGGAGGCTGTACAGTGGGTGGGCAACACGGGAGAAATTGGGTATGAACGATCTGTAATAAGAGAGAAACCCGAGCATTTGACGTACCTCACCAACAGTGGCAGGTGTCTTTTCTTTTAGAGACATAACTGGAGCCATCTTCCCAGGATCCATTGTGTAACCCTCTCTCGTCACCAATTTACTAAGAAATCTCACACTTGACTTGAACAGATCACATTTCTTTGGGGTCAGCTTCACACCATGTTTTTATAACGCTGGAGAACAAGATAAATGTGCTCCAGGTGTTCCTCAAAGCTATGACTGTGTGCCAGATTGTCATCAAGGTACGGGAGGCAAACTGTGTCCCTCAGATCTGCCAAACAATGCTCCATGCTCCTCTGGAACTCTGCAAGTGCCGAGCTCATGCCAAAGGGTATGCAGACCCATTCAAAGAGCCCCTAGGGATGAATGCTGTGAATGGGCGGCTTTCCTCGTCCAGGTAACCCTGGTGGTACGCTTTACACTGGTCTAAAACAGAGAACCATGAGCTTCCTCCCAGTGCGTCCAACATATCCTGAATCCTCGAGATCGGGTGACGGTCGGGGACTGACTTGCGGTTGAGCTCCCTAAAGTCGACACAAGATGAAGACGAAGAGTCCCATCCTTCTCGTGGACGCACACCACCGGTGACGAATAAGGGGATCGGGAAGGCATGATCCATCCTCTCCTCAATAAATCCTGCAAGTACTCCTTAACTTGCGAAGAGGCTTTGGGACAGACATGTAGGTCTTTTGCACAGGGCTGGTATTCAAGAGGTTGGTATTCTAGCTGGTCTGATATTCGGTGGTGGTGTGTAACTTACTTCACTGGACTTTGTCTCTGTGCTTTCCATCATTTTAGCTTTTGTCTCATTAACTTCCATTCGCACAGGGGATGTATATATGGTTCCAGGATCCAATTCCAGACAGATGGTGCGATCAGAAGTGTTGGCCACAGCTTAGTTCGGAACTTCAACTCTTTATAAATGCTATTTACTGTTTAGTGTGATTTGAGAAATAATTATTAGCTTACCTGTTTGGAAAAGATAAACGAAAACAGAGGTCAAACACGGCAAGATGAATTGAGACATCTAAGATCAGTTCATCGCGCTAACTATGAGCTCACTAATCCGGTTCTCTGAACGCACCTGCTATTGATGATTAGTATAGCTGGATTGAGTTATCTAGGATTATTGCACATCCGTGCATTGGTTTAAAAGGCGACATCTATCGATAATAGAAACATTGATCACAACCCCTTTGATTGGTTGACGAAATGGCAAAAAGAGCGAGCTCAATTTTTTTCAAGCTTTTATTAGAGGGTTGTGAAGAATTACTATGACGGCGTTTAGTGCCACAAAAAAAAAATCTAAGAACTAAGAACTCATGGAAACCGCTTAATATTGAAAATATAATAGTTATTAAAAGATAGAACAGGAACAACTTCAGCTCACACACTCAGTTGACATTCATTTGGGGGGGTGCTAGCTCTCTTATTTAACTCCTTTTTAATACACCACAAAGACATTTATGTGGGATTATATGCTTGGAAATAAAATGTCATGTCTTCCATTGGATTCGTTATAGTGCGCCACCCAATAGCAATAAGATTAGTCCCTTTAGTACTTTTTAAACAAAGTCTCAGTTTCAATTTTATATTGTGTCTTACAGTAATGAGTTGTTCAAGCTCTTTAATGATCAGATCGCTGTATTATATATACTGTGGAGGAAATCTCGAAGGACAATCAGCGTCGCCCTGGCCATCAACAACTCAAGCCTGGATCCACTCATCACGGGCCAATCGGTCACGGTTTGGACCCAAATATAAGCTGGCTCCCCAGCACAGAAGACTGATCTCCGATGGGGTGTGAACTTACCTGCTGTCTCTATCCCTTGCTTCCACAGACACGCTGTGACCGATTGGCTCCTCACTTCCTGGAACCTTTCACTGTGGTAAACAGCACTCCCTTGCTCCTACCCCACACCGGCCCTGTCACTGGAACTGCACGAAGAGAAGAGGATTCACGATCGCACCAAGCACCGAAGATGCCAGCACCATTGTTTGTTTACCTGTCACTCTCTTAATAAATAACACCCTCCGGGGCCCACTCAAAGTCTTGCTCTCACGTATAGTTTCTCTCCAGGCCACAATACATGTTCATTATTTGTAGCCTGTCAGATACCCAGCAATCGCAATAATGTTCTGCTTTGTTGCTTTTGATATAAAACAGCTCAACTTTCAAATGAATGTGTTTTTCCTCTTTGTTTGAAGTGTACAGCAAGATATAAAAGTGAAGGAACATTAGTAGGCATGGGAAAACAGGCTATAGACTACAATATAATTTATAATCTCACTGTAGTCTCACTGTAATCGGGCAGCAAGTGACAGCAAGTCCCGGATGAGCTTCGAAGAACCGAACGATCCAAGATCAGGACAAATCCACAACAATCAAATCCAGCTAACTGAGTTAGCGAGGTACGAAGAACGGACCCCAGGTTGCCTGCTCTGCATAAACACAGCGCATTACATCGTTATTGCGCTCATTCTAATTGCTGTCTTCAATTTGGCAACCTGCGTGTGCGTCAAGTCTGAGTAGGAGGGGCCAGGTGAAAAAAAACATCTCCAATATTTTGAATTTGAACTGCAATACCTTGTTCAACCACTCATGTGTCAATCCTACATACAGTACCTTTAACTTTCGTGATACAACTGACTACATTTAAAAGCTGAAATTTAGTTTTACACATCACAGAATATTGATTTTTGAAACATTCTCTAAAAACTGTGCCAGACACTTCTGCTTCACTTCAAAACAAATAGCTAGTGCTGCCCCCCTTTGTTATCGAAAGGGGGGAGATTAACAAGGTTTGAGCTAAACATAACTTTATAAATGAATTCAGGTGGAAATTTATCAAACATTCTTCTGATGTTTCTATTTAGTTATATTTTTGGTAAGAGGTAAGAACAGTCTGGGAATGTTAGGGGAACATGCTCTGAACTCACAGGGAGTGGTCTACTTATTTTAAAAAAGTATACTTTTCTGGTGTACCACCAAAAACTGCTTGAATTTCCATTCTGGGAACTAGAAAGGGATTTTTCCCATATTTCCCATATGGACATTCATGGAGTATTTATTACTGAAAGTCTTTTCACAGTCTGGACAGGAGAAAGGCCTCTCTCTTGTGTGAGTCCGTGTGTTTTTCTGCAGTGAGAAAAGTTGTGAAAGTCCGCTTCCACACACGGGGCAACAGAACGGTTTGTTGTCAGAATGAGAATCGACCTGATGCCGTTTTAGATTGGTCTGACTGTAGAAGGTCTTGTCGCAGTGTGCGCAGGCAAACAGCCGCTCTCCTCTGTGTTTGTACAGATTTGTTCCTCTGTGTTTTGCACACTCGTCGCAACTGAAGCTCTTGGTAGGCTTTTGTTTGTTGCCTGTGTGGACACAGCTGTGCAGCTGAAGCCAATCTTCATGACGGAAACCCCTTCCACAGAGCTCACAGACATGTGGTGCCTCACCTGTGTGTATTCACGTGTGACTCACCAGGCTTATGTTCTGGCGATAGTCCATGCCACACAGCTTACAGATGTGTTTGACAGGAACCCCACTGCTGACTTTTTTAACAAGAGCCTTCCTGGAGTTTAAGGGCTCAGAGTGAAAAGGTTCGGCTTCTGTTTTAATATCCAATGGACTTTGATCTTGCACCTGAATACCTTTTATTTTGATTCCTCTATTTTGCTCAGGACCAAAGTTTCAACACCCTCCTTATTCAATCCAGACCTCGGATCTCCAGGAAAAGACTTTTTGAACGTAGGCTTCATGTCGAGACAGTCAAGATTCCAGACCAACGACTAGGGAAATGTGAATATTCAGATTTTTTTCTCAACAGTGTTATGCTTAAAGCTCAAATAACTCCATAATAATAACATAATCCTATAAATTATTTGGACACACCACACTTGGCCTTTTGAACAAGAAACATGTAAGACTAAGAGGAACTGAAAAACGTATTATGCATTAGTGCAATAACAAGTAAACAACAGGAAAGAGATAACAGATGGAAGTCAGTGAACCAGTGATAGAACATGAAAAGATGTTTTTAGGATGAGGACACAATATATATATATATATATATATATTAGTTCCGTCAAATGATTAATCACAATTAATCACATCCTAAATAAAGACTTTTGTTTACATATGTGTATATAAATATATTAATGTATATACAGGTAAATATACTGTATGTTAAGTATTTATACATAATACATATTAATATGTATATAAATATAAATATATATATATATATATATTCGGCAAAGGCATTGGAAACTTTGACATATATTGCCAGATTGGGCTGTTTTCAATTTGAATAATATATGAATAATACAGACTAATTAGTTCCAACCAGTCACACAACGTTACTAAACACAGGCACACTGCAAAGACTGCTGGTGCTGATGCTGACGTTGCAGCCGCATACAGACTTGATGATTTAGGAGTGACTGGTGTTTAGCGCGATAAGGGATGTAGAATTGTATAGTGATCATGGCTAAATAAGTATGGTATAGAGAGTTTTAACTCTCAAAACATGAACTACACCTTTTGAGGCAGAGATGAAGACTCTTATCACTACAACTTTAAAATCAGAATTAAATAAATAATCTGTATTTTCTCTTTCATACGCTTCAGATTAGTATTGAAATCTGCTGGACTTGTTACTTTCGACTGTGCAAAGATTTGTGTAATGTTTAATATAAACTTCAAAGACTTCCTAGTTCTGTGTTGGGCTGGAAAACGTCAATCCTATCATGGCAACACTGGTCAGATTGACTTGATAAATGAAACAGACAACTGGCAACAAAAGGCTTATTGCAAATCTTGTGCAATGCATGCCAACAGGAAATCCTCTGGTGGAAATCTGAGGAAAACTCAGTTGCTTTGAATTTTATTTAGGTTAACAGAACTTGAGATAAAACAAAATAATTGTTTGTCTTTCAATGTATCAATGTTTGGAATATCAAAGTGCACAGAAAAAACTAAAGGTTCATCAAATATCCTTTTGAGTACTCGAGGAACCTCAAAATGTATGCCTCAAGTGCCTCAAAGCTCTTGTTCTCATAATAGGGTTGCAGTTCTTGCAGGAACTTATGGGATCCTTGAAGCACTTTGTTTCCAGTTCAGAGTTTCTGGAGTCACCCTTTTATTACAATGAGACCTCAAAGTGCTCTGGAGGTTCCTGGAGGAACTCAAATTTAAAAAAAATGGGTTATTGTAAGATCTGTTAAAATCCAAGTGGTTCCTAGAAGATCTGACTTATAAAAGGCAGCATCTGTAGGAACCAGAGATTAATGTTACAAAAATAAGAAAGACTGTTATTATTTATTTATTTATTTATTTACTTTTTGGGGATGGTACAGAATAATGACTTCTTTGGCACTAGGCACAAAAACATGGGTATGATTAGAAAAGAGATTAAAAATTGTATAGCCCATAAATAACCCCCAAAAATATGTCTAAGCAACAGAGAATGTATACATATTGGGCCATAAATACATATTATTCACCATAATAGCTTATTACAGATATTTTTTTATATTTCTTTCCGCCATATTACACTTTTATGTGCTTCCATGTTGGATTTTAAATAATAATGTTGTATAACTTACATACATTTTATATAATAAAATACAATTTTAAAGCAAACATTAAAAATCAACTAAATATGGCTCAATGTCAATTTCATTAAAAATACACTAATTAAAGCAATCAATACAAGTGTAACGAGAATGTAAGTTACCTAAAGTTATCCATGTTGCATGTATTTAGCTTATTTTCCCGATTCATTTACACACAAATAAAAACTGTTTTTGTCCTTTTCTCTCCATAGGACATGCATACTTGAGTTTTCTTAACATTTCACTGAGCAGCACTAATGTAAAAGTTACGTTATTTATTTATTTAACCTTGAAATAACTGAAAGGTTTCAGTGATGCCTAACATTATTTCAGAATTATAGATAAATCCAGTCTTATACACTGTTACACTGAAATAAATGAAACTTTTCTTTTTATTCAGCAGTTAATGAAGTGTGTGTTCTGTAGTAAACCACTGGAACGGCTAATGTCTGTTGCTGGCTGACCATAAAGTGATCTCTCTGTATTTACCCCATCTTTTAAATGTGTGTTAATAAGTGAACAATTGTGGAGAAACATCAGAAACCTCTCTAAACATTCAATTAATTACTTTGGGGTTTTGATCAATCCTTGATCTACCCAATCATTACATGACGATCCTGCTGTGCTGGACTGTACATGATAAATGTTACGTTCGCTCTGGGTAGGGGAAAGGAGGACGCAGGAGACAAAACGTAATATATATATAAACAAAAGACTTTTAATAAAACTAGAAACAAAAACGTGGAGCAGTATCCAAAAACGTAATACACATAACACACGAACACAGACACAGGTTACACTCGGGGAACATTCTGGGTTGATCGACAAAGCACAAAGACAGAAGGCAACTTAAATAGACACTACAATGAACACTAATTAATGACACACCTGAACCGAATACACAATCAACAGAAACTAGGTCACGAGACACGTGGACATACAGAGCACATAGGGATCACAACACATGACAGAACATGAAACAAAGACCCATGGATGTTACAATAAATAAGGCAAGTTTGTGTATTATGCATGTTATATAATATTGTATATAGATAGATAGATAGATGCATATCATGAAAAAAAGTTTGTTTGTTTTAAATTTTGATTATTAGAGCGAACAGCTTAAAATACATTAGAATATTTAATAAATGCTTCCTAAGACCAATTTTTAAAAAAGGAAAAACAAAACTTGTGTGATTTCTGTGATCAATACTTGAGCTTAAGTTCTAACCTTCAAAATTTCACCTGACTAGAAGTGCTTGTGTCCTGTGCAACATTACAGAAAAGCTGTGTACAGTGTAGATATTGTTCTGTTGTATCTGTTGGGTATTAAGGAGGAGATGATCCAGCTACCTACAGATGTCTTGAGGCTTATCAATTTCTCATAATGGGCTATGTGAATTTCTATAATCTGACCTCCATTTAGAACAAGAATATTATCATTTACTGCAATGCACATTCAATTTGTAATTAAATTTGCTCATTTGAATTGTACTATTTTTGCAGTATATGAAATGGGAAATTTTAAGGTTCTAAGATATTTGAGTCATTTTTTTTGTTTATAGTGGTCTCAAGGTGTTTTTTTGTTTAGTTTTTTTTTAAATGTAAAAGTATTAACATTGCATGATTTGAATTGTGATGTGCAGTATTCACTATTTAAGGTGATTATTTATTTGAAATGTATCTGAATATTGTTGTTTATCAATAAATAATGCTTGATGTGTATTTGTTTTAGTCTTCAGTTTGTTTATTAAATAATTACAAATCTAAATAGTATGAACAATAAATGGGTGGGTGGGTGAGAAAGGGGGGCAAACATTAAAGAACTGAAATTAGAAAAATGGTGCCTTGAAGCACCCAAGGTGGTTCCTGACCATTCTTAATAAAACAGTTCATCCAGGAACCGTTAAAGCTCCTCAAAGAACCACTCCTCCTAAAAGAGTGCCTAGAGGTTCCACGGAGGGTTCCGCCGGCGTGGCAAAGTGAAGAACCCCAAAAGGTGCCTCCAGGAACCTTTCGTTTTTACAGTGTGGAGTGGAATATTTACTGGGACATTAATTAATATTAAGTATTAAGTATACACCCCCTGTCTGTACTTCAAGTGCTTTAAGTGTGAGTGAGGGAAAATTAGAATACATGAATACACCCATATACATAAAATATACATCCAAAACTTACAAATATGTTTTTAGTTAAAGAAGCAATTGACCTATCTGTAAGCCTTGCCCCCATTAGTCTCCCTTGGACCGAGTTTCTCATTGTTCGTTTTTTATTGAAAATGTGAACAAAAATTGAAAGATATGACAGAAAAGATAAGAAAAAAATAGGCAAAAACAAACAATAATAAGCACAAAATAAAATAGAGAAATATGAACACATATGGAATGTGTAATGCAAACATATTCCACAGCCTGTCAATATATGAAAGAAGAGTATGTAAAAATAATAACAAAATTACTACTAGCCTAGTGATACCCAGTTTTGACATAAATATAGACACATTTCTTTCAAAATAAAATTTGACTGTTGAGCATTATATTTCTGTAACAGGTTTTAACAACCTTTCCAGATTTTTTGTCCAAGGCTAAAAACTTTATTTTAAGCCTTTTATAAATTTAAAGTGATGACATTTTGCACTTTATAAATGACTTTCTTTTCAAAGGTCTCTTTCAAAGCAAACAAAAAAGGCACAGAATAGCTGAAGAATTGCTTCAGATAAAGGCAAAATAGTAGGTTAACATACAATTTAAAATATAAAACACAGTATCAAGTAAACAAAAATCTATTAAAAAACATCGCCAGTGGAAATGAACAGTAATTTAAAAATATTCATCCAGGGCTGCAACAACCCATAAATAATGGATATAGTTACTTGGTAATAAAGTGGTTGGAAATTGTAAATATGCATATATTTTCACTACTTTTTTTTATACCATCATGATTTGTGTAGATGTTGTGAGCCTCTAGTGAAGAGGATGGAGCTGTTCTCACAGTCACTAGTGTTCATAAAGTTTCATGACACTGTCAGCTTTCTTTTTGAACAAAATCTCACCTTTATTAAACAAGCAACGGGTTTCTATTTATAATGTTTATTGTATTAATTGAGAGGTTTTCCGTTTTTAATGTAATTGTCTTGTGTAAGTATCGTTGAGTGGAAGTCTGTCGGAACGAGTGGAGCTGGAGCTCACCAGGTGTGATGCTGAATATACAAATATGCGTTACTTTAACAGATTAAAGGAGCAACCGCGTTTAAAATCCGGGTCCGCCTTTGTGCCACGCCCACCGAGTCCCTCCAGACTGCAGCTACCCCCGTCTCCTAAAAACCTGTGGGTCTTCCAGTGTTTCTGAAGTGCGCTGAAGCCCACAGCTGTCCGAGTTCCTCTCTCCGCGCAGCTGAGACCGCACTGTTTCAGCTCATCTGCGTTCGAGTGGCGCTTACGAGGGGTCGATAGGACCTTTATTATGAAAATGAATGCAGGAGCCACCGGACTTTTACATTACAATATGGTTCGCAGTTCCTTTTTTGCACACTATATGTCTAGCATGATTACATGGAAATAACAACTACCGAGCATTAACATAAACCAGAAAACAACGATGAATGACCGCGAACTTGATCTTACAGAAGCGCAAAAAGCGATCAAATCAAAGTATCCTCCCATCAACAAGAAATACGAGTGTAAGTGCTATGAATTCTGTCTAGTCCAGGAACAAACACCAACATGTAAATGTGCTCAAAAGTGTGTGTATCTTACATTAGGGTTACACATTTTAAAAGACCGGAAACGTTACTTGAAGGGAATGTTACCGAAACGCAGTTTAAACTATAAACGATATATATATATATATATATATATATATATATATATATATGCATGTCTATGGTCAAAGGTACAACCTTTTAATGGTGAATGTTCATGAAAACGTATTCGGTCACGTGATTCGACGTTCCGAGGTGTCACGTAAGCACGTTACGTCTTTCTTTTTATTGTTTGTAAATATTTTCATTGTGTCATTCTGAGATGATTAATGGCAAATCATGAATAAAAAAAAACAAAAAACTTTGAATCAGTGGATTAATTTTTTGACATATTGGTCAAACGTCCACACAAGTATAACAACCCAAGGATATTATAGTATAATATTATAGTGTTGGAAGTAAAAAAAGTTTAATTCTGTAATTGTTTGCAGTTAAACTTTTATATTTCTGTAGGTTTTTAGGGTCAAGTGTATGCAGCACCTAAGGCAATGTTTAATTTTCTGTTTCAGACCTTGATCACACCGCAGACGTCCAGTAAGTACAGGCTTTTGACTATAGCATTAAACAGAAGCAAAAATAACTGGAAATGTTTGAAGTCACAGTATAGTCATTTATTTTCCTCCAGAGTCTTTTTCAACATTGCCTTAACATTTGGGTTAGGAATTATATTTAGTGCAGGGGAAGAAGAGAGCAACAGCCTAAAACAGCGTTTCTTGTGTTTTGTCTGCAGGATTCATTCATGGGGTGATTCTTTGGAAGAGGCTTTTGAACAGTGTGCAATGGGGATGTTTGGCTACATGACTGACACAGAAACTGTTGAACCCACGGACACTATAGAAGTAGAATCAGAAGGTGGGGCAGTAAATCCAGCCTTTTCTTTTCAGGCTTTGAATTACAGGACTATACTATACTAAACAACAAGTGGTGAATAAAAGATTCTTTTATTTTTACATGTCAACTGTATTCAGAGGAATATAAGCCCGCATTCATTTGTGTTGCCAAATCTTGCTACCGTGAAACCCTCCAGAAAGGCCCATACCTGCATACCTGCCAACATAAAGTAGTCATAAAAACAAGACATGACCAAAACAAAAAACCAAACCCAAGCATGCTTATAATAACAAGGCATGGTAACAGACATAATACAGTGTTCAGAGATAATACAGGCTGTGGTTTAGTGACCTGTCTGTAGTTTCTCACTATTTTATTATTGCTTTTTCAACATTTTGGACACACAAGGCCACCACATGTTAAGTAAATATTCTATGGAGATATTTAAAAAATATTTTATGGTAAATGCGGTCCACAACTCGAAGCCAGGGTTTACAGATCACCGTCAAAAACTGAATGAAATAAATTGTATTCCCTATTCCCATAGTTTTATCATTTTTGAAGCATACACCCCATGAAAACGACGCAAGCTTTGGGTCTTCCCATGTTTCTCTATGGCGCTGAAACCTACAGATCTCCAAGTCCCACTCTTCATGCAACTGAGACTCGACTGCCATTGGCTTGTCTGCGTTCAAGCGAAGGGAATTACGGCTAGGTCAATTGCTGAAAAGTTTTGAGTCAGTTCAATATTATTTTGGAGAAAAATGGCTGATATAAAAATAAAGAAATGACAGGCCACAAACAACAATGCGGTTACTGCGGTATCAAAGCAATTTAGAAAATAATTCTTGTTTCATACCCTTGAAATAATCATTTAAGGGCTTCAGTCTCACATGCAAAGTGTGTAAATGGCCTTAAAATATATTTCACACAAATGCTAATTTCATCATTGTTTATTCTTATCTGTCTTTAATGTTCTTAAACGTTAATATCTCTTTTTTCAAACTTAATATTCACCGTCTATGTGAATACGAACTCATTCTGCCTAGTATTCGTTGCGTTTTTCCGAAGAGAAGGAAAACCTGGTATTTGAACAACATAGAAATGAATGAATGATTATAAACATGTCCATATATATATAAAATTGTAAAATAAATAAGTGCCACAGAGAACAGTGCTGGTTAAATTATAGCCTATGTTAACATTAACTTGACACAAAAGTCCTTGCTTTTCTTGTTTGATCAGGCTTAAATTTTTTCTATCACATATTTTAATGTTATTGTTATCTTTATGTTATTGTTGTTTAGTAAACTTTTTGTATAATTATGTGTATGGTATCATGCTGTGCTTGGAGATACTTAGCAGGACACTGAGGTTTTTACAGGATGTTTTGTTCCAGCCATACGCAAAGGAGATTTTATTTTTGCCAGAAAGCAGCCATTTAGTGCCTTTAGGTCACAGTCCTAAAGTCCACAGCCCACACCTAATTGACTGTACACTCCAGAAATGACTTAAATTACAGAAATTAAGTAGATGATATCAATTACACACCCTCATGTTGCTGCAAGCTTGCTTTCCTCAAAAAAGGAGAAAGTAAAGAACACTTTTTTACATACAGTTACAAGCTTCACGAAGGATGCAGTTGCAACATATTAAGTAGCATGATTTTTTTAAGCAAGACTGTGCACTCTTTTCGTGGACTTAAAAATATAAGTTATATTTCCCCTAAATAGTGTTAGATTCTGTTTACCACTGTTCCATTTTTTTTTAAACTGGAACACTGTTTACTAGTGAGAAAATGTAGGGAGTGACGCACATTAAAATGGATTTCATGTGACCACAATTTATGGCAAGAGTTATAAAGTCAGTATTTACAAAACATCTTAAAGGAATACTACCCAAAAATTTATATTACACCATAAACTACCCACCTTTCAAGTTTGTTTGCAGTGAGAAGCTGCTCTGAATGCTGTTTTTGCTGCAGTTTATCAGAAGGATCAGATTGAGACCATCTAATGCTATTTATTATTATTATTTATTTAAATATTGTCTCACTGTGACATTTTTCGGAACTAAACATGCTTAAACTTGCTTACACAGCCATCTTAAATTATATTTCTACCAAAAAATGAAAATTATTACATGTGCTAAAAAACAAATAAAACATATACTAAAATGCAGCCACTATGTCTGCACAGCCATTTACAAAAAGCTTTATTTGAATAAATGTCTAACCGAGTTTAAACACTGTGCATAGTTAGGAAGGATGATCGTCATCCCTGGCAACGAGTTAAACACTACCCTTTTACTCTTGGCTTAAGACTTCTCTCTATTCCTTAGTAAAAGTTTGCTTTGAGAATAGGTTTTAAAAGAAAACTCTTAACTTAAGACTTTTACTGCTATTTATAAAAACTCATAAGATGGGTATGTTTTTTTAGTGCTTGATTATTTTGTTTGTCTTTTATTCCGCATAACATGTTGAAAACTGAAAGAACTGTATTTGCTCTTCAACTGAAAAAATTACACCTTGGTAATATCACTGAATTACCACTTTGAAAGTAATTTTAGAACAGTGGTTTCAACCAGACAAACATCCAAAGGTGCCCAAATAAGTGCTTAAATAGTAACCAGACAGTTAATAGCTGGTCCTATATACATAATCAAAATCTCACCAGATGTCTGTGGATAAAGTTATAGAACCATTTCTTGTTGCTTTTCATTATATCACAAATCATTATACAGGAACATTGGATTGTATTAGATTACAGTAGGGGCTTTAAAACTATTTTAAAGGCACTGTGTGGAAAAAAAAAGAGAATAAATTGAAAACTGATGGTGACTATTTTTGTTGTTTCAGGAGATGATTTGGAGTCGCTCCTTTTTCATTTCTTAGATGACTGGCTCTTTAAATTCAGCGCTGATATCTTCTTCGTTCCCAGGGTAATATGATCACATTGAATTTCCAGATTTCCTGTCTTTTTCATTTTCCAACAAACTTGCCTTTTGTTTTGCAGGAAGTGAAGGTTTTGAACATAGACCAGATGCGCTGGAGAATCCGCTCGATAGGGTGAGTTCTGACTGAGAATAAGACAAAACTTGGTTTTTATTTTAGCATAACGTTTTTCATCAAACACCCACAGAGTTATCTGAACACTAGGCTTTTGTGTCTGAAAATGATTGAACTCCTTGGAGATTTTTTTTACACTTTTCACTGAAGTGAAGTCACACTTTTGAGTGATAGTGAAAGTGGGCTGAATCATCTTCACTGGAAGCTCTCTGTAGTGTGAAATTAAAGGATGAGTCACTAACGTAAAAAAAAGTTAGTATTTAAAGCTCATTTATTGTCATGTTTTGTAATCTTGTACACCACATTTCAGACAAATATCTGTTTTCGAACATGTTTCCGGTAAAACAAAGAAGCAAACATTTGGAGTATACCCACTAATTATATATTTACTGGGTGTACTCCAAGTTTATATCTCAATCTCATTCTATAATTACGGGTACACTTTGGTGTCCCCATCTGTCACCGTTAACACTTACAATGGAGAAAACAGTCAGATTAAATCTTTTTCAAAAACTCCACTTGCTGGCATAAATGCTAAGAACACATGACACTAATGAAAACACAATTAAAAGAGCTTTCAGAGCTTCAGATCTTATAAGTGAGAGAAAGTAACGTAATTTCCTGTAACTTACACAACTCTGAGATAATTCCATCAATTTAAAGGCAAAATATGGTAAGGTAACAAAGTTGATGGACGATTTGTGGACACTTTAATGGACACATTTTTCAAAGAAAAAAAGTTTAGGGCTTTTATTAAAAAAAAAAGAGAGTAGTATGTCGGCAAAAGAAAAATACTATAAAATATTTTGATTGCACATTCATACAATAATTTGGACAATTTTTAAATAAATTATTATATTATTATGGACTGTATCATCTTGTAATTCATAACAATTAGTAAATAATAATAATAAATTAATTAAAATAATAAAAAATATAACCATTTTTAAAAAATTATGACTTTGGACACCAAATGTACCCGCAATATAGATCACATACAGTTGAAGACAAAATGATTAGACTCCATGTGAATTTTTTCCTCTAGAGAAAGTCTGATTTCTTTATAGTTCCTTGAATAAAAAAAAAAAAAAAAATTAATTAAAATACTGCTAATGTCAATATTATTAGCCCCCTTCAGAAATTATTATTTAGAATAGCTTTAGAACAAACCACTGTTGTGAAAAGACTTGCCAATTTAACCTAATTTGCCTGATTAACCTACCCTACCCATTGAAATTGCACTTTAAGCCTAGGATTAGTATCTTGCAAAATAACTATATGAAATAAATAATATGCACTGTAATCATGGCAAAGACAAAAGAAATTAGTTTGGACTTGAGAGAAAGATTTTTTAATGCACATAAAGATGGCGAAGAATATGCACGTTTATAAAAGCGTGTCAAGAACTGCATTGAGAAGCAATCACAAAAACAACCCTACTTACTTTTTTAGTGCACATTAATGGACCACTGTAAGTATTGTGCAAGTCAATACACTGGAAAAAACTAAACAAAAAACATCGCTGTAAGAATCGCTGTCTGGATATCTGGTATTTCAGTATAAAGATTATAATTTTTACTTTGCTTAAACAGTCCGGAATGTGCATTTCCCCAAATGGCTTGCCAGAACTACAAATATCTATCACGATCAGCTAACATGAACATAAAGGTTAAAGTGATAGCCTCATGCCAGTCCAAACCTGTAGGAATTTCTTTCTTATGGTGGAAATGGAAATAGATATTTTGAAGAGTGGGGATTACTACAGTTTTTTGTCCCCATTGACCTCCGTTGTAATTTTTCTTTTTATATATACATGTAAAAAAAATTGAGGTTCTTTATTAGCGTCTTTGGTTCCACAAAGAACCTTTAAGATCTATGGTCCCTTCCCATTGCACGAATGTTTAAAAACTGTTCAGTGAAAGGTTCTTTGGGGAGCCAAAATGTGTGTGTGTGTGTGTGTTTGTGTATATATATATATACAGGGGGTGGGAACTTACAGATTGCCCTGCACACACGCAAACAAATTTGTCTACACTGACCCGCGCCTGTTAATAAAATAGCCTAGAGATACTATATCGTTATATTATATTTCTCAGCACTAAGGTGGTAAACTTACTTTTTTCTAAAGTAACTGAACAGCTTAATTGTTAGTAGATCTGAAAAAAACCCTTTTGGAATGTTTATTTCTGGTTACCCACATTCTTCAAAACATCTTCTGTGTTCAGCAGAAGGAAAAAAATCCTACAGTGTGCAAGTGAGTAAACAATGACTGTATTCTTATTGGAACTATCCCTTTAAATAAATCTGGTTTTCTCTTTTTGCAGGTGGGGTGAAGAATTCAGCGTAAACAAGCATCCACAGGTACGTTCCCGTCTGTCGGGTGGAGTGTTCGCCAACATTTAAACACATCTGTGATTTCCTTTACACATAGCTCATTTCACTTTCTGGTAGCACAACTCTTTGCCAGACCTGTGAATCATTATAGTTATATATATTTAGTATAGTAGGTTGTTATAGTAATATAGTATATTACTGTGTGTGATTTTATGAGTTGAACATTGTTTATTCTGAGAGTAACCACAAGAGAAGTTGGCGTAACAAATGCCACTTTCCTAGATCAAATCTATGGGAGTTAGGATCAGGAAATCCCTTAGTCCAAACGGCTGATCACAATTACTATTATCCATTTGATATTTTATTATATGTTCACACTTTCATTAGAAACATGCTGCATTTAAACTTCAGTCTTATTCAATTAAATCAGTATTAAAGTCAGGATTTCGCAATCATAGCGTCCTCTACTGAGCAAAAGCACTAAAACACAGATAGTGTTCGAGTATTTACATTAAAAATAAAAACAGATGAACAGCACATACACTGAAAAAAAAAATAATTTTTTATTTATAATGTGACTCATCTCAGATTCATTTCCTTAAAGATTTCTGCTTTTCTCCATTCAAGTAGTTACAAATGTTCATACTGGCTTGTGTATATGATGTGTGTTACAAACATGTGTGTGACAGGTGTGAATCATATTACCTCATGTTATAGTCTTTTAAAATCCTGTTATATTTAGATGGAGAACACATTCCTCCATAATTCAAATACATTTTTGTGATGTTTTCGTATATTTGCTGGAATATAAATGATAGTGAAACCATTTAGACTCATATAGGCATGTGTCAGATTCAGAATACTGGAATGCTGTTATGTCTGGCCAGCCTACTTTAAACACATGAATGATAAAAATGGAAGAACATTTACTCATTTCTGAGGCCATCTGCTGAACAGATTTGGAGAAATGTAGTATTACATTGCTTGCTCACCAATTGATCCTTCGTAGTGAATGAGTGCTGGTCAGAATGAGGGTCCAATCACATTAATCCAAAATAGCAGTCTGTAATCAATTGAATTGCAAAGATTTAATGCTTTTATTTTTCTTTTTAACAGGGAACAGAAGTCAAAGCAATCACTTACTCTGCTATGCAAGTACATGAAACACCGGATAAATCAGAGATTTTTGTCATCATCGATATTTAAAAAAAAACAAGTTAAAACCTGTTAATTGGCATGGTTTTAAAAGTTAGTTCCTTTTGGTTGGAATGGACATGCAAGAAGTGTCATTTCTGTAAACTATGAAATATTTTGTGGATTGTAGTGCTGAAATACTGTTTTTGGGCTAATAATATTTTTTAATTAAACACATATACAAATCATCATGAAAAAAAATCATTATCTGTAAAATAGCTTGCTTTATTTCATTTGGTTTTGGTCAAAAGATCACTATTGTTGAAGATAATTTAAAAGGTTTTAATAAAAACATATAAAAAGGAACACTTTTAAAAGGTCAAGTTTTGTACTCAAGTAAATAAGTGATCAAATAAAACGCCTAGGTTCATGCATTATTATTAATGCTACATTCAAATGAAACATCTACAACAAGGCTGATTAATAAAAAGCTTCAAAATCAACAGGTCTACAATGATGTCTACTACGTTTACTTCAATGTCGCACGATTCTTCAAAATTATTCTATTCTGATTTGCTCAAAAACATGTTCACGTTCACAATACTACTGTTTTTCCTGTATTTTAGATTATATAAATGCCTGCTTGGTGAGCATACTTCTATATGACAGTTATATTTGTAATACAAAATATTATAAAAATAAGTATATCAGTCTTCATTACATGAAGTGATCTGCCACATGCCACAGGTAAAGTGTGGCATGTGGCGCCAAGCAGATATAAACAAGACTGATAGTTCTGGCTTAAATTCATGCTAGTGTTGTAAATGCTGGTAAGCATGGTCATATTACTGTTATTGTCACTTTAGGTTTCCAAAAAAACATTTTGCATTAATGAATTTTGCAAAATATGATTTTAGTAAAACATTCTTATTATAGTATTTCCACTCCGCTCTAGAAAGTCTAAAATTGACTTTAGGAAAAAAAGTGTAAAAAAAAAACACTTCAACTTTAACAATGTCTTTTGCTTTTCTTGTAGTAGAGGCTTTTCTTGTTGTCTAGTAGAGCAGCAGTTTTAATTAAAATATATAAAACGCATGCTTTCAAATACATTTGAAGGCACTATTGGAATAGCAGTAGTAGTTGGTCCGCAGCACATTTATTTCCAGCTTTTCATGTTAATCATGAGCTACAAGAATCCAGTATGGATTAGAGAGGGGTCAGTTGTCTGTCACGAGTTACGACAGTACAACCATAGCAGCACAACCGTCGAGCACAGCAGGATGAAACAGAAAACAGACAGAACCACCACTGTTGTACTGGAGCTTAAGTTTCCATCTAAAACAAAACACAGAATATTCAATAACATTCAACAATTTCAATGTCTTTTTTAATTAATTAATTTTTTTAATGTGAACTGATGAATCCCGATTTTTCTTTCTTTTCATTTTTAATGTGTCATTTAATGGCTAATTTTGAACTTTCATACACTACTGTTTAAATTGGGGTATTGTAAGATTTTAAGATTTTATTTTTTAAGAAGTCTCTTATGCTAAGCAAAACTGTTTTTTAAATTTATTTATTAATATTACATTAACATTGTGAAATATTATTAGAACTTAAAATACATGTTTTCTATAAGAAAGCATATTAAATGTAATTATTTTGGCTGACAAGTCGACATATTGTTATCCTATTTAAACTTCTCTTTATTATGTTGCCTGGGAAACCAACATATTGTAATGCTATTTAAACTCATTATCCTTCTGAGACAAAAATTTGCCAAACGCTACTCCTCCCAGGGCTTTAAACCCACAAGCCCCAAACTTACAGACTTACAGTTTGAAAGCCATCATGTACCGCAGACAAACAGAGTAAAGTAGAACATAACTGCATGCAAACTACACCCTACTGGGAAAATGCCCTCAGCTGCTGCAGTCTCAGAAGTGCAGATTAGTGACTTCCCCAACCGTTTTTTTTTTTTAGGGACTAAAAAAACTAGTGTAGTGGACGAGCCTTATCTTATAATCCATGCCGAGTGAAAACAGGACAAATGCTTAAATTCCGATTAGTTTCCATTTTAAAGCATCCTCAAATTTGACAATACAAATTACGTGCTTGTCATTAAAATAATTTATCAAATTCAGTGGTATTTAATTAAAGCTTTGCTATTAAAACATCTTCATGAGCTGAAAACCTTTTTTTTTCTTTGCATACCGATTGAAAAGAATGCACAAATATTGCTTTAAGTTCAAGCAAAGCTTTATTTTTTTTGTATTTTGCTCAGTAAGATTGATATGATCTTTACACTCTGCTTATTAAGATAAATAAATTTGAATTTTATATGGATACATTTTAAGCCTGACCCTTCTTCCGGACCCCAGTGATTTGTCTGAAACAAGAATGCAACTTGTTTCTGTAAGGAAGGTCATTCTCTTCTAGTAAAACTTGAGTACAAACATGAGAATTCCATGGAGAATTTATTTCGACTCCCTTTTGACCATAAATTCTGTTCTGGGTTTCCTTTTCTGGGTATACCACAACAATGTTTTCTACCATATATGTGATGAGGTTTTGAAGTCACAACATGCACAGTGTTTACATCAAATGTTTTTAATCAAAGAATCTTGAGAATTTTTAATGTGAGCGTCACACATTTTTAACATTGATGATAAGAAATGGTTTTTTGTAGATTTAAGATTTTAATCTTAATATACATTCAAATAGAAAATATTTTACTTAAATATCGAATTAAATGAATTTTAATATTTCACAATATTACTGCATTTTTAATCAAATAAATGCAGCTTTGGTGAGCATAAGAGACATGATGGTAGGATTTGTAAAAATTGATCATTGCAACAGCAATTTGGTAAATAGTGAACATGAGAAAATGACACATTTGAATTAAATCACTGGTTAAATCAATTACAATTTAATTCCAGAAAGCAGTGCTTACCATAGCTGAGGTTAACATGTCTTTGTAGATTCTGTAGTGCAGCAGGGTCTTTTAGAATAAATGTGACATTGATTAGTGGACTATGGGCAATGTAGCTGCTTTTTAGGTAGTACAATCCTCCGTCTGATGCAGATGAAACCTCAAGATTGTCAGTGAGATTCTGACCTTCTGACCCTAGCCACATGACCTCTGGCCTCGGGTAGCCCTCCGTCTCATACAGGACAGTCACATCGGTAGATTTGAGATGGATGCTTAACCTCGGCTCGGTATAAAAAGCTGAAGACGTGAAACACAAGATTCACCAGATCAGCTCTCACATCACATTATTTGTCAAGATTTCTCAAGTACAAGGCTTGTTTAAATGCAAACAAAGAAAAGTATAAATTGGCTAGTAATTACTAGTAATAGTAAAAATATTCTCAGTTCCATTTTTCCCCCCAATTTATTATTTTGTGCTGTACCACAAACATTACAAGACACAGGTTTGGAATTACATGAACTAACTGGACTCTTGACTCATTTTTGGCAGGGTTATTAGGTATTAAAAAACTTGAATTAACAAACAAATTACATTTAAAAAGCAACATTTCTCATTTAGTCTAATGAGGTACTTTAATAGCTTAAATGTAACTCATAATAATACAAATATATGCATTTTAAAACTTAAAATAATTGGAAATTAAACTTTACTGGCCATTGGAGCTCTGAACTGGTCGGTATATGACATCAAAGTACCGAGAGAACGATTCCAAAGTGGCACTTTGATGTTACACACCGGCCGGTCTGATGGTGTTGATCCAACTGAAGTTTAATGAGCCTAATTCAGTGAACCATTCATGAAGAACTAAGTTCACTCCTGATAAATGGAATACTTTATGTGGTGTTACGGTTGGCGTACCCTCGTAAATCAACTGCACCTCTCCTCTGTCAGTTCCCTTGTTGTTGCTCACTACGCACATGTATTTCCCTGCATCCTTCAGGCCAATATTGGCTATACTCAGGGAAGCGTTTCCTTCAGCAAGTTTTTCATGATTTAACTTCGTCCGATTCAAATATGTGGAGCTCTGTCGATCGAGCTGGTCTGTCTTGTAGTAGAAGCTGTGGACCACCGTTGAGTCTTCCTGCCGTTGCCATGTGATCACCAAACTAGAGATGTCAGAGTCTGAATCAAATTCACATGGAAGAAGTGCCGTGGCTCCACGGACCACACGTAGAGGACTGGAGGGTACTCTGACACTAAAGGAGACTGGAGATGAGAAAGATTAGACTGAGTGGATGTTTGGCTGAAGAAAACATCTGTATTATTTAACAGCACTCTGTAGGGGCTGACATGTATATAAACTCAGTAAAAAATAAACATCCTCTGTGTAATGCCTAATAAAGTAGCATTCCTACGAGACTCAACTATTTTCTGCAATTCTCCAGCTCTGGTCCTTGGATAGTTTATATCGACTCTTTTTCTCACCTTGCAGTAGGACAATATAAACACACCTCCTCTTAGTATCCAAACATTTTATTTCGATTGGAAATTCTTAATAATTGCCCTCATGGTAGAAATCAAAATATTCACTGCTCTAGCTCTTTTATTAAAAGCCACTTCAATATTTTTTTAACTCAATTATGCTGCAAACTATAAATTTTTTATTTTTGAAATTATTATTTAAGGTAATTTGGTGTTTGTTTCCCTCCTATTTATATTTCTGTTAAACAGGAAGCCATGGCTGGATAATTTCAGGTTCATAATAACCCTGGAGTGCTCAAAATTGGGAATATGAATTTGCAGTGTTATTTCACTCATAATAATTTCTAGGGGTGCCAATAATTGTGTCAAATGTGTATTTTGGAAAAAACATTCATGCCATAATATTTCACCCCATTTTAAATTCAAGCATGATTTATTCACTATACAGCACGGCCTCAAGTACCTTATTGCTTTAATAAAACGGTTACCACACAATAAAAAAATATTAAACTCAAAAATATGTTTTGAAATGTTACTTTTTAAAACAAGCTTGTTACATACAGTCCTTCTGCAAACAAAAGGAAAAAAACAGAATATATACACAGTGAGGTCAATAAGTATTTGATCACCCTGTGATTTTGCAAGTTCTCTTACTTAGAAATCATGGAGGGGTCTACAATTTTCAGCATAAGTGCATTTTCACTGTGAGAGACAGAATCTAAAAACAAAAATCCTGAAATCACATTGTATTATTTTTTTACTATTTATTTGGGAAATACTGTGTCAAATAAATATTTGATCTCTTGCTTATCAGATAGGTTTCTGAAGACAGACCCTTAAAGACCTGTTATTTTGCTTTTAAATAGTCCAGCTACAATCTGCTCATGATTCTAAATTAATAGCACCTGTTTGAGCACACCAAAGAGCTGTCAAAAGACACAAGAGAAAAATTTTTAGACCTTCACAAAGCTTGAAATGGCTACGGGGCAATTGCCAAGCAGCTTGGTGAAAAAAGAACAACTGTTGGAGCAATTGTGAAAAAATGGAAGATGCTAATGATGTTTGTCATTTTCCCTCGGACTGGAGCTCCATGGAAGATCTCTCCTCGTGGGGTATCAATGATACTAAGAATGGTGATGAATCAGCCCAGAACTACACTGGGGGAGCTGGTCAATGCTGTGAAGAGAGCTGGTACCATCGCTTCCAAGGCTACTTTCAGTAATACACTAATACACAGTAAGACGTCATGGTTTAAAATATTGCATTGCACGGGAAATTCCCCTACTTGAGTCAGCTCATGAAGTTTGCCAGGGACCATCTGGATGATCCAGAGGAGTTATGGGAGAAAGTGTTGTGGTCAGATGAGACCAAAGTAGAACTTTTTGGTCTTAACTCCATTCTCCGTGTTTGGAGGAAGAAGAATGATGAGTATCATCCCAATAATGACCAAAAACACAGGCATAACAAGTTCTGGAGTGGCCTAGTCAGTCTCCAGACCTAAATACAATAAGACAGCCCTGAAACCTGACATA
>JAUMHI010000011.1:1491553-1509422 GCA_032359435.1 Enteromius unitaeniatus
AAATATATATTGAATTACTACAACCTAATTGCTAAGTATATTGATTAAACAGATATAACAAAAAATATAATCCCACAGTGTGATCACTTTTTGCTTTAATATGCTGAATGACACATTTTGTTTCACAAAAGATATTTGAGACTATAAAATAGACATTTTACTTGCATGTGAAGTCACTTTTGTAAATTTTATTTAATGCACGGTGAGAAAACGACAATACCTGCTACTATTTGCTGTGTATTTTGCAGCCTAATGGCAATAAATGTAGCCTGTCACTGCAGTTTAATATGAAAACTGAGGATTTTACTGAGGATATGTAACTAATCCTTTATACTAAATACTAATACATGATTTCTTTTGGCGTTTAGCTGTGACGCTGTGGCCTTTGATTGTCCATATGATCTGTGTAAACTTTGTGACAAGGTCTTATCAAATATTTAAAGGTGGTTTCTAGTGGCTGTCACTGGAAGACAATGCCAAATAACACAATCTACTACTGAGCACTTTTAAGGGGAAAACTGTAGAAAGAATTTGACGATGTGTTTTTTGTCTCTCTTCCAGACATCAAGACCTTTATTGTTGAGAAAAGCCATGTATAAGGACACTGATATTCAACTAAGAGGTGTCTAATATTATTATTTCTCCATAGATAAAACTTAAAGTAATAGTTCATGGACCCTTTTCACGAGCCTGTGATGACACGTTTAACTGTCGTAAATCTTTAAAAGTTTTTCTTCTTCTTTTTTTTTTAAATTATGCCCATTTAAAACACCATTCTTTGTACACTGCTCAAAAAAAAATTAAGGGAACACTAAAATAACACGCATCCTAGATCTGAAATATTCTTATTAAATGCATAATTCAATCTGCTGACAACAAAAATTATCAGTGGAAATCAAATTTAACCCATTGTCGTCTGGATTTGGAGTCGCACTCAAAATTGAAGTGGAAACACACACTACAGGCTGATCCAACTTTGATGTAATGTCCTTAAAACAAGTCAAAATGAGGCTCAGTAGTGTGTGTGGCCTCTTTCTCTCTTTTGACTGCCGTTATTAGTCTCCCTTCCTTTTTGTTTTTTTTTACTGGAAGTCATGAAAACACTATTGTGGAGTTTTTCTTTTGCTATTTGAGCAAATGGGAATGCAAAAAATATATTTGTTGTACCATCCCATTCACTGCGGAGAAACCCGGAAACGTGAAAAGGGTCCATTGGGAATGAAAATTCTGGCTATATACTCATCCTCAGGCAGAACAGAAAATTTTGAGAAATCTAGCGTTTCATCACTTGCTCAGCAATGGATGCTCTGCAGCGAATGGGTGCCGTCAGAATGAGAGTCCAGACAGCTGATAAAAACAATGCACCCGTTCACTGCAAAGAGTAACTGAATGCTACATTTCTTCAAATCTCCAAACGACCGGAGGATGAGTACATTTTCAGCAAATATTAATTTTTGGCTGAACTGCTTACTACTTTAATAAACGCACTTCTGTATTGATTGCATGGAGAAATAAGGATCTTTTGTTCTCTTTGCAGTGACATCATTCGGTTGTCCAGAGGAAGTGGTGTTCTCCATTCAGTGGTTTCTGAAATACTACCCCTGTCACAATGAGTACAACAATATTGAAGTGAGTGTTTTTTCTGAAATGCTTGTAGCATGTATGTGATGTGCTTTGTTTATCATTGATTTATTTGCTTGTTTAGGAGATGTATGAAAAGACGCCACTGAGTCGAGGAAAGAGTCTGGACCCAAACCCTTTCGGACCCGGAGAGTATATTCTGCACAAATACAAGGATTTATCCTGCCGCAGTGACATGCACATGTTTCCTATGCTCAATGTACGTTCACACTGCTATTGTCTGCTTGCTTGTCCGACTTCTGTCACCTTTACTAATCAAAATAAGCCACGGTGTTTTTAGCATTATTAATATTATTGTTATTATTATCTTTTGAATAAGCTTTTAATTTGATGCCTTACAGTTTTCATTTTAATTTGAGTAGTTCTATGTGCTTTTGTCATTTCTATTAGTTTTACATGTATGTAAAACTCACACTGTATTATTATTATTATTATTATTAATGGCAGAATGAATGGTTGGAAATATAAACTGATATTTCCTACTGACACACTACAGCAAAAGCTAAAAATAACTGATATAAAACCATTTTTAGCTGCTAAAAATACTGGTGTTCTAATCATTTTGGCCTCCATTGTATATTTATTTCTGTTAGTTGCATAAGCAACGTTTATTTCATTTTTGTTTTTCAAAATGTTATGTCTATCTGAACTTTCTGACATTTGAGTGATGTTATTTCATAAGAGGTTCAGTGTTGTCTATTACACGTTTATCTGCAGAAATCAAAAGCAGAACCAAAAACCGTGAGCCTGGGTCCGTTGGAAGGCGATTTACAGGTAAAACCTTTGACTAATGTTCCTGTTTCAAAAGCTATTTGTTCTCAAACAACTCAAAAAGAGCAATATATTTTCTTTGTTTTTAAAAAAAAAAAAAAAGGATGAGAGTTTTACAAGTTCTTCTGTTGCTGAGGCTGGTTCGTCTAGAACAACGGTAAGACATTCTGACATGTTATATATTGGGTGTGAGGCAACAGCAATAAATTGAGGGTTTATTGAGTAATGCATGTAATTTCTTTGTTGGCAAAGGAACATGTTATTGCTACGACCTGGAAGGACGGGCCCTACCTGTTAGTAGTGCAGATCAATTCAAGCAAACAGGATACCAACTGGAATTTAACCTGTAGGCCTAATTACCTTATCTGCTCTTATCATAGATGTCTGAATATGAAGCCGTTTTTGTATGGCTGCATGATCTTATCTCATGCTATCTTATCTAAATTGTGTTTCAGTCAGTGTTGTGATGAAGGGAACACATGGATATCTCTCTGTCACCGAATGGCCTCTTATGATCGTAAGTAGTTTAGATGTTCATCCTCTTTGTCATTTGCTTATCAGCGTTCTACGATGGCCTTTTCAAAGCTGAATTTGGAGACCACAACTGATGGCAATAATTGATATGTTGGGAAAAAATCGATATATTAAATATAAAAAATATATTTAAAAAAGAAAAATCAATCATTTTAATTTTAAAGTTAATTAAAAATTAAAATGAATAAAAAACTATATCACAATGAAAATAATATTTTTTTAAATTATTGAATATTGCACTTATTATTACATGTATTATAATGAATAATAAGCAAGCGTTAAATAACAAATTAGCAACCGGCAATCCAACAGTCCAATTAATTCCCAATGGACAAAATTCTGTTATAATATCTTTGCATGGTTTTTGTTTATTTTTTTCTACAGTTTTACATGGTGATGTGTGTGGTGTACATCCTGTACGCTCTGCTGTGGTTTGTCTGGGCATCCTGCTACTGGAAAGACCTGCTGAGGATCCAGTTCTGGATTGCAGGAGTCATATTCTTGGGCATGATAGAGAAGGCTGTCTTCTGTGCTGAATATCAGAACACTAACAACGTGGGCTCAGCATGTTAGTTGAAATGCACGCTTTATTCCCCAGTTTCAACTGTTAAACTCACCTACAATGACCTAACTAATTTGGCCCTTAAGTCACATGTTTTGTATGCCATTTTATTTGAGAAAAAACTGTGTAAGCTAGAATCTTTTCATAGTTTTAGTGCATAGACTGCATTTATTTGATCAAAATAAAACAGTCATGTATATTAAGTTTATTTGCAAAAATAGATAACTACATCTTTTACTTTTTCAAATATCATGTTTTTTTTAATTATATTATCATGTTTTTATTGTTTTATTGTGTTAGTTACCTGGATTGTAGTTATTATTTAACCTGGTCAAAAAAAGATTAATTGGAATGTAAAAAAAACAAACATGATTTTTGTAAATTGTTAAATACTATGTTATCTGTTTTTGCAAATTAACTCTTCATATATAAATATATGTTTTTATATTTTGAGTTTTCAGTTTAAATGTTTTAACTTTCTTTAAAACCTTAAAATTGAATCTTTCTTTAAAATGAATGAAACCTGGATCAGTATCTGTTAGGAACAGACAACTGGAACAGACTGGAAATGGATCAATACGTTTTCAGACGATTAAAAAGTGGAGTATCTGTCTTCTTTTCAGCTCAGGGTCTGCTGATCTTTGCCGAGCTCATCTCTGCTCTGAAGAGGACTCTGGCCCGTTTGCTCGTCTTCATCGTCAGTCTGGGCTACGGCATTGTCAAGTAAGTAATGGAAGCATTGATTGGCGGGTTTTAGGATTATTAAAACTCATTATTAAAAAAACTAAAAAATTAAAAGTTCATCAGTTTATGTCTCGTGAAGTAAAAAGTTGCATGTATAATAAATCTTTTGATGTGAAAGGACAACAGGGGATGAACGTTTTTACTGGAGGAAGTGTTATTATGAATTATCGTGGTTGGGTGAATTGTTCCTCGTGGGTTTTAGAGAGCGTGTGATGATGATGGTGACGTTTTTGTGTTTTCTCAGACCGCGTTTGGGCACCGTCATGCACAGAGTGGTGGGTCTTGGTGTGCTTTACTTCGCTTTTGCTGCAATTGAGGGCATTCTGAGGATCACTGGGGTAAAGCTGACATACTTGTTCTATTTGAACTTTTTTTGTTTTGCAGTTGCATAACATAAACACCCGTTTTGTCTAATAACCGTCAATTATGAGATGTCCTTTAGACTTTATTTGTTGTGCGTAATGAGTGTGTTTGGTGTTGACCTGTTAGGGTCGAGATATTGGACCAGCCCTCATCACATACGTTATACTAGCTATGTTTGATTCTTCTGCTATCTGGTTCATATCCTTCCAATGGGCCTTTTAAGCCTGTTCGATTATGAAGACTTATAATAATATAATAACTAATAAAATAGGAATAATTCTTTCAGAAATGAAATTTCTGTCATTATTTAGTCAGCCTTATGTTGGCGTTCTTTGTCTAAATAAAACATTTGCCATTGACTTCCGTTGTATTTTTATTCATATAATTGAAGTCAGTGGGAACCAAAACGGTTTGGTTTTCAGCATTATTCATTCTTGACAGAATTTTCACTTTAGGGCGAACAGTTCCTAATAACCAATTCTGTCATTTCATTCTTATGTTTTTAAATTTTTTTTTTTTTTTTTTGTCGTGTTAAAGGACCTGTTCCTACTGTTCCCTATTCCTTATTTTTCCCACCTCTGTGCATCTCTCTCAGGCTAAAGACTCTGACCTGGCCCTGCTAGCCAACATACCCCTGGCTCTGCTTGACTCCTCTCTGTGTTGGTGGATATCCTTTTCGGACGCTGTGTGTGTATGTTTGTGTCCCTGTAGTATTTTATTCCTGCGTGATGCCTTATTCATATTTATTATTTTCTTATTTGCCTTTTAGACTTGAAGACTTTCTTACTAGTCATGACGCTACAAAAATATGGATCATTTTCAGCATTAAAGGTATGTGCCAAAAAATGTGAATATCGAGGGGAAAGTCCTTTTCTTTCAATAATTAGTTTCAAAAAGTTAAACGTTGTGCAGGATACCATCATTGACACTAGTGCACAAGTAGAGTGCACTTCTGAACCAAAAACAACGTCAGAATTGTCTGTGCTGGGCTAAGGAGAAAAAGTACTGGTCTGTCCCAAGTCCTCTTTTCAGATGGAAGCAAATTTTCATGGGGAGCAAGTGCTCTGCTGGTGTGGGTCCATTGTCTTTTATCAAGTCCACAGACAACGCATCTGTCCACCAGGAAATTTTAGAGCACTTAATGCTTCCCGCTGCCGACAAGCTTTTTGGAGAACTAATATAACATAAGAGTTTAACTTTTTGAAACAAATTATTGAAAGAAATGGACTTTCTCTCGCTACTCAATTTTTTGGCACATGCCTGTGTGCAATACTGTTAATTACTATAGAGCATTTTTTCACTGTAAATATTCGGTGAAAGATGGTGCGTTTTATCTCCGCAAATATACTACTCTTCTGAAGTCTGGGGTCAATTAAGATTAAAAAAAAACTATAAAACATTCATATTTATTTTCTATTCAGCATGGATGCCTTAAATTAATCAAAAGTGACAGTAAGGTTCATTTTATTGACATGTAAATTTCAAATAAAATTGAATCTGATAAAAACCACATATTTTACAAAATTATGACGCACCACATTTTTTATTTTATACTAGCCACGTTCAACATTGGTTAATAGAAAAGCCGTCATTTCGCAGAACTTTTTAAATCAACATTTAGCAAATATCTGTAATAGAAGCGTGGCTACTGCTAATAAGAAGTGTTTCTTGAGCAGCAAATCAGTATATTAGAAGGATTTATGAAGGATCATGTGACCCTGAAGACTGGAGTAATGACGCTGAAAATTCTGCTTTGCCTCACAGAAATAAATTCCTTTTTAAAATATATTCAGATAGAATAACGTTATATCAAATTGTAACAATATTTCAGAATAATGTTATTTTTACTGTATTTTTCATCAAGCCGTGGTGAAAACATTTGAAATATTTAACCTATTACCACCCTGAAATTTTTTGCATGGCCAAAAATAGAATTTAATATAATATACAATATTTAACTAGATTATTAATAGTATGCATATGATAATATAATAAATAGAATTTGGGAAACGGTTATATATTTTCAAGGTTGTTCTGTAGTACTGCTTACAAGTCTATTCCAGTGAATGTAGATTTCATGTTATAGTTTTTTTCTGTGGTAATTGACAGCATGCCATGTAGGAATTATTAGGTTAATAATAACTTGTATTCCTAGTTTAACGGCACGATTCCTTGACTGTATCTCACATATTTGTCAGTCTGGCACAAACCATTAAGACTCTGAAACTCAGAAGAAACCCAGTGAAGTTGTCTTTGTACAGACACTTCACAAACACGCTCATCTTTGCTGTTCTTGGTGAGTAAATACAGCTAAATACAGTAAAATAATTAACCCCAGGCTAGGCGACTGATAATGTGGTGTGTTTCAGCCTCCATTATTTTCATGGTTTGGACAACGAAGAAGTTCCGTTTAGCAGACTGTCAGGCGGTGAGTATCTGAAGTTTACATCTCTGCACTGATTTGAGTAGAAGCAAATGAGTTCAAACTGGTGTTTATGAGCAGGACTGGATGGAGCTGTGGGTGGATGATGCTTTCTGGAGGTTCCTCTTCTCCATCATACTGCTGGTCATCATGTTTCTGTGGAGGCCATCTGCCAACAACCAAAGGCAAGCATATTGAAGATACTGTGTATTTTTTCAAATATTAGTCTCTAGCTGTCTTGCTCTGTCTTCTAAAGCAGCGTGCTGACCTCATACATGTGCTTTGTGTGTAGGTATGCATTCACACCGCTTATTGATGACTCGGACGATGAGGAGATCGAAGAGTTCCTGGTGTCTGCTAACATCGGTCAGTCAGACTTTTTGTTGCATTGCACTGCGTCAAAACTTTGTTGGGTTAATTAATATGCACTCTTTCATTCTCAGCTGATGGGATCAAGTTGAGGGCAGCTAAGACCGAAACCAATGGAACGGTGAAGCCTGCAGCAGCCAATCCAGTCAGTGTTCATATTTAAACCAACAGTCCCATATAGTTGTATTATTTTAATAACATTTAAATAGTTCTTACGAAATAATTTTTATACTGCAATGTTGCATTCAATTGATTAAAAGTGAAAAGATGTCTTTTCTTTTGAACATTTTATTTAGAAGAGAATCAATATAAATAACTGTAAACATCACGTAATGTAATAAATGTTATTTAATCAAATGTAAACTAGCATGCTAAAATATTTGATTGTTTCAGGATGAAGATTTCAAGTGGGTGGAGGACAATATTCCTACCTCTCTGTCTGATGTGTAGGTCGTTTTATCTTTGACAAAAACAAACATACATATCTGCTGTTAGCAGGAAAAAGCTTCCCCTCTACATTTGTAATCAATCACACAATTATTTGCTTGTGTTTTCAGAGCTCTTCCGGTTCTTCTTGACTCAGATGAGGTACGCAGCCTTTAGTTTTCTTTGCTGTGACTTTTCCGTTTTAAGTTTTCGTCTTTCGGTTTTTTAACTGTGTTCTGAAATGGGACACGTTGGATATACAGTTGTACTTTTAAATGAAATAGTCGTTCACCTAGAAAATATAATACAAATGTTGCTTATTTCAACGAGTTGCCTATGCAGAATTCTTTCAGAACTAAACACTTTTACATGAAGGTTAAAGATTGTGTAAAGACAATTTTGAGAGTTGTTTGTACATCCAGCAGAGGTGTTAGAAATGCATTGCTGTGTGACATCAGTGCAGTGAAGCTTTAGAGAGCAGACGCTCATTGTGCTTTGAATCATTGAAGTCAAACTCTGATCGTCAAACATACACGTAATAACTGGAGCGCTTAAGAATCAGTGGTTTATCTGTTCAATCATGAGTTACTGTCTTTGCTACTGGCTTGGACTCCTTATTTAAATCAAGCTGCTTGAGGAAGACGGTAGCTGTGCCGTGTGTGGGGTGATACTTAGTCAAATTTTATTTGCTTTTATGCATTTGGGGAACATTTACATCAGTTATTACAAATAAACGAGGCAATTAATGGCTGTTTCTAACACAGGAGATTATGACCACCAAGTATGAGATGTCTAAAATGGAGTGAGGTTGAGAAAGCGCTGCAGCTGAAGCAAACCTCCAGAGATCAACCAAACTGCTGCTCCTGTAACTGCATCTGACCCTCACTGGAGAGAGGTCAGAGAGGTCTGTTTCCTTCCTTTGGTCCGGATGGTTGGCGGCTTTTGGGTAAATTGAAGGAATCATGCTGAGAAGGTGGACACATCGTAGCTGATCTAGTCGCAGTACTACCCGAACCTTGTTGAGGTGTTACCTCGCTTTTTTTTTTCCTGAACTGTTCAAAGAAGACTTTAATGTCATCATCAATCTGTATAAAGAGACGACGGTCTATGTTTATAAAATTTTGTGACGGCAAACCTGTCAAAATTATGACTGAGCATTCAAATGAGTGAAATCATTCTTAGTGCTGGCTTTTTGTGTGTGTGTGTGTGTGTGTGTGTGTGTGTCACTCATTGATAAGGAACTTCAAGTTGACCAAAACATCTTCTCCATTTCAATAAGTTAGTCTTTGGCTGTTTATAAAGTGTTATTTTAGACATTTTGCATATGATTTCAGCACATGATGTGAATAGTAGAATGTCTGTTGGTGTGTCCGAATTGTTTGTAAGTTTGTGCAGGGAGTAATTTAAATGGGCAGAATGATATATTCTGAATAATTTTATGAAGTTGTTATGTTTTGAGGAGAGCCCAGCTTAACTTTTCTCACATGAAAGAAGGATTCACTCCAAAATTACAAATATTTAATCACCCTCGCATCGTCCCATTGGGCTGCGCATGCTGTTATTTATTGAGGACTGTGTGGGCCGTAGAGTTAAAAGAATGAATGAATTTAAAAATGTTAATTGAATCTTTTTATTTTATAGTTTTGCATTTTTTCTCGAACTTCCGAGACAAGATTTTCTGAGACTTTGTAGCAACTTTTGGTTTACATCTTGCAATTCTTTTTTTTGAATTCCAAATTTTTTATTTGTAGTTCTGTTTTTTTTGTGTTCACCATGGAAAAACAAATAATAAAAAAACAAACATACGTTTTCTCACTTTTATCTCACAATTCTTCCTTTTTCCTTTCAGTTGCAGCTTTCTACTCAGAAATGCGAGGTTATATCTTGCAGTAACAGAACACAAAAAGTGAATATTTAAATATTTGAAGTAGTGCATACAGGTCTTCTGGAATAATTGTGTGAGGAACAGGGCCAAATTGAACCCTCTACTGCCCAAAACCTTTACCTTGGCCACATGAACTCTAAAAGCTTTTGTGAATGAGGTTTGAAAGCCTAAATCAAGTAAATCAAATTTTGTCCTCTGTTTCTTAAAGAAAACTATTGTGCGAGTTGAAATGGTAGCGCATGCATTTTTTGAAGCAATTGTATGCAAAGAAGTAGCACAAAGACTTGCACCATTTGAATTTTACTTGTAGAAATATAGTTGGGTTTGAAACAACTTTAGGGTGTATTTTTCATTTTTGGGTGAAATATTATTTTAAATGCAATTGTATTTTCTTTTTGAGGAAAAGTGTATGTGTCTTGGATCTCTGTGTAGATGCACACTGAAGCCTTAACTTACTTCTGTCCTGTTTTTTGTTGTTTTTGCAGTAAAATCATCAGTTTGCCTTTTGTCCCCGGTCATGGTTGAACATTCTGTGATATGCCTGTTTAATAGAACAATGTGTGCTTTACCATGCTGAAACGTAGAGAACAGAATGACTGTTAAACTCCAGAAAGACATCTTTTTATTTATTATATGCATACTTGAGACGAAACTAAATTCTATTGTCAAATAACTTCAGATTTGTGTATATTATAAAGCGCACTTTAAGTGAATGTTATTTCTTTTGATTAAAGGATGCAGCTTCATGCTGACCTTGTCCTTCATGTGTCATTCTGTTTTGTTTCTTCCACAAAAAATTTTTTTTTTTGCCTTTTTGTTCACTTAATCAGCTGGCCTCCTCAAATGTAAGCTCATACTATTCAAAAAGCACACTCGATGCCCTGTAGAGCTCAGGTCTTGTCTGTTTTCTGTCTACATGCATGTTTATCCATGTACAACAAAGTGGGTTGCAATAAAAAAACTTTATTACAGTCAAATTTGTGAGGCTTTGTGAGTTAGGCCTTTGTCAAATGTTGTTTTTTTTTAAAAAAAGGCTTCACAATGAAGGTGACAGAAAATGTTTGTAAGACAATTGATCGTAAAAGTGTCATTTTATGTATTCTGTGAAAGATAATACTGAGCAATTTTTACTGAACAAACAACTGGTTCCCCAGAATACCGGTCCTGACGTCCAGGGCCGGATTTAGTGAATTTGGGGCCTCAGGCAAATATAGGAACATTTGCACACATTTACTTCAATCAACCTTGAGGTTCCTTTTTTTGTTGTCAAAGTCGCTGCTGCACAATGGTGCCCCATACGTTACGTCCAGTGTTTCTACAGTTTTCATGTACATATTATAATTCTTTCATTAACATTTTTATTTATTTATTTAGCAGACACTTTATTATTTCATGTTGTAGTCAACATGTTACAGTTGAGATACAGAAGTATACATTATTATATTACTTATTATATTTACTGAAACAAACCTGTTTAGGCTACACATATCCTAATGTGTCCATACTGTGTTCTGATGCAGCTAAATTCTCAGTAAATGTTTTTATTGATTTATATTTGTGTTACGGGATGAATATGAAATAGTAACAGAACAGTGTTCGAGTCGTCGTCTGATAAAATCAAAAGGCTACACATAAGATAATGACATCAGCGGTGCTTTCATGAGAAATTAGGCGCAATTAAGTAGATAATTGTACTTCGTTTAGTACTGAGATATAAATTTGCAGACGCTCCCTAAAGTAGCTTTGGCGAAAATCAAATCTAAAACTAACTTTACCGCGCTCCGTTAACACCGGTGCCTTTTTATTTTAAAACAGCGTTTAGAATAAAAACGATCCTCGTTTACCCTGCCGTTAACCTTCCCCGGAGTTTTCAAACTAAAACAGGGTTTTATTCATTTTGGAGGCTGGAAAACGCCGGGATATGCGCGTAAAATTATGCTTTATAAAACGAACACGCCCTTATCTTTTGGGGGCTCCTGCTGACGTCATTGTTCGTGGCTGTAGCCTAATTGTCTTTTTTTTTTTAACTCTTCGCAAACTCTTCGACGTGTTACGCCTACTGCTTCAGTATGAGGAAAAAGAGACAACACTTTATAAAATGTATTATGTGGAGGTACACGTTCATTTAACTCTACTTTAATTAAGACAACTTTACAGTAACCCTTTTGTTTCCATCACATGTGTACGTTAACGCATACGAACGGCATTGCTTCATTTGCATCATTGTTATATTTCCAGTAAAGCCACACGAGGGCATCCCTAACTAATGGTGAGCACGGAAGCCTTGTTGTACTCGATCAAAACCGCTATTCTGTCCATTTCTTTATGATTTGTGCTAGTTCTGCGTGTCCTCATAACTTGTCGTGTTTAAGACAACGTAAAGCATTTTGCCTGTGGAGCTTTCATTTGAACCCATCTGCTTATCTCTTATAAGATTACCAACAAGATTTGTAACATTAATGTGTGGACTGTCCGTTTCTGTTCATTTAATGCACCCTCTCTGAATACAAGTGTTAAAGAAGTCAATTCAGCTTTTTGATTATTTTTATATAACTTGGGTTTAGTTTCATAAAAATATAAAAATACCTTAGAAAAACAAATGTTACACGTGTGCATCTTTTTACAGAGCAATGGCACTGGTATATTTAAAGATATGTTCATTTGAGCTAGATTAAACTTGCATTATTTTCTGGGACTAACCTTGAGCCTTGTCTGTAAAAACAGGGGTTTATGTACTCAAATACCAAAAGAAAAGGATTTATGGAGTATTACCAATATTCCTCATGAATCTCTCATGTGCTTGGGCCTAAAATATACAAAATATACAATTTACAAATGATTTTAAAAACTAATAAAAATGACAAAACAAAATTACTAAAATATGAACTGGAATAAATACATGAAATAAAATTAAACCAATCAATAAATGATACTGAAATAACACTTGCCACAAAACATCCACAAATCTGTAAGAGTCTTTGAGCTAATCTGTGAACTTTGAGACTTAAACCAAGGAACATGACCAACAAACACAATCATACCATGACCAGAACTAAACATAGCCAAGATAACAATCAACTTTTCCAATGGCAAACACATGTGGCTTTACTGATGCATGACATTTTTACCCTCTTATTTTTCGTCCAGTCCAAAAAAACGTTTTTTTTTTTATTTAAATTTCTTAAACTTAAGCAGGCGTCCTGTGAACATGTGCTTCTAGAAGCTTGTGGTTCTTTTGAGAGAAAAGCCACAACTGTCCATTTCTCTTTCTAGCAAACACGTAATTGACAAACACTGAGAAATATTTTTGAATTCCCTGATTGTTATTGTTCCTTGCATTCTTCTTAAGGTCATGTTACTGGTCACATGTTAACTTGACAATCGACTAGGCAAATTCTGAAAATGTAGTCTTTTCAGTACTCATTTAAACATTTTTTTTTTACTGACCCTTAACATTTGAATAGTAGCTAATTAACTAGGCACAGACATTTACTTGCGTTCATTTTGCATGGAACAAAAATTAGTTTTATATTTAAATAGCTTTAAATTATAACTGAGCTGTCGCTTTAAGAAATTAATTCAGATTAACATTTGGAATGTCCTGCATCAAAAAAACTTAAAAGATCAAAGAGATGAATAATGCCAGAGTCAGATCACTTTGTTTTCATTTTGATAAATTGATTGTAAATCTGCAGATCATTGAATGTAAGATCAAAGAAACCAAAGGACATTGAAAAAAAAGTGTTGAAACATTCAACATGTGTGTGCAAGACAAAAACTGAATGCAATAATGTGTGAAACAGCCATTGATTTCTGTAGTAGATACCAAACCTGATACAACATCAGTGACGGATGCAAAGAGCAATATATCATATTCCAATTACAAATAAATGTCATGCTCAGACTTCGCTGTTCTTACTATACAACATCCAGCAAACGTAACAGCAATTAAAAACAGGAACTTCTCTCATGTAAGCAGACGCTAAATGTTGCTGTTTGAACCCTGTTGATTGACAGCATCAATCAAGCTGAGCATATTTACAAGCTGAAATGAACCATGTACTGAAGCAGAAGGAAATAAAAAGTTACTGTTCATCAGGTTAAATTGATGCTTGTGTCTATAGACTTTCATTATCATGTTCTCTTCCTCACTGACTGATCCAACCAATCATAAAGCTGTCCTTTTAATTCCCAGCATTTGCACCTTTCTACCATTTTTTCATTTCATGTCCATTATACACGTCACTTTACTATTTTCCACCCATATTGCTACATATTTAAAATCTTGTTTCACATTCAGCTATTACTGTAATTTCAGAATGAGATTTATTCTGACGTAACGAGTAAAAAACAGATAATCCCACCCCCAAACTTGCGCCATTGGTTGAGCTAGAAGTTGACAGATGGATGAAAAGCGCAAAAAATGTCAAGGTTTGAATTTGAGGAAACAAAAAACTTACTTAATTATGTTAACTGATAGCAAAAGTCTTACGTAATTATCATTTTAAAATGTTTTACATTTACACGTTTGACATAAAATAGCCTAATATGATGCTTAAACTTGGATAAAACGGAAGAGATTGAATTAATTAAATGTGTGCTTCAAAGGAATAGTTCATCCAAAAATGAAAATTACTCACATTTACTCATATTTTACTCACCCCCAAGCCACCCTAGGTGTATGTTACTTTCTTCTTTCAGACGAACACAGTCGCAGAGTTTAAAAAAAATGTATTCTGGCTCTTCCAAACTTAATTGGAAGTTTTTCTGGTAGATTGTGACCATGATTTTGAAGCTCCGTAATCCAGATATATCCACCTATGACCACCAAATCCACCAAAGCCTGAACGTAATACCCTCAAGGAAAATGATATATAATTAGTTATCATTTTAAAACTAGAAATATTTTGGTTACAAAAAAACCAGCGATCTGCTTCAGAGGACATGTGATAACCCTCCAAAGGTAAGGTATATAGGTTAGTTTTATGATGCAGTACATGTGGATATATCCGATTTACAGAGCATCAAAATAATGGCCACCATCCACCAGCATTACCAAGCTTGGAAGAGCCAGGACACATTTTTTTAAAACTCTGACTGTGTTCGTCTGAAAGAAGAAAGTTACATACACCTAGGGTGAGTAAAATATGGAGCAATTTTCATTTTTGGATGAACTATTCTTTTAAAAGCATTGATTTAATTGTGCAGCTCTTAAAAACAGATAGAAGTTTATTGACCAGTATCAACAGAAAGTATTTTAACACACTTCACCTTAAACCACAAATGGCTGCTTTTGCATAAAAAAAAAATCATTATTTCACTTCCACATAAGCATGACTTTTCACTGTACTTTCCGTATCTTACATTTTTGCTTCGATTCCTGCTTCGAAATCGAGCCGCATCTGAGAACAACTCTATCATTCAACTTTTGCAACAAGGAAAACATTCTTTCCTCTTCAAGTCTAAACATCAACACTCAATTTAGACACGGACCGGCCTCTTCAGAACTCGTGGGGTGAAATCAGAAGGTGGACCCGCGCCAGATGTTTGGCTTGGAAGCTGCGCTCGGCGTATTCGGACATCTCCACCTCCACGCTGAGCTCCTGCGGGCCTCGCAGCGGCTGGACCAGGATCAGCTCTCCGGTCTGGCGGTCGGAGCGCTGCATCACAAACATGCTGCGGGCCTCACCTCCGCCTGCGATGCCGAAGCGGAGGCTGTCTGGACCCGGGCGACCCGGAGCCGTCGCGGTAGCCATGCGGAAGAGTGTGGCTGGGGTGCGCAGGTTGGACGGCAGAGACAGGTAGTGGTAAGAAATGGTCTTAGCGGCAAACGGACAGGAGCGGCTCTCCATGGGACAAGGATTCCTTTCACACTGGCTGTGGTAGAGGACCAAATGAATGATGATTAATTGGGCTTGAAACACTACAGATCTGTTTCAGAATCTACTTTAATAAGCAAGCACACACACATACACAGTCCCGGGAATTTTCCTTAGTGATTATTCTGTTTCATCATTTTAAGAGATTTATATATTATATCATATTATTATTATTATTATATTTTGTCATAATAATGACACATAAAATAAAGTCTTAATTAATAATGATTATGAATTATCAGATTACGTAATTTTGACTACATTTTGTGACAATTTTTAATGATTAAATACATTTAATCTCATAATGACTTATAGTATGTCATTATTATGACCTTTATCTCATAACGATGACTTTGTCATAATCTCTTTTATATAATAATTCTGTCATAAGTCTCTTTTATCTGTTAGTATATAATCATTTAGAGTTTTTATCATAATTGACTTATCTCATAATTTTGACTTTGTTTATTATGAGATGAGTTTAAATTAAACAATCTAATTCATAATTGAGATAAAAAAATCTCAATTATGAGACTCAAAATTTCATTTCATAATCATGTTTCAGTATACAATTTATTTGATTTCATAATTTTGACTTAGAATTGACTTAGTATGTCATAATTCCAACATTTATCTCATAATTATGACTTAGTGTGTCATAATTCTGTTTTGTTTCTAATAATTGTGTTATAACAATGTTCATAATTTGGACTTTTTTTCTCTCAATGATCAGTTTAACAGCGATCAATCTCCTTACAGTTTGTTTTCAGTATTCATATATTCAATATGAATAGCATTCTAACACAGTTAGGCTTTTCTGTATTTCTGGTGTTTTTACCGCTTGTGCATGCATGTTTGAAAGCTTTAGTGACTTACAGATCACAGATTCTTGTATTTAGCAGGACACAAAGGGCCCATTCACAGTTTAAAAACAGCTTACATAATAAACAAGCATAAAAGTGTCACGCAAGAAAAACAAATGGTTGTAACCCACTTAAATTACACTGCAAGCAAGTGGCAAGTGATTTAGAGGAGGCATTCACGGCCCCCAGTGCTGCCAAGGACTCCAGGAGACAGACGTGTGTGTTTGCTATAGAAACACGTGCATTGCTCTGTCATTTTCTCATGTTTCCTCGTCCAAATCATCAACTGCAAAGAAGCTTTAACAATGCTCAACGAAATTTCCTCACCTGTTAGAACTGCTGTTAGAGCTAAAATGGATAAAATCATCACACAGATTTTTGTATAGAGCAATAGTTTAAAGTGGCATACATTTCGGTCTGTTCTTCATACAAACTCATTGTATTATTTAGGACTTCGAATATAGCAAGTTGCATGGAGTACTTTGTATAATAATAATAAAGATAATAATATTATTGCTGTTATTATATATGAATATATTATAGAATATATATATATATATATATATACATACATACATACAATAATGATAGTAACACTTACATTAAGGTTCATTAGTTAACATTTGTTAACATGAACTAAGGATGAACAATACTTATACAGCTTTAGATAATCTTACATTAACACAAATACATTTACTAATTTAATAACATTAACAAAGATTAAAAAAAGTGTAATGAATGTAATGTTTATTGTTCGCTCATGTTAATTAATACATTAATTAATGTTAACAAATGACACCTTATTGTAAAGTGTTACCAATAATGCAAATAAAAAAGTAATACATATACATTTAATTATATTTATTTACTAATTAATATAAACTATTACAGCTGTCTAATTGCTATTAATTGATTCCAAAATAATTGTTTTTATTTACATTATATATGTGTGTGTGTATTTATTGTGTGTATATAAATACACACACATGCATGAATATATTTCAGAAAAATAGGTTATGTTTATATATTAAATATACGTATTTATATGTATTTATGTATTATATATGTACATGAATAGCCTATAAATATAAAAAAGGTAAATAAATGTAAAGTGTGTAAAGGGTAAGTGTGTGTGTGTATTTATGTATGCATATATTGTGCAAACAAAAAATGATTTTGTATGCGATACATCATTTGACAGCACTATTAATAATATATGCAATATTTAAATAATTATTTGTCATAGACTGATTTGTCATAATTGTATTTTCATCTCATAATTCCAACTAAATTTCAAGATTTAAATTTTATTTCATAATTACGACTTAGTATATGTAACATCCACACCAGGCTCTTCACCAGGCTCCACCCCCACTGTCACGCAACGCTCTCAATCACCAGACTACTAAT
>JAUMHI010000011.1:1515010-1575846 GCA_032359435.1 Enteromius unitaeniatus
CCACTGTGTTTTATCAAGGGCAGGGTCAATGCAGCTAGCTATCAGGAGATTTTGGAGCACTTCATGCTTCCATCGGCTAAAAAGCTTTATGGAGATGAAGACTTCATTTTTCAGCACGACCTGGCACCTGCTCACAGTGCCAAAACCACTGGTAAATGGTTTACTAACCATGGTATTACTGTGCTCCATTGGCCCCATAGAAACCCCATAGAGAATCTGTGGAATATTGTGAAGAGAAAGTTGAGAGACAAAAGACCCAACACTCTGGATGAGCTTAAGGCCGCTATCGAACTTTATCACAATATGCAAATTTTTTGAAAAGGACCTGTATATATATATATATATATATACACACACACACACGTATGCCAACAGAACATAAAGTAATGTATAGATTCAAAATAAGAAAACCTTGTAATAGCATATAATTAATAGGAAGTGCCAGGATGTGACATTATATAGGTTTATGTACGTGTAAGTGTAAGTCATTATGACTAATTAGTAAACTCTAATTCAAATAAAGCATTTTATTTATAAAAAATGCACATGCAATCTGCTAAATATGAAATAGATCAAGCATTTCTTTTTTTTAATAAATGATGAAGCTTCCTTTGTTTGATTTTCTCTGTCGTCTTTGTTTAATTGGCGTGTCCGCTGTGGAATGCTGTAAACAAAATGCTTGCTGGCCACAGAACTATGAAATCAGAGCAGACCGAACGTGTCAAAGAACGGTTAAGAAAATTAAGCAAACACTTAATCTGCATTCCCTGGATTAGCACAGAATGGAACGCATAATTGATCTCTCTTACACAAGAGTCTTCTTTAGACTCTTCACAGCAGCTCTCACATTATAAGTCTAGCCACTTTTTTAATCACATGTTGTGACAAATCACTCAAGTCATAAGTTGCGCATTAACTTTTATTTTTTTTACTTTTTACTCAGAGGTTTCCAGAATGGAATAAACTTACTGAAGGTCGGTAAAAACGTTACATGTTTCGCATCTTTACGGCGAATACGCAGAAGGCCAATGTAAGTGGTCTGGCACCGGTCGCGGTTTCTCACTGAATGTGGTCGGTTTTGATCTAGTTAATTCGGAACATTCTTGGTGTTCATTCGAGCAGAACTAGCCAAGGGTCTAAAGCAAAGCCAAACCTGGATATCCATTTCCATCCATGTCCACATTGCCGGAAATTGACTGGCCGAACATTTGCAGGGTGGGGTTGATGCTTCGTCCAGACAGTCTCTACATACGATCCAGGTGAGAGAGAAAATCACATCAATTAAACATCCACACAATCCAAATCATTCATAAATCATCCTCAGATTCTGAAAGCCACGTAGTTCCATTTATTAAATATTTCAGCTAATTTGATTATGCTTTCAGCTATAGCAATATCGGTGTATCACCCTTAGCTCCATTTAAAGCATTTTTTCCACTAAATCAGCACAAAAGCAAGCAAAATCCATCTGGACCTACTTGTTAACAATCAAGCAAACTGTTAAACTGCATAAGCTATAAGGTTTCACAGTAAAACAAGTGATGCACTGCCAACTAAACCAATCTTTTGGATTTATTTTTATACAGACACAAATCAAGCTCAATAGCACCATAAATAAATGAAAAAATGAAACGAATGGCCTACAATATATAGTACTGTGGATAGCTAACAACTTAAAAATAAATAAATTATTAATAAAATTAAATTCACATAGTGGAACTTGTACAACAAAATTCTACAATATTAAAAAAATCTATAATAAAATTAAATAAAAACATTAAAAAAATTTAATTTAAACATTAAAATGAAAATATATTAAATTAATAAAATAAGATGAAAGAATAATTCTAAAGGAATATAAATAATACAAAATAAATCAAATCAAATCAAATAATGTATATGATATATGTAACGTATAATGTAACGTATATTATTTTTGTTTATAATAAAACAAACAATTAAACCTTAAGTCTTAAGTTGCTGGGGTATATTTGTAGCAGTCAAAAATACTTAAGGGGGCCAACATTTTTGATTTTTCTTTTTCGCCAGAAATCATTAGGATATTAAGTAAAGACCATGTTCCTTGAAGATATTTTCTACCATAAATATATTAAAACTTACTTTTTCAATAAGTAATATGAATTTCTAAAACCTTAATTTGAAAAAAGGTGATTTACTCAGTATTTTGAATTTTTTGCACCCTCAGATTTCAGAGTTTTAAATAGAATCAAACCACACATAAATGGAAAGCTTATAGACAGCTTTTAGATGATCACAGTTTTGAAAAATGTACACTTAAGACTGTTTTGTGGTCCAGGGTCACAAATAATAAATACAAAGAAAATGGTTGATTACCATTGAGTACTTGTTAACTATTCCTGTAGCATCACCATGGTAGATGTAGACAGCTCCTCCATAGTCATCCTCTTTGGGGGCTCCAATTGCTACATCTGCAGCACAACAGACAAACACAGAAGCAATGACAAAGATAGAAACAAGAGAGAAAGACAGAATAAATTGGTTTAAACACTGTATATAATATTTACCACTAATTTGTTTCCATTCTGAGCCAAATTTGAGGGATTTTAAAATCCTTGTTTAATGTTGGGCAAACTTGTCTAAACTTGACAACAAGTCTTTATTGTTTAATGAGCTACCAGTTTTAACTGATGCTACTGTACAATCTGACACAAGAGAGGCCTCGTACAGTCTGCCTTGGCTTTTACACAAGATCTTATAGGGCTTATACAATCTGACAGGGAACAATCGTAAAAGTTAGAACAGAATAGCACAGTGTGCAGCTGAATTAGGTCAGACTCACAGAGACCTGTGACTGGAATAGAACCGCTGGAGGTGGATTTGTGTGTGTCAAGACCCCAATAAATGCCTGTTTGCCTTAAGTCCATCTCTGTTTGAGATTCGCTCTGCTAAGTCACTTAACGGACACTTAATGTTTTTGAGAGCCTGTAAAGGTCTGTGAAACTCAAGGGGGGGGAGATGGGGGCGGGGATGGGGGTTCAAACTCAGTCAGAAAAAAATCCCATGTGTGTGAAAACAGCAGTACACATTTCACTACCGCACATTTTCAATGTGCTGAGATCTGGAAACTTTTACATTTCTGTAACAGCCATAAAATTACAAATCTGAAGCACCGGCCATTCTACACAGTGTTTGAGACAGACTGAGACTGGCGTATTTCCCCAAAATATTTTATCTTATTTCCATGCAAAATGTATGCATTTTATACAAAAGCACTCAGGATTTGGGGTCGACAGGATTTTTTAAAAATGTTTTTTTTTTTAAAGTGTCTCAAGCATACCAAGGCTGCATTTATTTGATAAAAAATACAAAAAAAAACAACAATATTTTAGAACATTATTACAATTTCAAATCACTGTTTTCTATTTAAATATATTTTTTAAAAGTAAAATGATTCAAATTAATAAAGTAAAACAAAAAGATGTAACATAAAACAAACAAACAAAAAAAAATATGATTAAATAAAAAAATCTAATAAAATAAAATACAATAAAGCAGAACTAAAGTGTCACGTGATCCTTCCTTCAGAAATCATTCTAATACACCGTTTTGCTGCTCAAGAAACATTTCTAATTATTATCATTGTGTTTCATGAACAGAAGGTTTAAAAGAGCAGCATTTATTAGCACTTTCATTTTAGATCAATTTAATGCAGTATTTATTTCATTCAAAAAGGAAAACAAACCTTGCTGACCTAAAAAAAGAAAAAAAAGAAAAACCCAATAAGTGGCAGGTTAAATGCAGAAAAGTTAGCCCCTTGTAAACTAGTTACAGCCTCCTAAAGCAACATTTACTATCACACTAACTCCTGAACACAGTTTATCACAGATGCTTCTCAATACATATACCCTTGATTGCTTGAATCGCTTTTTTGTTCTGCCAACCCCCTCGCTGTCCTACACAGGAAAGATTCACTTCCTGCTTAATCCGACACATCTGTCTTCACTTATCAGATACTCCTCAGGCCATTTTAATTAGCTTCATCAGCTCTAATTCTTTACAGTCTTGTTTCTACATTAATAGATGCGTTTGGTCTGTTTATTATGGGATGGTCATCCTCCTTAAACACTTTCAAGAACCGTTACTGTACGAGAACAGAGGACAGTCTGTACTAAAATTACAAAAAAGGTGACACGCAGAAAATAGGGCTACAATCAAGCAATGCATCAGGTGAAGAGCGTATCCAGACGCCAAGAAAAACCTCCGACTGGACAGCGGGGTGCCAGGAAAATCCAGAGTGAGAACACTAGTCGCAGAGGAGAATATCTGAGCTTTGAATCTGCTTCATGTCAAAATATCTTTTCCAGTTACTTGACAAACAATGTCTGTCTGTCTCCAACACAGCGGAAAATTTTGCAACATTTGCTTCTGTGATCATATGAATAAAGTAATATTCCAGATAAACACAACTTGATGTAACATACTTACAATTAACAGCCCAATATTTAAAACAGTTGACTTTCAAAAGTTTCTGAAAGAAGTCTTATTTTAATCAAGGCTGCATTTATTTTATTGCATACAGTATAAAAACTGTAATATTATAACTGTATATTACTTTAACTTAAAATAATTGTGTTCTATTTTATATATAATGTAAAATGTAATGTATTTCTGTAATGCAAAGCTGAATTTAAAGCATCATTACTTTAGTGTCTTTCGGAACAGTTGTGCTGCTTACAATTTCTTTGATGGATTGCGAGCAAAAAACACTAAAAAAAAAATGCTTTTTTTATTACTGTAATTTTTAATCAATTTAAAGTTTAGTTTTTTTTGCAGACACTAACTTTTGTTTAATGAAATTTAACCCCAAATATTCCTTATGTTAAAGAACTTCAGTATCGAAAGATCATGCATTGCTTTGATTTCATACACTGACCTTGGTAGCCATCATCATCAATGTCCCCTAGAGATGTGATACACTCTCCAAAATGAGCATTGTATGCATTGTCACCGTTCAATATCGCAACTTCCTCCATCACTCCCTGAACAAATAAGCACAAAAAACATTGTTTATACTCAAAGCATTTGTTAAGTTGCATGAAGTCACTTACCTTCAAATTTAAGTCTCTGTCATTAGTATTCTATGACTGGTTCCTCTGTGCAAACAGCTGATAAAAACATCACAATGATTCACACCACTCCAGGTTATTAGTAAATGTATGGTGAAGCAAAAACATGCATGTTTGTAAGAATAAATTCCATAATTAAAACCTCCTAATATTGCTTTCTCCAGTAAAAAGTCATCTGATCTGAATCAGGAGAGATCACGAAGCATTTACTAGTGAATAAAGTCCAAAACAGCTCTAATGCGAAGACAGACTTTTTGTTTAACAGAAGGAAGCTTTATTATGAATTATGAATTCGTATTTTGGCCAAAGAAAAAAAAGGTTTTTAAGTTAAATGTCTTAATAATGTAATTTTTCCTTCCAAACATGTAGACAGAGTCTTGTGTATTGTGATGTTTTTATCAGCTGTTTGGACTTTCATTCTGACCATTGATCATTTTATCCAAATCTGTTCCGATGAAGAAACAAACTCATCTACATCTTGGATGGCCTGATGGCATCTTCAGCAAATATGAATTTTTGGATGAACTACTCCTTTAATAAGTAGCACAGATGTAAGTGAACTCACATTGCCACTGCTGAGGTAAACAGAAACCTGGCCTTCATCCCGGATCTGGCTGTGCATGGGTGCTCCCACCAGCAAGTCTGACAGTCCGTCCGAGTTTAGGTCAACTGCACACAATGAGGAGCCAAAGTAAGAGCCCATCTGAAACCAAGCCGAGCCAAGAGCAAACGGGTCAGGTTACAATGCCATGCACAGGGCACATCACTCCTCCATAACATGCATTACCTCATACATTTGCCTTTGGATGAAAGTCTAGCTACAATTTTGCTACTCTGCCCATATTTGAATGCTTATGAAGATGAATGAAAACTGAGAGCCGGTTTTCAGCTAACAGCCTAAATTCTTGCCCTCCACACAAATGTATACCATTTTAACCCTATAACAGCTGATTTATGAAAGAATAGTCAGAAAAAAGTCACATTTATTTAGTTTCTAATTTCTTTTTTTTGTACTCATCAAAATCTTTTTTGCTGAGCATCGTATTTGATACATACTTTGCTGATATTTAAATGGCCAAAATTAAAATCAAATATAAGTAAGAAAATAAATAATCTTTCTAAAAGTATAACAGACTACTTCATAAAACTCTACAAACATAAAACTCATAATAACATAAATAACAGATGTCACTCTCATATCTCCCGATGATTATCATACAGTATATCATACTCCCATACTCTTCATTAAATATAATACAGCTGGCTTTATAGATATAATTATTCGTTTGGCCTTTTTAGAGTTTCGACAATCCAAGTCTCTACAAATTTCCAGAAACAACTCCTTTTGTGTTATTCAGAAAAAAATACTTTCCCTATTAAGTAACTATGATGGATTATATAAACATTTTACATTTGGAATAAGTTACATTTGTAAACAATTAGAAAACCTGAGCATCATACTCACCATTTTCCCTGAGGCTTCAAATGTCTTCACAAGAGACGTTCCCTCGATTCTGAAGATGTAAACCTGAAATATGGATGACAATGTAGTTTTGGAATGTCAAAGTGAGTGTAGAGTAAACAGAACCTGGAACCAATGATGCAGTTTCTTAAAGAAACCACTCACTTTTCCAACACCACTGTCTTGAGGAGCGCCAGCCGCTACGTCGATGGTATTCAGGGAGGAGAAGTGACCAGCAGTCACAGCATACCCTAGAAAACACAAATCTGTGACGGACTGTCTACAGCATGGAATATTGAAATGCTTATTAATATCTGAGCAGGTATTACCAAGGTAACTGTATCTGCGAAGTCTCAGGCTTTCTTGATTTAGGTTGTAGTGAGTATTGGATGTCATGTTAAACACTTTGACCGTTCCGGTCCAGTAGTAAGAACCAGGTGCACCCATGATAACCAGCTCCTAAACACGAAATAAAAAAGCAATAGAGATCCATTCAAAAGCCACCCTTTTTTCTTTTTTACAGGAGAAAAACACAGAGCTGTTGGTAAGGCTCTGGTCAACCGAAAGCCACAAACTATGTTGTGTTATTATCAGCTGGTAACCCAACTGTGAACTGCAAGGACGGCTGTCTGTTGTTCATCACTTTGATCACTCAACAGAGTCTTAAGCTGAAGGAGAACTCAAGCCTTTGAACGGTTTTAACTGCTCCACATTGTCGCACTTCAAACAAGACAAGTTGTGTGTTTTAAATAGCGATGGGTCACAACAGCAAAGTAAGGAGCAAGAATACCATTCTTTTTCTCAATAGGGATTTTTTTGTGATACTGTGCAAATGTTTTAGGACAAGTAGTACATATGACAAACATTTTAAATTGCTGAAATCAATAATAAGCTCTAGAACAGAAGTTTGCATTAGAGAATCAGAGAATTCCGATTTGTATACCAATATATTAGATATATTTGCAATAATAAAATATATAATATAATAATAGAATATAATAATAATATATACTGATACTCAAAGTTTTCAAAGTTTTTTTGAATAAACAAATAAAATAAAAAGTTTTATTTCAAATTATTGCTGATCTTTTGAACTTTCTAATTATCAAAGAATGCTGAATAAAAATGCATCATGGTTTTCAACATTAAGGCGAGACACTACAGGTGAATAGGGTAAAATTTTGAACTTTCAAATAGGACCATGAAAATTTACCAGTTGATTACTCACATGAATAGGAGAAAAAAATGTATTGCAAGATTTTTTTATGCGGAAATTTGCATATATTTCGGGTACATATATCTGAATATAGGATAAAGCCAGGTGCAAAATTATTTTTTCATTTAGTTTATACACAAAATGATAAAAAAATACAGAGGGATTTTAGGATATCTGCTTTCATTACCTAGGAAATCAAAATATACCATCCATAGCCTTAAAAACAGTGATTTCTGAAGGATCTTGTGACACTGATAATAATGCTGAAAAATCAGCGTAGCATCACAGAAATTCAATTTTTTTAATATATTGCAATATTTAAGTTCTTTTAAATTGTTATAATATTCAAACATACCATCAAAAGTCAATAGGTTTAAACTGTTAAACCTATTGCCCTAAAAAATCCCTACGACAGAACGGAAAAAAAATACTTGTGAAACCAAAGCCACTGAAAAAGTTCCCTGTTGTGCTCTAATCGACATACAAACATACACAATTTGTCATAAATGTTTGGCTATGAATTTTTTCCGACACTCATTATTATTATTATATATACAAGTATAAAAGTGTGGGTACATGGAACATCCCTCACGTGATGAGGAGTCTTCACATAGCTGTTTTCAGTTCTATCAAGCCACAAATAGATGCTTTTTGCTGCTTTTTCCATTTCACAATGCCTGACTGCCTGAAAACCCACACAAATGCTATTTGCCAAACACGTAAAAACAGCACCTCCAGCTGAGCCAACAGGCTTCAATCAAGACATCTGTTTTAGACACTCTTAAGGTCACTTAAGATGCTCTGCCAAATGATAAAGTGCCATTACCATCCAAACTCCAAAGCAGTCGATGCAGACGCCACTCTGCTATGGGTTAATTCCTCTCTGTGAATGTCCAATACTGACTGATCTAAGGTCAGCTTTAAAGCAACAAGACAACAACAGTCTGTTTGAAAACCCAGTGAACTGCCTTGCATTTCTCAGCCATCTCTTAAAATACTCAATCTGATAAATGAATAACACCTCTGTTATCGGAACGTACAGGGAGTGAGTTTCCAGTCATATTTCATTCTCGATTAAGAATCGCTAACAAAGTAAAAAGGGTCAGAGTGTGATCTAGTGATGATTTTGATGAACTGTTGGGCATCACATCCGTCAGTCTGTGTTCTCGTATTTGTTCCAGACATTACATCCAAAGCCTGGACTGCATGTTAATGGATTGGCTGAACTACAGACAAAACACTGCAATGGTCAAGGCACAAAACGAAGGGCAAGTGGACGAACAATTTGCAGCCTTCAGAAAATGCGTGCATCACACACAAATTATCTGAATTCTATTTAAATTCCTGCAGGGATCTGTTCAACAGGCCCGTGGACGCAGACCAACAGGCCTGCTGAGCCAAAGACTGGAATTAATGCTACCTTGCTTACAAAGAGGTAGTTTAAATTTACAAACTATGGTTGTTACAGTTTTTTTTTTTAAAGTGACTATAGCTTTCAAGCACACACACACACACATAAACCATTTAATGAAATAAATAAAAATAGATAATTGCAGAATAAAGTAGTCTGTATCACTTTTGCAATATACTACAGGTAAAGTTAAAATTAAAGTTGAAACTAAAATACAATAATACAAAAACAAACATATATATATATATAGTTATTTCCGAATACTTTAGTATAATTGATACTACATTTTATACTGATTATAGTTTTTTTAATATTTTAAATTAAATTGTATTCTTCTTATTTCACTCCAATTTTAGTAATCTATTGTTGTTTTTATCATTTTTTATGTCTATATAATTTTTGTTTATTTCAGGTAATTTAGTAATTTTTGTACATCAGGTTAAACTAAATTAAAATGAGAAATGTTACCTTAGCAACTAGCTGAAACGAAAAAATAATAATTCATTTTTTATTTTTATTTTATTTTATTTTAAGCTAATGTTTATCTCAAGCAACAAAAATGCCTTTATGGTTTCAGTGAACACTAATAACCCCCGATTTCCATTCTCATTCACATATGGACGTATTTAAACGCATATTAAAACAATTTAGATGCAAATCTTGACCACTTTTATTGATCTTTTTATTGATCTTTATATCTTCAAAAAAGGACGTTGGAAATTCTGCCGAACATCTTCATTTGTGTTCTAAGGAGAAAAGAGCATCATACAGGTTTGGAACGACATGAAGGTGAGTAAACGATGACAGAAATCTTTAGTTGAACTATCCCTTGAAGAGTAAATATAATCAATCATACTTTAAATCATCATGTCAGTGTTCTCACAGACTCACCAGCCCAGAGCGCCACACACGTGAAAATGCATAACAAGCTAGTACTTCTACTGACCTCAGTGAAAACTCCTGCGATGCCGGCTTGGCACGAGCCATGTTCTTCCCCATAGGTCTTCTTATGGTCTGTGAGAGTGAGTAGGGGGACAGAGAGAGAGAGAGGGGAAGGAAAAAAACAACAGACCACAAATGATTTCGCTATGAGTCTGAGCCAGCATTTACTGGAGTTCTTCCGACATTCCATATGGAGTTAGTCAAAGGCCCAACTCCATCCAAGAGGAATCTGGGGGCCGAGAGACAGACTGAGAACGACCTAGCAGCTCCGCGTTCAACAAAAGCTCTTGCTCTGGAGGGCTTTGAGAATGAGGGGGGATCGCTGTGCTCTCCGGTTACAGAAAATATTGGGCTTGGATCCCCCCCATAATGCACTGCACACACATATAAGGCCCCCGATGGCAACTCACTGGAGTCAGGCAAAGATATGGAAGGAAATAAATAACTCGGGAGCTGGACACGGAAACTAATTCTGATCAAGAATTCATGCACCCTCCTTTACTCTTTCCGCACCAAATCAAAACATCTTGTAAAATACGAGGAATCCTACTGGGATGATGAAATGCAATGCTGATGGAGGCGTTGAATTTAATATACTACAATAACATCTGTCAGAAGAATAACACATGATGGGGGAAGCGATAAACAGCAAGTGTGAGCCAGTTCTGATATTGACAGCTGTTGATTGGCACTGGGATATTCTGGGTTCAAAACAAGTTCATTTCTGTGTATCTGTGGCATACTGTTTTGACTCATTTTACAGTTCGCAAAAATTGTACTTTGGGGTAAAGCACTGCACTGGGATGTAAATTAATATATACACAATTTTGAAAGTATAGCCACAGGACTTAGATATAAAGCACTGTAATTTGAGGCTAGTTTAATGAAATTGCTAGCTGACCTAATCTGTGCAAAATGACATGAAATATTTCTCCTATATAACCAGTATTAAATCCCTAAACACGTTTGCTTAACCCTGTAACTGTTGCTATATTGAAGCTAATCATGACAAACTATATATTGTTGGAAAGGTCTAAGACTCCTAAATAGATGTTTTACCACTTTTTTGTAAAAAAAAATAATATAGGAAAAGTAATAGATTTATTTATAACCTAAATCATAACCTAATCATAACAGGAGTTCAGATTTTTGTCACAGAAAGCATTCTTTATTGCCTTTTTCCCTATCACAATTTAGAAATCATCAGAAAATATATATCACTTCAAAATGTAAAATCTCAAAATTCATCCTTTGATTCAACCTTAATAAAGCGGGTTTTGGTAGCATGGTGACATAATGGTCTTTTGGACATGCACTGTGGTCATGTTTGCTGAATAAAGGCTAAACCGTCCTTTATCTTGATGTGCAAGAGTCAAATATTTAACCCTCATAACCCCAGATGTGTCCTCCAAACTCCCAGATGCCTGATGGGTCATATTTCTCTCCAGCATGCTGCTTCTTTCTGATTCTGGAGGTGCCAGCGCTTTGATGCCAGAAAACATCAGTCTGAGGTTTTGGAGGAAGTTCAGGGCGCCATAATTCATTGTGAAGTCCGTTGTGAACATGTGCCACAGTAAACAGTGTCATCTTTCCAACTTGTTCTGAGGGTTTAAGGCTTGATCTTGGCCGTCATTTCTCTAGTCTGCTTTAGCGGAGTGTTTGCTGGACTTCTAGTTGAGATGAAGACCAGGAATTCTCCAACAATAGGCCTGATTATCACAAACTACCTCACTGTACATTATACCCTGTCAACATATCAAAGATTCAGTACACAGTGTAATGAATCGCTGAATCATAACTAAACCACAGTTTCACCCGGCATGTTCAGTGAATATACAAGATCAGTTTCAATCTCTCTCACGTGATTCACTTGACTTTAGTCCATTATGGCGCCTCATGGAAGCGGCTCTGACCACACTGAGAACCAGCGGTTTCAGAGTTTGCACTTATTTAGTTGACCCGTTTCTACATTAACTGAACTGTGGTTCAATTATGGTAATACTTGGGGTTAGAGGTTTGCTCAAATGACTAACCCTAAATATCAGCAATAGTAATAGTGATGTTTGCTTCAGCATTTACCACTAACACACGCTTTCATTGCTGACTAACAGGAAAATACCAGCATTGATGCTGATACAGCACACTAAATGTTATTTTACCCAAATCATTGCTATGGTCTAGGACTATAGTGATTTTGTTAACTAAAACCCAAACTTTTAAAAGTCATAGTTCGTTAAGTGAAACTACCTAGAAAATATAACCTCCTGCGGTAAATGGAAACCACTTTATTGAGAAATTTAGCTGCATCAAAATACAGTTTGTCGGCACAGAGAGTTAATAATAAATAATAAATGTGAAGAAGTTAGCTGCCCTGTAGTGTGACAATGTTAACAGGCTTGTCTAAATCTGCTATTTTTATGTTCTGTTTTTATGTGTGTAATAGACATGAACAAGTTCAACATGAACATGTCCAATCTTCAAGCTCTGTGTTAACTATGGTTTCACTAGTAATAAACATATATTGCATAAAGCCTCCCTATCTGTCCTTTCCCATGTCAATAAGAGTATTCAAAACTTGGAAAGTATTCATTTAAGGTACATTTAGAACAAATAAAAATGTATGATTAAATTGCAATTAATCACAAGTTAACTCATGACGGTCATGTGATTAATCACGATTAAATATTTTAATCGATTGACAGCCCTAATTTATATTTATATTTACACACACATACTTTATTATATCATATATATGTGTATATACTTTATATTATTATAAATACTAAAGTACATAAAAGAAAGATAATTAAGTTGTAATGTAAAAACTGTGTCATACCTTCATAACACGGTATGAGAGGCTGTGACTTGCCCTGCAGAGTGGCTGGGATGACAGAGCAGTATCCGTGAGGGAGTATATACTCCGATTCATAATATACATTCTTCCAGCGGTGAGCACAGGCCTGCGGATAATACAAGAAAAAGGTGAAGAGTGAGACGGGGACTATAGCAGGGTATATGCTGGGATACTTAATGTGACACAAACGCCAGGTATGAAGTAAAAGACAGTACAATTACAACCCATTAAGCATTAACCCATTTTCTTTGCACCCTCAATTTGAATATGGCATTTAGCATGACAAAGGTATAACACACACATCAAGTCTGAAATTGCATCATCTACATCAGCTTGCACGGTAATTGCACACAGACAAAGCTTGTTCTCTTTATCCCCGTGCCAAATTAACTTCTGCGGCAAAACCAGAGCACAGAGCCAAGACTGGAAATGGTTGTGGCTCTAATAAGTCCAATGAGAGAGGGTTGGTAGTTTTAGAAAGCTGAGCATCTTCATTCAAATAGAAGGGCTCAAGGCTGTGAAGGCAGCCAGAGAGCAAAAAGGCACTGAGGGAGAGAGAGAGAGAGAGAAAGCAGAAAGGTCATAGACAGAGGATAATATCTAAAGTAGAGCTGCATTTCCTGAAGGAAATCACTGAATGAAGTTTTTGCAAGACACAATAGTAGTAGTCAAAGTTTCAGTTAAGCTCATTAGTTTGGTACAGAAACCCAAAATCCACGCATAAATCTAAATATTTCTTCTGGTTCTGACATATTTTGTCTTGAGATAGAAAGAAACATATCATATTTAACATAAGAGAAAAAACTTTTAAAAATCATATGTCACAATCATAACACACCCAAGCCCAATAGAATAAATAATGGCCTAATGGCATGCGTTTTTTATTTGAAACAAATGAAGTGCCACATCAGAGCTGTTTTTCTGAAAATATTGTTTTCTGTGCAATAGAGACTGTAGATGCAAGAGTATAACCCAATTGCAATTCGATATGTAAATATTGCATTAATTCTCATCCCCATAGCACAAACTGTTTACACATCAAACTATAATACATTGGTTCACGTGTTTGTATGGTACTTGTCTCAGCAAACACCGTTGATGAAACAGAGGCACACAAGACCGAATTCAACTTTAATCAAGTCATTATACCCGAGGAAGAAATATGGAAATGATCAAGCAACCAACCCAAACCCTTTCTGTTTTGCTCATTAATACAGTCCCATAATCATATGCCCCGAACTTTCCTTTCCCTATTTTATCAAATCCCTCATCGAGGACCTCAGGACTGTGGAGAAACCAAATTCCCTCCAAAACAGTTCAGCTTCCTGTTTCTCCGCTTCCAACAGCGCTTACACAGTCCATTGAGATAAACAAGTGAGTTAAAGATATTACAGCCACACGGATTCATTCGAACGCTCACACATAATGTCAGATGACTATCTGGCAGTAGTTTGTTGTGTTGAGAAATACTGCTAGTCTGTTTGACTGTGTCAGAGCCTAGAGCAATCCGTTCAACTGTGCTGGCAGCAGCATCTAAACTCATTCGATAACCATCTCAGCTGAACTGTCAATAAAACAACCTCGGTCTAATGACAACCAAAGGAACTAACTCCAACTTATTCCCTGGCAGCCAGTGTTGGGAAACACGAAACACGTAATGCTCAACTAAATGAGGAACGAGTTTGAGAGGCTCTGAGTCACCGTGGATCATGGGTTAATCATGTTCCTACTCATGCTGAGAGCTGATTGGCTGAGTGAAGGCCGCCACACCGTCACAACAGCTCTTTTACATGCCTTACTTATAAATGTAAATCTCTTCAAATATAGCTATTTGTTGCTGTGGGACATGTACTCAAACTGTAAACACATACATCATGTTTTAATGCAAATCTATGGTAGCTTGTTTTCATCATAGAATAAAAAAAAGACTTCTTTCTGACTTCTTTCCTCACTAGTTTTTTGCATTTATATCTAACAAATTGGATTCTGTTTCTCATAATTCAAAAAAAAAGTGTCAAAACTGAGATATGGAGAAAAAAAAAAAAAATTGTGGAATTGTGCAATTTTAAAACAAAGTCTGAATTGTGCGTTGAAAAGTCGTAATTCCAAGTCTTTCTTTTTTAAATCGTGTAATCAAAAACAGCCTTCCACAGATACTAATCACACTACAGTTCTAAATGCTGTATAAACAGTATTTTTGTGAAATATTACTGCAAACACGAGGCGGAAATGTTACTCTCATACCATACTCTTACTCTTCTTACTCTTACCATAACATGATGCCGCATCCCAGCGCTTTGACACCAAAACAATAAAACACATTACAAGCGACAAAACACCATTTCTGCTTTTGTGATTGGAGAAACAACAAACACTCCCCTTCACTGTTTAAAACTCATGTTTAAATAGTAAGTAGCAGGTTCTTTCAATAAGAAAAAGTAACTTACTTTAAGGTTGTGAGTCAGAAGCACCTTGCAGAGGTAGAATTGCTTTACTTTATAGTCTCTGCGCAAAGCCAACATAGGCTGCTTTGCAGGTTTTTGGAGGCCTCCACAAATGTGCTGAACAGACTCTAATATTTGTGTTGAACTGTTATGGAACAGTGTTGTGAATACAACTTGACAACTGATTTCTAGTTAAGTCCTTTATCTTTTGGAAGCACAAACAGTAAAAGTAGTTTTACTTTCACAATGACACACACGCATCTCCAGAACATGGCGCCACAGCAACACTACAGAGAGAATAGCTCCGCCATCTTTCTTTGTGTAAACATTGGGCCAGTGATTGAAAATAAACCCACTCTGTGATGTAGAAAAGTGGGGGCGTGTTTAAACGAGCCATTTCAGGGGGGTGTGGACAAGTCATCACTTTTATAAAGAATATCTCTTTGATTTTCAAACTTTAATCTTTGCAACTTTTAGGGATCTTAGATATGCACAGCTTGTAACAATCCAAAGAGAAAGGAACATTTTAAAAATCCCATCATATGACCGCATTTATTTGAAAAAGAAATCTTTTGTAATGTTACAAATGTCTTTATAGGCTCAAATGGCAGTGTACAAATAAAGCTTATGGTGCAATCAACATATCGAAAACCCAGAGTCACCTCTGTGATGAAATACGCTATAAAACACAAATAGTTCCATGTCTGATTGCCTTAGCTATGCCACATCACCTCATTAGTGTGCCACATCTCCTGCCAAACTCCTCCTGATTGTGTTGGCACCTCACTCGCACATGGCCAGATGCCCATATGTTTATTCCGGTTCTGATCCGTAAATACTAATCTTCTAACCAAATTACCATCATTACAGTTTCCACTATAACATGTCATCTCTCCCTCAAACTCTTTGATCTGAACATATCAGCTCTGTAAGTGTCCTTTCCACTGATCAGACCACCCTGATCCTGCCTTCCTGTAAGACGCCCATCAAAACCCAGAGAACCCCACAGCAGCTGAAAAGTAACAAGGAGTTCGACCTTGAATCAGACCACCACGACACAATTCAAGCCTGAAGAAGCCAAGAAACCCAGAAAACTGATGCTGGCTTGTTTGTCCAGTTCAAGTGTCTATTCTGGAGCTCCAGTTTGTCATCATGAGAAAATGACCCTCACTTCCAATGCTTTCTCCTGATGTACAGAACAGCTGGAGTTTAACAATGCGGTTGTCGTGAAGGATTCTGTAGCAATGATGGCTTCATCATTTCTGCCCATGTTTTACAAGTCGATGTGGTTTGTGTTAAACAACTGCTGAGATGGTTGAAAATACAGCCATTAAAGAACAAAAATTGTGGAACAACAGATCAATTAAAGCTTGGGAATTAAAGCGGGAAAACTCCATCAGCTGTTTTTTAAAAGGAACGCCAGCTTATACACAGAGCCGTAGATCACTGAGAAGCTGCGCCATTGAATCACCCGCAGCTTCTCAGTGATCTACGGCTCTGTTCCTAAGCTGGCGTTCCTTTTAAAAAACAGCTGACAGAGTTTTCCTGCTAATCAAAGAACCGTCTTTACTGACGAGATGCGCATAATATATCGTACGATATATATCGCCCAGCACTAGTACACTCACTGGAGAAAAGAATCAATTTCCTACTCTGATTCATGCACAAAATCACTCACACGTTAAATCAACACATAAAAATCCAGACAACATTTATCATAATTGTCATAATTGCATAATGAGTTCTTCAACTTTGAACAGGTTTCCTTTCTAATCTACTTCCTGCAAAAATAAGACCTAAAACCCAGAAACAAGTTTATATTTTTGCACTTCCAATTCCACTGTCCCAGACTCAGCAGGTTTTTTGAACGGGTTCTTGGTAAAATGCCTGAAATAAGGTCTGTACAGTATTCAATAAAAGCTTTTAATATGCTCTCATTTTTTTCTAAAGCATAAAATACCTCAGTACTACCTGATTTTTTTTAGGCTTTTATTGACTTGATAAAGGTCAACAAGTGATTAAACGGGACTATATAGTTTTCTGTGATGTTACCCCAACTTGAATATTAAAAAAAGGATTGAAAGATTTGTCAGAAGCTTAGTTGTGCAACTTTGTTTACAGACTAACTTCAGGTTTATACTTCTGGAGATTACCTCAAAATTCTATTCCATGCACAGAGGAAACACAAGGTATGTCTTGACTCATTAATGATGCCAGATCTTACAAAAAAGGGCAGCAATTAAGTACAAGCCAATAGTAAACATCAATCCAAACTCAATACCTTGGAAATAAGCCACATACAGTAATATCACAATCTGCACATCCCTACTTTATTAACTTCATAAACTGGATTGCTTCACTTAACAACAAAGCCAAAGATGTTTAATAACCATTGCTTATAACATGTGGACATGGCAAGAGCGCACATTGTAAAGCAACCTTCCAAACATAAACAAAACTACACTGCAAAAAATGCTTTCTAAGAATAGATTTTTTGTCTTGTTTTCAGCCAAAATATCAAAAAATTCTGAAATTAAGAAGAATTTACTAGACAAGAAAAAAAAATGTCTTTTTTTAGAAAACAAATTGCTAAAATTAAGTAACTTTTTGCTTAGAACAAGCAAAATAATCTGCCAATGGGGTAAGCAAAATATTCTTATTTCAAACAGAAAACAAGATGACTTTACTCATTTTAGCTTGTTTTTCTGTTTCTGTTTGTTGTTTCTAGTCTAGAAAACATGCTATAAAGTTCATTCTGTGTTCACACACAGGAGAATTCCGACAATTAACGTTATGTTACAACTTCCTGTAAATTGCCAGAAAGATTTGTCAGAACTAATTTTTTAAAAAGGCCCCATTCACGCATTATCTTTTTTACAGCAATTTACTAAGGATTTTCCAGTAAAGTCTGTATGTGTGAAAAGGGTTATTGTTTAGTAAAAATCACAGAACATTACAAGTCTTTGGTTGTTGAATGTTTCTTTTTCTAAAATTTTCTTTAAAAAAGCATATACCAAAACATTGCTGTGGTTAAAACAGTGTCAATCATGGCAGTTTTGAGAGTGACTTCTGCTATGTATACACAAAACTGTAATTTAAAAGATGTACTCCCATATTTAAATGCGGATGTCACTCCTGAAACTTTACAGTGCATAAACTTCTGCTGGCCACAGTATTAATCTTCTGCAAAACCAATCCAATCCAACCATTCCAAACCAGAATCCAATAGAAAAGTCCTATTGTTTTTTGTCAAAGGAACCACGGCGATGATGACTTCTGGGTTGGCCTACAAAATGATGTCATCCCTGTTAAACTCTTCAAGCCACGTGGCTTCAAAAAACAATTTAACCAATCAGAATTTGGAGTCACAATTAGGAAAGATGACATATTTTCTGCTTCAAAATGGAACATACCACAATTTTGCCGTTGGGTTTATCCTGTCGAGCCAGACTGACCCCCATCCACTCGTCGTTCCTGTCTCCTTGACACGTCTTCCCACAGGACTCCCTCTGCTTATTTCCTAGAGTACAGAATGAGAACATTACTGTAGCCAACAGAGAGATAAACATCCCTGTCTGTAACGGGAAACACAATAAAACCACTCCAAGACCAGACAGCCTGAAACAAAAGTCAGACAGTCAATGTTTGAGACTGTTTAATATGCCTTAATACAGACAATACTGCTTTGTGTTAGTAAGATAAATACACAAAATACTGGCAAGTAAAACTTGAGTATATCAAATGCAAATATGAACTTCAGTGTTTACAATACTGATGGGCAACTGCTGGTGTGGAGAAGTCTAGAAGCTCTATTGTAATTTCTACTGGCCAAATTAAGACCCAATGTAGTAGTGTGTCTTAAATTCTGGTTATTGAACTTTCATCAAAGCCAAAATACATAATACATCTAGACTACTTCTTGTGCATATTTCCTTATACAAAAAAGTACCACAATATAACAAAAGCTACCATTGTCATGAGTAGTATGGTATCATGGTATAGTTAAGACAAAAAAAAAAGTTGCAAACAAAAGGACAACAGGACAATGCACGAGGGCTGCTTTTCTTAAAAGTATTGTAAGACAAAGCAGACTGTAGTGATCATTTCTTACGATCCTTTCAGGAGACACAGCAATCTGCTTAGTAAAATTTAAGGCAGAAAAAACTAAAAGCATGATTGACCGCAGTTCATACCTCAAAAGTTTTGAATTAAAAATGGCTAATATTTGTGACCTTTGAAAATATGAACCAAGTGATATCAGCTTCTTGAATCTGGCATGATCTATTTTGGAGATATTCTATTGTCTATTTTGGGGTTTTTACGGTACAAAAATGGAGGATTTACGAGCAAGGCGTGTTATTCCTGCAGGGAGTTTATCTAAGCATAAGGGTCGGCTTTAATGTTTGTCTATGAGCGTTGAGCTACAGCGGCCCTCTGAGGGGCAAACTGTGATTGTCCACAGGAAAAAGAGTGATGGCTCCCGAGACAGCGGCTGTTTTCTTTGGCTCTGGTTCTTTTCTCCTTCTTCTCAGCAGACTGACAGCATCAGTATGGAGACTTAAGTCTGCATAATGCCCAACTGAACTGGGATTCCTATTATGATCCCATTCAGATTTGGCTGAATGAATCAGCTCATAACCAAAAATCTTCACACCAGCCCAAAAACTAGCATGTGGTCTTGCAGTCTATTGCCTACAAAGACAACATCTTTGCTGTCTTGGAACCTCAAAAGTGATTTGGAATGCCGTACAAGTCTCAAACAAATAATACTATAGCTTGTTCTTTATTAGATTTAATTATTTCAATACATATATAAGTACAATACCATTCAATAAATTGGGGCCATTAAGATTTTGTTCATGTCTTTACAAGTCTCTTTTGCTCACCAAGGCTGCACCAGTCAAAGCTGAAAAACATTTGTACTTTCATTACCAAAAAGTGTTGTTACCAATATCCTGTTACACATTTATACTTACACACACCATTCTGAGGGTTGTTACATGTGTGAAGTTACAGAAATATTACAGCTGTAGATACAGACATGTACCGGTGTGTACTTACACTGTGGTTACATACTACATACACATAGGGCTGGGCGATATGGCTGAAAACTGTATCACAATATCAGTGTTTCATAGCGGTCGATATCGATAATTCTTGATATTTTTATGACCCATTTAAAATAAGGACCAGGAGACCTTCCTCTGATCATGATCCTCTCAGTTATTGAGAAAGAAATGTCAATAACCATGGAAAACATAATGCCACTGCCTCCGTTATATCTTCATGGTGGTCTGCTGCTTGTGCGGTGCTACAGCTACAGATGTTGTTGGTTGAATACGGCTGTGCTCCAAAGGGTGAGCGCGGCTATGGTGGTACACCAATTTCGTGGTATTACCAGTTTTGGCGGTGACGATGGTCTTGCATAATTTGCATAAACTACGGTCAGACTTTTATTACCCAAAAAACTGTTGTTGACTTTTCCTCTTTTATTTACAATGTCCTCGCTCGCTGCGGCACTCATTTTCTGCTCATGAAGAGGAATCCAGCAGAACAGCGCGAGACAACATGATACTGTTACATGATTGGCTGTTAGTGTATCACTCCCTACGTAGGTTACCAGAGAGCGAGTGCCTTTGTTAATGCAACCAAACTAGCTTCGCAACCTCCGTTTTCTTCCGACGAAGAATAAAAACATAAAGAACGTTTTATGTAACACATCCTTATACAGCATGAACTAGGAAGAAAAGGCATAAGCCAGGCTTTTTTAGCAGCTATTGCACAAAGTCTATCAGGAAACCACCTTTTACCTCCTAAACAGCAGCTTGTCAAAGGTGGAACAAATGGTTCTAATCACATCTTGTTCAGGGCCGTTTGAAGTTAATGCTTTTGCCCCCAAAGCTGCGAAGCATCCAAAGCACACAACGACGAACGCCAGATCTCAAGTTAGGAGGGAAACACAAACTGTCAAAAACCAAGATGAAGTTTGCTTGGGATAAGAACGAAACATTATTTTCCGCAATTAGCAGCATAGCACCATCCAAAAAACACTACTCATTGAACACAGATATATTTCACGGGGTCAAGACTGCAGAAAAACCACGAGAAGAATTCCCTTTTTAAATATATTGGCCATCACTTCAAATAAGAAGGCGCGAGGAATGTTCCTTTAGGCTATAAACATCTCATCAAATCAGTGACCCCGGTTCCCCCCCAGCCATCTTCATAACAGTCGTGTTTGCTTTCGCATCTGTGTGGGTCCAGAGTGCCGCGTTCTTCTGGTTGTGAACCCCTCAGCGAGGGGATGGGAAGTGGGATGAGATCTGAAAGTGCGTAGTGAGCATGCGCGAGGCCGGAGTGTTCTGGTTGGTTAACAGATTACTGAAAGAAAGTTCAACTGATAGACGGTTAATCTATTCAAAACTGTTTAACCAAATCAGATTAACCGATAACAGTTCAGACCAACTGATGGCAAGAGCATGCTGCTTAGCTAGCAATACAGGCTCATTGTAAAATGTGCTTCTTTCTGCATTTTTGCTTCAAAAATGTACCTAACATACAATTCACTGCACGGTGGCATTCACTGCACCAGTTGAAATTAACAGGACACCAACTACTATTCTTCCTTTTCATACAGTTTATCATTAAATAAAGACTTATAATTGGGCAGGTTCTTGCAAAATACTATTATATAACACTAGTACATGATTTCTAAACTAATACATATTGACATTCGCATCTCATAAACACCTCAGTGTGTCTTTTATGACATAGTAAACCCGCTCATTAGCTCACTTGTTAACAGCATTGCACTTGAGATGCAAAGCGTTCTTGTTCTTGTTCGTTGAAAAAACATGCCATCAAAACACTCCACAAAAGAGCTCGAAGGTTTAGTGTTGGTGGTACATCATTTTCAAATGCAATAAGTGCATTATCCTTTTTTAACGCCAATCAACAGACATTTGATTTGTAACCAATGTAGTTAAACATTACCACATACACATTAACTGGAGTGTGTGTTTAGAGCCACTCACTGAACATTTAATTTCATAGAAATGTCGCAACAGGCACATTTTTTCCCAATAAGCTTGGAATTAATGTAAGTATATTTATAAGAAGTATATTTCTCTCATCTTTTTTACATGTTCTTCCACTGAAATAATTGCTTTGCCTCTTCCTTAAGAAACTCATGCAATGCTGCCTTAGAAAGTGGCCAAAATCATGGAATGAAATTGCACCTATATGACGAATGGGGTTTAGGTAGTCGGCTAGGAACAGATGTGTACTATTCTTATAGTACACTATAAAGGACATCCTTCAGCGCAATAAACCCTCATCCCAAAAGAGTCAATTGACTCTATTACTTTAAATAAAGATTGTAATTCCTCATCATGAATATGGCTTTTGAATGGGCTCTGTGTTGCTTGGAAGGAAATAGCATAATTACTGTATTTAATGAAGAAACGTACTAGAAAGTGGAGAATTACCTCCCATAACAACGGAGAACAATGCATTACTCTTCGCTAGTAAAGAACTTCAAGGAAGACTGTAAACATAGAAGAAAAGATCTGCAGTACACAGCAAAAGAATTGCTCAAAATATGCTTGCAATTATCATGATCAAGACCATTTCGTAACCGATAAATAGTTTTGGGTCTACAAGTAGATGAGCAAATGTCTAGTAAGGGTATCATTTGACCCCAGTCCAGAAGAGTCAGAAAACATTCTACATAAATTGACAACAGACGGAAGATTTAAAGAAACAGTTCACTAAAAACGGACAAATTCTGCCATAATTCACTCACTCTGATGTAATTGTTTCTACCATGGAACATGTTTGGCAGAATGTGCTTGTTGCACAGAAGAAATAGTCATAAGTTAAAGGGATAGTTTACCCAAAAATGGACACTTGTTGAAAATGTACTCACCCTCAGGCCATTCAAGACGTAGGTGAGTTTTGTTCTTTAGCAGAATACATTAAGAGATATGTAGCAAATGTTTGAATGGATGCTCTCAGAATGAGAAACCAAACAGCTGGTAAAAACATCCCAATAATCAACAAGTAACTCACACCACTACCACTCCACCAGACATGGATTTAAGCGGTCTTCATCTTCAGTAACTTTTATCTTTTGAGGGTGAAACTATTCGTTTAACAACACTTGAGAGAAACGAACACTAGTTCCCTCATGTCATCAGTAGCATTATTTCTAATGGGTAGTATTTTCCCATAAGATTCATGTAAACTCAAAGCTGTGGCCCCCGGACACGCCTCATTTGCTCATGTGTGTTCTGTCAGAAAGACACGGCACAAGCAGGAGTGTGCGCATTAAAACCACATAAACCTCTGTCAACTCTCCACCACAAGAAAAGAGCTTCTAGAGATCTCTACACATCAGATCCTTGGCACAGCCGCTCGGAAAATATAAGCCAAACCATTCATCATGTCTATCAAAATACCTCAGGAGCCAGACTACAGACATTTAAACTGATTTCACACAATAATATGAATAATTTAAAAAAGAAAACTTAGACTGTCACTTGTTCATCACATGAACAAACTCATAGTATGAGAGAAAAAATCAACACGCCATCAGTGCCATCAGTGTTAGGGGTGGTGTGAAAACAAGTGAATATGATAACAGATCTGTTTTTGATTATAACTGGGAGAAAAGTTATTAAAAGTGACCAAAACAAGGCTACAACATTCATGCAGGCAGGTTTCAAATATTGACCGGTCTAAATTCCATGTTTACCTCCATGAGTGATTTCAGTGGAAGAGTGGTTTGAGTTAAACTGTCCGTGTAAAACAGTTCTGCTCTTTTACCTGCTTGACTGCGTGACACAAGCGCATCTGACACTCACACAGGGTATAACAATAACATTTCAACACATTTTCACTTCCTTTTTTACAATTTCCAAAGATCTTTAAGCACCGCTCAGTACACGTACCTCGCTGAGTTTTGAAAGCAATGGAGACGGCTGCACATTCCAGCTTCCTGCGTTTATGACGCTGCCTCATAAGATGAAGTATAATAACACACCGCAGCTATGACAGCACCAAGTCATGTGTAAGACAACATCTGTATTGTTAACTGTTGTTAACTTAGAGTAGGCATAACAACGCAACGGCATTACCATAGAGACAAACACACATTCTGAGAAATAATTCTGAACCGGATACGAACAGCTGCGATACGCTGTGTGGACGGTCACTTATTCAAATCAGATCCCATCCGCATATGAACAAAACCGGATTTGGCCTGACAGTCTGAATGCAGCATTAGACCCATTTTAAGATTGTGTTCTTTTTAAATATATGCATTAAAGATGCATTATTTTTCGGGATTCTTCATGATTCTAGAAAATGGATGAATTTATGAAGTCAAGTGTATTTGTATTTCAATATACATAATTGTTTCAAAGCAGCTTTACAGAATTTCCTGAAGGTTAACATTTACAATATCTTTTAGCAGATTGGAGCTGGCCAATAACAAAGTTTACATTTTGCAATGATCATTAAGTCATTAAGATTTGCTACAGTATGTGGTTTTATCACCATATGTAAATATACTTTATGCAAATGCTAAAGAAGTTTTAAAGCCAGAAAAGTTTAACCACAGGCCATCAGGTTTGTGAACAACATCCATCTGCTTCCTCTCCCCACAGACATACTATGTAGATCACACTGATTCTGAGACAAACTCTTGAATCTCATATGTGGGTAAAGTTGGATATGGAAAGAGCTGAGTGATAACATAGTTTTTCACATTTTGCAATGACGCAAGCAATAATATCACCATATGTATACTGTATGTCTCCAACCTTAAAGACCCAGCCAATAACAAATAAGGGCATCTAAGATTTTCTATTTAATATCAGTATAATACTAAAATAATACTATATTTAAAGCCGGACATTAATTAGTCATATTTTTGGATGATATAAACAATCACATAGCTGAGTTTTACTATGTTGTATACAGTTATTTGTGAACACACTAAGCTTATATGAATGAGGGTGAAGTAAGATTTATGTGGATATTTGTGAGATGCACACACACCTCTGCCGAGGTCCATCTCAGTGCAGCGTAGCTCTGGATTGTTTCGGATCCGGCACTTGTATACGGCCCCGGGGGAATGAACTGAACTGCTGAATGATGAGTTTGCTCTGGGAGCCCCGACCACAATCCTATAGACATCAGGAGAAACACACTGTCACTGCGCATCACAACACAACTTCTGACCTCAGACTATTGGTTACCTGGGACACATTTTGGCTATTACAAAACGGAAAAGAAAACTGTTCTTTGCAAGTCTGTGCTTTGTCTGCGAGTGACATGGATGAATAATAGGGCTGCCTAATAAGTGAATTAGGCCTGGAGGTGGTTCTGCCTTGTCATACTGTCATGGTTTGGCTCTACAATTCAGTGATGCAAGAACTACGTCTTGTCCACTGAAGCAAAGGTAATCATTTGGGCGCTGGCCAGTGTTTCTCTTTAAACTTCAAGAGTGCCCTTGGAAGAAAGGCAAGTAACTCATATATATATATATATATACATACATACATACATGTATGTATACACACACACATATATATATACATATATATACATTTTTTTTCTCTGTATGTCTAAAATGTAATGGCAAGAGTTATAAAAGTAAGGGAAAACACTGTACATGGGCTACACATCATACATGTAATATAATCAGATCACACACAATATTAAAGCAAACGCATAAGGATCTTTTCCCAGAATTAGGCTAACTCTAAATTCTTTAAAAGTTCTTTTACGTTTCTCTAAAATGACTTTTGCTTTGAAACGGTCTTCCAATAAGATCAAATAGTTCCAAAATATGTGCAACTTTCTTTAATATTTTATTATCTAACGCAATAATACACATTTTAACTAATATTAAATAGTCCAGATGCTTTTTGGAGTCACTGTGACAATCCAACGCCAAAATTGAATAAAATAAACAAAGAAAAGACCATTCACACCAAAGTCTCACCCAAATTAGCGCTTTATTTAATACAAAGCTGTTTAAGATACTTTACATTTGACGTACAGTGCCACCGACATCAACGCGAGGATTTAACGGTTATCGCTTTTTTAACAGATGTCTAAAGTGCTTTTTTAAGTACTTAAAAACTTAACTTACTTAAACACTTTTTTTGCAGTGGCAAAAACTTAAAGTACTTAAGTACTTTCAGACCACTGTTTTAATTATTCATATATCATTAAGAATTGTGACCACAAAACTTTAATTAGAAGTTATTCAGCGCCTTTATTTTCACCTGATGCTCCAGAAAAGTGACGTTTACCTGAGGAGGTAACCTTGGCAACCTAAGAGCGACCGAGCGCTTTCCGTAGCGGCGCAACTTTAGGCGAAATACCGATCGTTCATTATCGACTTATATATATATCATAAAACTTTGGTTTTAGTTTTTATAAGTTCTTAATACAGTTGACCGTTGTCTTACTGTACCAGGGGCGCCAAAAGACAATTTGGGTTGCGCGAGACAAACCTCCTTTGAAGATACAGACCAAGCCTTTCACAATGAAAACAGCTAAAAACACGCATAACTGACTGTATAAAGGTTGATTCTGTCCCTGAGTATGTACTCACCAGCGTGTGCTGTCATGGACGTGCTCCAGGACTGAATATCCAAAAAATGTCGCATCTGGTCCTCGGAAGACCAAGGGTTGTTTTAATTCAATATTGAAGGAATAAGCCAAAGAAAGCAAACACGAATACATAAAAACATCCAACGCGCGTCTTTTCCGCGTAGAAAGCTCCGTCATTCTGTAGCGTATCCTCAGTGCTGAAGTCAACCCGATGAGAACTTTAGAAAAGCTATTAAATCTGTCTTTTGAGTGCCAAAATTGATGAAAAAAAAACTACACTACGTCGAACTTCTTAAAGTTAGGAATGAAACGCATGCAAACAGAGGGTTTGAGTTCGTGAATCGGAGGTTTGGGTCAGGATAGCGCTCTCATTTCATGGCTCTCCTCTCCTCTCCTCTCCTCTTCTCTTCTCTTCTCCTGCTGCTCAGTCTGTTGCGTCTCTGGAGTTTCTCTTGGCATTAAAGCGCCGCGCTCGCGCTGACGCTTGTGTTGTTGCGCGCGAGCATCACATTTCACATTTACTGCGCCGCGTCGCGTTCACTGGCGACACCTACCGACAGCGTTCAGTAATGGACTACTGGAGGACGTTATGCTCTCAAACAATTTAGTTTTTCATCTTGTGGCTTGATTAATAGGAAGAAGGTCCTTGATTGTTTGTTTTTAATGACTGGTGAAAGCATATCAGAAAACTGACATTAACAAGCTTTTTTTGGGAGATATATATGCTGTTGTGTATAAATCTAAATATTTACAGTGTGCATTCATCCGCAAAAATATCTGAAATATATATTTACATAAATAAAACACACACACGTTGGTATTGGTGGTTTACGGGGACTATTTTCTATTGCTCTGCACCAACTTACACCTAAATCTAACTCTTACAAAAACGTTTTCACATTACAATACCTCTCTAACATCATTATAGAAATTTAATAAACCCCCCATAAACCAGTATAAGTAATAATATTACTTATGGAAATAGAAACGAGCAAGAAATTACTTTATATAATTACACATTAGTAATTAGATTCACCACTAGTTACTGCAAAAAGTAATATTACTGTATTACTGCAACATACAGCAGTGTTACAAAAGCTTCTGCATGCAGAAAGAAGAGGATTTCAATGTAGTGTAAATAAAACTTTATTAGTTGTCTTAAAATGTATTAACCGCCTCAAAGTGCCCTATGACAGATTTATAGCCTTTTTTTCCAATAATGATTATTTACAATATGAAGCCTGGATCTAAATAGTCAGTTTCCCCCGAAAATACAGTTTTAAGTTACAAAAACATAATAAACAATCAGCATACTATGAGCATGTGTCTTTATATCGTACATGTGCTGTGCAGATAATTAAAGGGTATTTCATCTTACCTTAAAACAGAGAAATATAGGAAATACAAATGAAAGAAATCAGGAAAAATAGAGAATCAACCAAACTGAAACTTATTGCACAAGTCTTCAGATCATACAAATGCAGTATGATCGTCTACCCCTAAAAACATGAAAAAGAGAAAGCAAGAAAAATCCATGTAATAAATTATTTCTGGCAAGCTACAAATTAAGAATAATCTTGAACTTTTCTTTCAGTTTCTTAATCTAACCAAGTTCCCTTGTACCAGTAACCGTACACACACACACACACACACTCACACACTCCGCTCACACACACACACACACTCACACACATACACACACACATACACACAAAGATAAGTAGAGCAGGCTCTTTCATGTCAGTAGCATCATCTCTCAGCAGCAGCAGGAGAATCTGTCGTTCTCTCAGGCACGGTTCTGGTCCATCTTACCGGAGCCAAGGCTTAAAAACACACAGATGGGGAACAGAAGCTCAGTTACTGCAGGCACATGCATTAAAATCTCCAGCCAAAAACATTTCACACGACGTCATCTGAACAAACACTCATTAGCTACGCAGACATTTTTAAGAAAACGTTGCAAAGCCTGGGTGTCGTATGAGTTTGCCAGGGTGTTGCTATATTGTTGCTAAGGAGATGAAGATATACATATTTAAAAATATGCAATATGCACATAGAAAATCATGTTTCAAGGCTGTGACGTACAGTGTGTTTGAAAGAAATGAACCTTTTATTCAGCAAGGATGGAGTAAATTGGAAGCAAAGTTACAATATATTTCTATTTTGAATACATTTTGAGCTTTTGAACTTTTTATTTATTGAAGAATCCAGAAAATAAAAGGTACCAGTTTCCAATATGCAAGTAATATGAAGTAATAATAATACATTTAAGTATAAATGTAAGTATTAGTTTCAACACTGACAATTATAAATGTTTCTTGAGCAGCAAAATCAGCATATTAGAAAGATTTCTGAAGGATCATGTTACACTGAAGACTGGAGTTATGATGCTAAAAATACAGCTTTGATCACAGGAATAAATTATATATAAAAAAAAAAATTAAATAGAGTTATTTTTAGTGCTGTCAAATTATTAATCGCAATAAATGAATCAAAAAGAAAAGTTTGTTGTTTACGTAAAATATGTGTATACTGTGTGTATGCATTATGCAAATATAAATACAAACATATGCAAGTATATATTTAAGAAAACAATGTGTTTCTATATTAAATATAACTATATATATATATATATATATATATATATAACACACATAAGTAAAACACACATAATGTAAGCAAAAACTTTTGATTTTGAATTTGACAACACTAGTTATTTTAAATTGTAGTAATATTTCAGAATATTTTTGTTTTTACGGTATTTTTTTATCAAATAAATGCAGTTTTGCTGAGATTTTTTTCAAAACATTTTTTCAAAATCCAAATGATAGAATAAACTAGCCAAAACTATTGGCTATCAAAATAGTTACAGAACTGTGATTTCATGACCAAGTGATTTCACAATAAGCAAATAAACACTAAACCTTTTCCTGATATAACATCAATTTAATGGAGCACTGACTGCAATGCAGAAACCTGATAACTAAGCATAAAATATTTGATAAGAAATACATATGTGCTTGATTTAGCATCTGATGGGCTCCCTGAGCTATAGTGCTTACATCCGGGATGCCTGTTTGAGTCAGTGCTAACATATGAAGAGCTACAGTGTCTTCTGCAAACTAAAGACACGCTCACCATCACACGGGAATCCTCACGCTCCAGAACCTTCTGGGCCTGGTCCGGAGGAAACTTCAGCATGGATGTTATGACTTTGGCCATTGTCTGAAGAAACAAGATGCAAAAAGAAAAAAAAAGTAGATGAAGCATTCATAGTCATCTGCATTGAATGTTGCAGTAAGTTTTTTTAAGACCAAGAAACGACAACTTAAAGGAATAGTTCACCCAAAAATGAAAATAATAATTTATCATTTATTCACCCTTAATTTGTAGGAAGATATTTTGAAGAATGTGTGTAACTGTAAATGCCCCCACTGACTTCCTAATAAGGATAAAATACTATGCAAGTCTGCAGAGATGTTAAATGTTTTAGTAATTTTATTTTCTATTTATATAACTTTATTTCAGTTAGCATATTTCAGTTTTTCTCATTTCCAAGCATGGTTTTTTAAATGATGAAAAACTATTTTTGATAGTTTTTGTTGTAGTTAACAACAACAACGTTGCCGGCCATCTTTTGTAGGTCTGTTGCTCCGCACTGTTCTGTGAGCAATTACATCTTGCAATGACAAAACGCTCATTATCTGCTGCCTGCTGGGTAATCAGCCCTAGACAGATCTGCCAGCACCCGTATGCGGCGCTAATCAGAACCAGCGCGGCCCAACTCTTTGGGGTCATGTGATGAGAACAAGCCACCGGGCCGCCCGCCGGACATCCTCTCTGTGATGACGTTATAAGGACCGGACTGTTTATTAGCAGCGAGGGGAATCCCGCTGGCTTCAGGCTGGTGACAACCAGGCTGTTAATTAGTCCTGGCTAAACAGACAAGACTCGCTCATTAGGGTCCTGCTAAACGGACACAAAATAGCGCTGGTGGGAACAAATCATTTTACAGGCTTCCATCCGGACTCCCCATCACACTTATTTACTGCATCCTTCCTCTAACAAACGGCATTATTATGTGGTGGAAAACTGTGCATTGTGGGAAAGATAATATGAAAGTTTTACAACTTGGAAACACATAATTATTATTGTAAACATAGCTGTTTATGAGTAAATGGGTCTTTTCTACATATGCAGTAGCTACATTTTCTTGTGTATGCTGGTTAAATATATTAAGGCATATTAGATGATATTACCATATCATACCAGATTGTTTTTGTATTTACAATCTAACAGTAAAATTACCTTTCATTTTTATAATTTCAGACTTTTTGGTATTTACTATGCAATATTTTAAATTATATTTTATTTTTATATTTTCAGGTTTTGGGTTAAATACATTTATTGTATACGCTTTTAAAAGTTTTCAAATCTTTCTACTATTAATTTAATTTTAGCACTTATTCAAGATTTAGTTGCCAGAGCAGAACTAATTTTTTTTATTTTTATTTTTTATATTATTTTATTTTAGCTTTATTTTAAATAAACATGGTTTTTATAGTTTTAGCAAACAATAACAACTTTAGATTCATATTTGTAATCTCTGTAATCCCATTTATTATTTTTTTAAAGCTTTAATTAATAAAAATAAATATAAATGAATAAAGTTTCTAAGTGCATAAGCTTGACCAGAGTATATTTCAGGATTTTCTTTTCTTCTCTTAATGAAAACAAGGGTAATTTAAGCATTTCTGTTCAAATAATACCGCATAACAATAATGACCCAAATACAAGTCCCTTCTTGAATGAAATCATAAAGTGTAATAATTAGCCCTAAAATGTACCTTTGTCTCTCTTCCCATCATGTACTCAAACATGACCTTCTTGAGATACTCAAATTCTGTTGGTTCGCTGAAGGGGTCCACGCTGTTGTGTGACAAATCTGTAAAAACAAACAGCAGATTCTTTATAATCATTATCAGAGTATCTAACAGCACTGGAGACATTAAGATGGGTTTTAGAGAAAACAGTGGCTGTTTTTAAAGCACAACCTGTACAGAAACTTGGCTGTTCCCTCGTTCACTCCAGTTCTGCTGAACGTAATTAAAACCAGAGCAGCTAGATGACGAACTTATAAATCCTCCAAACACTCAACACCAACCATCATCTTCTAAAAGTTGAGTCAGAGAGGATGTAAATAACCGAAAAATCTCATGATTAGATATGAAAATATGTGAATTGCTACAAATGCAACTAGACCTTCAGACTGAATTCATTTACCGTGATGCTGTTGAAATGTTCATATACAAAACAAAGGAAAAAAGTAGTTATATAAACTGCTGACTCAATGCTTCTTTGAGGAACCATAAATGGTGGTACTGTGGTGAAAACCCCCTTTTTCATGTCTGAGTGTGAGTGTAATACCTCAGTTTAGGGGGTTGATTCAAATCTGAAGTATGAGTCAGATAGTTACGATAGTTAATCTTTCAGAATGTGTGCTTGTGATTGAGGACAATTTTCTCTTGCTTTGACATCAATAAGATAAGCAGGCATTCATATACTCAATACATTCATTAAACACACACCCCGGGACCTTTGCGTGGCAATAATCAGCCCGTAAATCAGTAGTTTAGAGCGCCAGCTTGCAGCGGCACTGGAACACTATAACGACAGCATTGTGACTAAATAAAAGAAGCTTTGGCTCAGTCGAGGTGAGGGCCTTTCCGTTTTCCACCCTGCTTTTAATGGATAAAGAAGTGAGAGCAGAAACGGAACAGGAGACGTTGGGACCGTGAATGAACAAAAGCGGGTTTCTGCGCGGTTGATACCATGGAAAACATGACTTAAGGAGAATAACACAACATTAACCAGCCCAGCTTAACCACCACGCCTGACTCCTCACTTTTTAGAGATTAAAACGAAAAGTGATGTATTAAATGCAAATGATGAAAATACTTATATGCCTAAAACGTAAGGATGCACTCAACTGATCACATATTCAAATAAAAAGATGTAGAAGTTCTCAAGCCGCAAAACAGCATATTAGAATGATTTCTGAAGGATCATGTGACACTGAAGACTGGAGTAATGATGCTGAAAATCCACTATTAAATCACAGGAAAAAATTACATTTCCAAATAACTTAAAATATAAAAGTGGTATTTTAAACTGTAATAATATTTGACATTTTTCGCTGTATTTTTAAACAAATAAATGGAGCTAAATAAATGTAAATAGTACACATGCTCTTGCTAAAAAGAATACGCACATGTGGTAAACATCATAAGCGCCCCAGATGTGCAGTAAATCTTCAGTGATGCCTCATAGAAGTGATGTAAGGATTAAACAATTAGTTTTTTAAGTTAAACTGACTTTTGCATTACAGTATCTAGCGTGCACAAACAGCACAGGAGGTACAACCGATCACTCAGCCGTCTTGCCTCATTAAGCCTTTGAATGACTGGCAATTAGCAGAAGGAGCCGTGTGTCTCTCTGGAAAGCCCATTTAACCAGGGCTGAAGACACTGGGGCTGGAGCTGGAACTCAAGGTGCCGCTGAAACCCAAACAGGCCTTTGATCAGGAAGCATGGAGAAATGAGGGGTAATAAATAACCCGACCTGTCCGACTGACCCCAAATCAGCCCAGCTGGGCCAACAGGGAAGTAACATGAGATACAGCGATCAGTCTCCAGAATAATGCTATGTGAATGACACAGCTTTACGACTGTCATTAACACATCCTTAAACTGCTGAACGTATAATGAACAAACTCCATAAATAATACAGAAATCAGTGCAGATAAAACATAAATCATTTCAGTACTCTATCAAAAATATAGAGCAGTATATATACAGTGCTCTAATTAGCACCCGTGGTTAATCTGAACAAAGGTGGCTGTGAAAATAAATCTGCATTGTTTATCCTTTTGATCTTTCATTCAAAAAATTCACAAAATTCTAACCTATCTTTGAAGTAGAACTGTTGAAAATGGGGAGAAAAACTCATGATGAAATAAATGTTTTTCTCCAATACATGTTGGCCACAATTATTGGCACCCAATTATTGCTAGGGCTGGGCAATATATATTGAACGATATATTATGCGCATCTTGTCAGTAAAGCCGGTTCTTTGATTAGCAGTAAATCTCCATCAGCTATTTTCAAAAAGAACGCCAGCTTATAAACAGAGCTGTAGATCACTGAGAAGCTGCGCACTGAATCACCCACGAAACGGCTCTGAGTTTAAAGAACCGGCTTTACTGACGAGATGTGCATAATATATTGTTTAATATATATATATATATTGCCCAGCCCTAATTATTGCTACGTCCTTTTCCCAGGATAACAGCTCTATGTTTTCTCCTGTAATGCCTTAAGAGTTTGGAGAACACCTGATAAAAGAAAAGAGCCCCTGCTTCATTCAGAATCTCTCCAGATCCTTCAGAATACCAGCTCTACGATGATGCTTCTCCTCTTTAATTCACCTCACTCATTTTCTGCAGGGTTCAGGTAAAAAGGACTGGGACAGCGATGGCAAAAGTTTAATTTTGTGCTCTGTGACTAATTCTTGTGTTTATTTTGATGTTTGTTTTGGGTTATTGTCCCAGTGGAAGACCCAACCATGGCCCATTAAAAGATTTCTAACAGAGTCAGTCAGTTTTAGATTTGCTATCTGTTGGTATTTGATAGAACCCATGATGCCATGTGTCTAAACAAGATGTCCAGGACCTCCAGCTGAAATATAGGCCCACATCAAAAATACAGCAGTATACTTCATTGTACACATGAAATACTTTTTATCCCTGTGTTCACCAAACCCATTTTGAGGGTTTCCTACTAAAAAACGATTTATTTTTTTAGTTTGATCTGAGTCAGCCCCATTTGTAGTTTCAGTCCTGTCTGACAACTGAACATGCTGTAAATTGTTTTGGATGAGCGAGGAGACTTTCTCTTAAACCCTGCTGAACAATATGGGGCTGTTTGACTATGTTTTTTAATGTTTTCTGACCCTGAGACTCAACTATTTTCTGCAATTCTCCAGCTGTGGTCCTTGAGGAGTCTTTAGCCACTCAAACTCTACTCCTCGCCGTGTATTAGGAGGATAGAGACACACGTCCTCTTCTAGGCAGTTTCCACATTTTATGTTAACTGGAAATTCTTCATTATTTCCCTGTTGGTGGAAATGAGGCTTTTTTCTTAAAGCCACTTCACTAATTGATGAAGCTCAATTATCTTTTGCTGCACATCATATATATATATATATTATTTGTTTTTTCTCATTGAGTTTATGATTAAGGGAATTTGGGCTTTGTTTTCCCTCCTATATATTGTTCTTTCAAACAGGAAGCCATGGCTGGATAATTTCATGTCCATAATCACCCTGGAGTGCTCAAAATTGTGAATATGAATGGGAATATACATCAGAGATATTTTACTCATAAGAAAATTCTAGGGGTGCCAATAATTGTGGTCAACGTGTTGGAGAAAAACATTTATTTCATCACAAGATTTTTTTTTTCTTTTACTTCAATGGTAGGTTAGAATTGTGTGAATTTTTTGAATGAAAGATCAAAAGGATAAACAATGCAGATTTATTTTAGATTTTGAAGGATAGAAGGATATATATATACAGTATATATATATATATATCCTTCTATACTTCAATCTAGCTGTGGTGTGGATTCTATTGCTATTCTTAAAAATTGAGAATGATTTTAACTATATCTTCATCAAAGAACAGTTGTGATGTTTTAGTGGGTGTCTTCTGTAAATCATGGTAAAAAAAAAGGCTTTTGGTTTGTATGCTTTAGAAGTAAATCATTACTATCTCCACTTCTCCTCTATACCGTCATTTGGTTGTCACATTCTCTCTTTCTCATTCACTCATTTGCTTACGTTTACATCTCACAAGCTCACTGACCTGAAAACAACCGCATTCCTGTCTAAGCATATCTATATAACTCTCTCTCTTCCACACCCACTCCTATCCTCATTTCCAAACCATTTCTAAAACTGCAGACTAGAAGACTGTTCCGCTGTTGTTTTGCTGTTTTGTTTTGCTGTCTGTGCCACAAATGGTTGTGGAGACTGTCTAAGTGGCCAGTTCTTGGTCGGAATAAGTTTGTGGAAAAGATATAGTGCTGTTGATAATATTTAACCTTAGCTATAACACTTACCCTTTCTGCAGTCAGCATCAGTAATATCTGTTTAAAATCCCTCTTCCTACAGCATTGTAGTCCCTGAACATGTCAGCGTGGCACCAGGTGGGCAGAGGAAGCCCCCTGGCCTGAGGAAGACAGTGATGTATTGTAATGTATGCTTGTGACATCCACCCTGTGCTGTTTACCAGCTTGAGCTGCCTTCATTAGCAGGAGTTCACAGGCCTTAGGCCGTCCTGACGCATGTCCTTGGCCAACCTGGGGCTCTAACCTCTGAAGGTTCAATGCTGCTGAAACAAAAACGGGGGTTTTAACCTCCCTCCTGAGTCCCTTGCTGTGAAGACCCCTGCCTTTGTTCAATAATGTAGGGTTGTGCAGCCTCGGGGGTGAATGTGCGTAGGAGGGGAGTGTGTGTTATTGTAGATAATGAGGTAGGCGGCTTTTTTTGGCTTTGTGGTGAATATGCTTTGTTCGGTTCCTCTTCTTTTTTCCCGTATTATTAGCAAACTGTGTGTTTATCCATGCTACAGTTTGGCAGCAGGGTTGGGCAAAAATCAGAACTGAAGAATTGGCTTGCTTAAAATTGAGTGAAAATTTTAATTAGACACATCTTACAGAAAGTTCAATTGGAATTTGAACTGGAATGGCATCTGTCTGTCTGTCTGTCTATCTATCTATCCGTCTGTCTGTCTGTCTGCCTGTCTGCCTGTCTATCCGTCTACCCATCTATCCATCTATGCGTCTGTCTGTCTATCCGTCTATCCATCTATTCGTCTGTCTCTCTGTCTGTCTGTCTGCCTGTTTATTTGTCTACCCATCTATCCGTCTGTCTGTCTTCCTGTCTATTCGTCTCTCCATCTATCTATCTGTCTGTCTGTCTGCCTATCTATCCGTCTCCCTGTCTATCTGTCTATCCATCTATCCATCTGTCTGTCTATCCGTCTACCCATCTATCCATCTGTCTGTCTGTCTGCCTGTCTGCTTGTCTATTAGTCTACCCATCTATCCGTCTGTCTGCCTGTCTATTTGTCTATCCATCTATCTATCTGTCTGTCTGCCTGTTTATTCGTCTACCAATCCATCTGTCTGTCTGTCTGTCTGTCTGCCTGTCTATCCGTCTATCCATCTGTCTGTCTGTCTGCCTGTTTATTCGTCTACCCATCTGTCTGTCTGTCTGTCTGCCTGTCTATCCGTCTATCCATCTATCAATCTGTCTGTCTGTCTGTCTGTCTGCCTGTCTATCCGTCTACCTGTCTATCCATCTATCCATCTGTCTGTCTATCTATCCGTCTACCCATCTATCCGTCTGTCTGTTTGCCTGTCTGTCTGTCTGTCTGTTTGCCTGTCTATTCATCTATCAATCTATCTGTCCGTCTATCCGTCTACCCATTTATCCATCTATCCGTCTGTCTGTCTGTCTGCCTGTCTATCCATCTATCATCTGTCTGTCTATCTATCCGTCTACCCATCTATCCGTCTGTCTGTCTGTCTGTTTGCCTGTCTGCCTGTCTATTCATCTATCCATCTATCCGTCTGTCTATCTGTCTACCCATCTATCCGTCTGTCTGTCTGCCTGTGTATTAGTCTATCCATCTATCTGTCTGTCTGTATGTCTATCCATCTATCCGTTAGTTTTTTTTGTCTGTCTTCCTATCCATCTACCCATTTATCCATCTATGCGTCTGTCTGTCTGTCTATCCATCTATCCGTCTGTCTGTCTATCTGTCTACCCATCTATCCATCTGTCTGCCTGTCTATCCGTCTATCCATTTATCCGTCTGTCTATCCATCTGTCTGCCTGTCTATCTGTCTATCCATCTACCCATCTATCCGTCTATCCGTCTGTCTGTCTGTCTATCCATCTATCCGACTGTCTGTCTATCTGTCTACCCATCTATCCGTCTGTCTGCCTGTCTATCCGTCTATCCATCTATCCATCTGTCTGCCTGTCTATCCGTCTACTCATCTATCCATCTGTCTGTTTATCCTTCTACCTATCTATCCGTCTGTCTGCCTGTCTATCCATTTATCCGTCTGTCTGTCTGTCTTTCCGTCTACCCATCTGTCTGCCTGTCTATCCGTCTATCCATCTATCCATCTGTCTGCCTGTCTATCCATCTATCCATTTATCCGTCTGTCTGTCTGTCTGTCTGTCTATCCATCTACCCATCTATCCGTCTGTCTGTCTATCCGTCTACCATCTATCCGTCTGTCTGTCTATCCATCTGTCGGTCTGTCTATCCATCTATCCATCTGTCTGTCTATCTGTCTACCCATCTATCCATCTGTCTGCCTGTCTATCTGTCTATCCATCTATCCGTCTGTCTATCTGTCTGTCTGTCTATCCATCTATCCATCTGTCTGTCTGTCTATCTGTCTATCCATCTATCCGTCTATCTGTCTGTCTATCCATCTGTCTTACTGTCTATCCATCTATCTGTCTGTCTGTCTGTCTGTCTATCCATCTATCCATCTGTCTGTCTATCCATCTATCCATTTATCCGTCTGTCTTTGCTTGTCTATCCGTCTATCCATCTATCCGTCTGTCTGTCTGTCTATCCATCTATCCATCTACCTGTCTGTCTATCCATCTATCCGTCTATCCATCAATCCGTATGTCTGTCTGTCTGTCTATCCATCTATCTGTCTGTCTGCTCTGTCTTTCATTCTGTTTCATTCTTTCAGTCTGTTGTTTTATCATTCCATATTTTTATCTTTATAAATTGTTCTATCCTTTTACTTTTTGATCTATCTATTAATCTATCAATATAAATTTCATTTTAAAAGGTATTTATAATTAAACTATATATACAATTTTTTTTCTAAAATTTGCACATCACGTTTTTTGTGCATTAATCTACACACACACACACACACACACACACACACACATACACACGCAAATTTGGGTTTATTGTGTGTATGAACAAAAAGTGAGCTTTTGTATATGTGAGCTACATGTATATGTCCTCAATAAACCCAAAAAGCAAATATTGCTGTCTTGCATTGCAAACGTGTCTTGGAAAAACAAAAGTTGGGCTGCCGGTTCTTCTGAACACACCCTCAAATTCTCACCTGCCATTCTCACACAACTCCCAGAGCCCCAGACACGCAAACCATGCACCGCTGTTCCATGAACCGTGATCACGTGACCTGTCCGGCAGGAAACAGCTGCCAGTCATGCTGGTGAGAATGCCCTGCAGCGGTGTCCTGATGGGCAGCATTGTGGAGAACTGCTGAAATATCCCGCTTGATATGTTCCATAATTCCCCTCTCAACCCCACCTACAATACACACCTGAAGTTACTCCACCAAAAGTGCGTGCATTCAGCTGTACAGCGAATAACGAAAAACAGGTCTCTGGGCACCCCGGGGCTAAGACTAGCACATTTTTGCATGGCAGCTACATGGACATGGCAGACAGATTTATTAGAATCTAATGATTATTTCCTTTTTGACGGACAGGTGGCTGATAGAAAAGGGAAGCCGTCTCGCTCACAGCTATTAATTGGCGCGTGCTAATGCGAAGCCATCATACTCTAGGCCCGCACCGAGCGCACCCACGCCAACTCTCTATTGCGATAGCACGTTATTCCACTTCTTTTGTGCAGCTTTGACAGGAAATTAGATGAAGTGTCTCTAACGGATCTTTACGAGTGGGCTAGCGAGGTAGAGCGGAGAATTGACAGCAAGCATAATTACCTGAGTTGTGCAAATCTCTTGTTATGAATGTCTGATTGTTCAAGCGAATGTAATTCTAGTTGACTGGACTTGCATTCACACAATTATCTTGCAGAATATGAATCCCCATGTATCAGCCAAATATTTCTCATGAGTTGTTTATCATTTTTACACATTAGAACTTGTAATATGTAAATATGGACATTCAGTTATACACATTTTTTTTCTCTCTAATTGTATGCATTTTGTAATACATAAATTATAATTTATTATTTATTAATTAAAAACATAATACAAATAATGGGAGGCTTTTTTAAATACCTGAGAGAATTCTTAAGTTAGTTATTCATAATTGTCATATAGCTTTTACATAAAAATAGTATTGTTTTTTTGTGTGTGCTGGGCAACGATTAATTGCATCCAAAATAAAAGGTTTTATTTATATAATATAGGTGCGTTTACTGTGTATGTTTATTATGTATATATAAAGACACACGTATCGTATATATTTTGAAAATGCTTACATCTATTAACATGCATATATTTATTTTCTAAATATATTTAATATTATATATAAATATATTTAATATATAACCAATATATTTTTCCTTAGTACATATGTGCATGTGTTTATACATACATAATAAATATATACAGTACACACACGTATATTATGTACACAAAAACTTTTATTTTGGGTTGCGATTAATTGTTGCCCAGCACTAATTATTTTTATATATTTTTTAAATATAGAATTTTATGTTGGGTTGCCAGTTCTCTCTAAATGCATTTATTTATTTACACTCTTACTTTAGAAACACACACACACAATTTTTACAAATGTATACCATTTGTGACCCTGGACAACAAAACCATTCGTAAGTGTTAATTTTCCGAAATTAAGATTTATGATCTGAAAGCTTTTAATATATAAGTTTTAATATATTTTCGGTAAGAAATTGACTAAATACCTTCATGAAACATGATCTTTATTTACTATCCTAAGGACTTTTGGCAAAAAGAAAAATCAATAATTTTGACCCATACAATGTATTTTTGGCTATTGCTACAAATATACCCCAGCGACTTAAGACTGGTTTTGTGGTCCAGGGTCACATTTTAGTTAGTTGGGTTGCCAGTTCTCTCTTTAAATTTATATATGTATGTATTTACAACATTTCTCTGAATACATTTTTAGTCCTTTATGATGAAACTTAAAATCAAAGGCATTGGAGAAGACTTTTTCTTACACCCAGCCTTCCAGCAGTTTACCTGCTCACCGCAGAAAAGTGCATTATGGGTAACGCCGCATGGGCTCGCTGAAAACCATGCTGCATTTGCTCTCAGAGATGCCATATCTGTTTTTTCTCTTCTCTGCCACCATCCTCATCTGCTGCCTATGTGCACGGCGAGTGTTTTTCGGGGCCGCATCTGCTTTGTTTTGACTTGCGGGGAGCTTGATTGCATTAGACCGAAGCTGCACATTGTGCTCTCGCATGCTGACGAGGCCAGTAAAAACAAGTGCTACTCCTCCTGACAGCACACTGCCGGCACACACATCCTTAATGCAATTTTCTCTGATATATGAAATACAGAATGAGCGTCTCCAGGGGAGGTAGTGCAGATTGCACCAAATGACGGCACACTGGTGCGATGCTATGGATAAATGACTGGCTTATCTTTTGAACATGAGAGAGTAGCCTACTGAATGATAATTGTTCTTGAGGCTGTAGTTTGTGTGCAGCAAAATGAGGTAACCCGAGTAGAGGAGGACTTGTTTTAAATGTTGTTTTGTGGTTAGCTGTCATTACGTTTCATGAGCTCCACAAAGCAGACCTGTCAGAAGCAGTTTTATGCTATTTTATACCAGAAGTCTTTTTGACAAAGTTCATTTTAGCTGCTGCCCATACTGCTGGAGCTACATGATTAGAGCGTGGGTAAACTATAATGACAGCGTATTTATAAATTGTCTCATGGTACTTGTTTTAATTTCCGAAAGCACAGGCAACGGTTGCATTCGTAAAGATAAAATGACATACACATCCAGTGCGATTATCATAAACTTACAGCCTAATGTTAGACTCAAAGCCTGCATTTATATTGTTCCAGCTCATTAGCAGCATAAATCTTTGCATCTTCTTTTAAATAGTTTTTAAAATGTGACAGCCGTTATATATAACTTAACCCAGTCGAATGCTTTTTCTATTATAGAGAGTGAACAAATGGATGCTTAAAGCTTTTTTTGTGGCATCTTAATCGTATTGTGTCTTATACGGCAAATAGCTTTTTAATTAGCAGCTAATTATCTTATTGAACAGATATTGTCCCTGCACAGGTGTCTCTGAGGGTTTGATTTAATTGGGTCACAAGGGATGTGTTCATATTCCTCATTAAATACTTGAGTAACATGTGTGATGTGTATATGCATTGGCAACCTTTATTTTGTCCCCATATTCATGTGTGTCCTAATTATAATTGATGAATAAAAATTAACACATTTTCAGATATAGCCATAGAGTTAATTAGTTGCTGCTTCTTTAATGTGTGTGAATGGGTCAAAGACATCAAGGTGTCCGCATAAGTAATTGTATGTCCATAGAAAGCACATTAAACAAGTAAAGTGTCTACTTTTGAGTTTTTAGATCTTTTTTTATAGTTCTTTTTTATGTAGAAATTTTGTTGAATTAATGTTACATTGTCATTTAGTGTAACACAAGTTTTATGCAAAAATTCAAACAGCATTCTGATTTGTAAATATTAAAATATTGAAAGGAATAAGACATACTGTATACAGTTTACTGTGTTTCAAATTAGTAAAACATTCTTCCTGACAAATGGGCAAAACCTATAGGATAGTAGCAAATAAAAAAATTAAAAAATTACAACTAATTACTACTTGAGAATCAGCCTTTTAGTATGTCATATGTCATATGTATTTTTGTTGTAAATATTCCTGACAAAACTGTGTGGCAAAGGGGACAAGTCCATGCCAGGTCAGATCCACGCTGCTGATGCCAAACACACACACACACACACATCTCTGTATAGCTATCTTTGTGAGGACGTACATTGACGCAATGCAATCTCTAGCTCCTGACCCTAACCCTACACATCAAAAATAAGTGCCTTACCTAAACCCTTACCCTAAACCTACCCTTTACCCGATTATAACCTGACCCCTAAAGTCAAGTCTTGACCCTCAAACAGACCTTTAAAGGGCTCCCAGAAAGCGAGGACCAGCCAAAATGTCCTCACTTTACAAAATTGTCCTCACTCTGATAATCTAAAACTCAAACCGGTCCTCACAAAGATAGCTGTACAAGTACGCGCACACACACACATTCACATTCACTCGACACACTCACACAAATGCTTATTCCGCGTGTTTAATGCTGGGTTTTTGCACTGTGTGTGGGAACGTTTATGGACTGAGTTTTTGTTTTGTTTGATTTGTTAAATAGTTTTTTTCCCCCAAACTCTAAAACTCTTTACATTTGTTGTACTCTTTGGATGTTTTGAAGGACTGAACTGAACGAGAGCAATGCCACTGTTTACTTATTTCCATTTGCTATATATATATATATATATATATATATATACTAATATTATTTATTTTTTTTTCTCCCTTACCCGAAATTGTATAAATGATGGGAAATTGAATATTGTAATTCTGTTTTTGAATTTCTCTTAATAACATTCATTCTTTTGATTTGAAAATGTATATTGATAAATGGGTAAATTCTTATTGCGTGACTGGCTCATTGTGCAATGGTGGCCTAGTTAGTTCTTTGAGCTAATCTGAGGACTAAAATAAATTAATTTAAAAAAAAAACCACACTGTAGATATTTCGACTTGACAAACTTTGTCTTGTCTGGTGTTTTTGTCTGGTTTAACTTGGAGGCTGCCACCGCTACAACTGTTCAACGGAATTACATTTTATTATATTCTTATTGCTTTTACTGCATTATTTTTTGCTCAGACAAAAACAAAATTGATTGCAGTTAAATTAAACAGAAAACATTTTTATGAATATTAATTATAAATATTAATAAATATTAATAAAAGTTAAGTTTATTATATTATATTATACAAAAAATAATAATTAATAAACAAACCTTTTAATGATTTTTATCCAGTCAAATCATTTGCTTTAAATATGTTGGACTTTTGTCCAAGATGTCTTTTGGCAAGATCCAGAATTCCCTTTGCAGTCCCAGGAGTTTTTTTTCTTTCTCTTTCTTTCTTTGACATAACATGTTTTGTGAAAGTTGCTCTTTTAAATTCTTTGGGTCTCACTATTAGCATCTGTTGCGGGGTGTTTCCTCCAGATAGCCTGGGGAACGGGAGTCTGGAAAGCCTTAAATTTACGCCAAGTCCTGTTTTTTATTTAAGACCGATTCCCTACAGGGTCTTGCGTAAGACAATTACATGGTTCTTTGTTCACCCTGTTAAGTGCACTGAGCATGTCATTGAACTTTGAATAGGAAATAGTAAATTGCTAGATGGCTAGTGTGGTTAGCATAGATGTTTTTTTCCCACATTTCTCCCCAAAAAGCACAGTAGCAGCCTTTTCTATTAAAAAAACTTTAATTTAGCAACATGAGTACATCAGAATGTGTATTTTTGTTTTTAAACTCCTCTTTCAGAGCACTCCAGAAGCCATAGTGCAGTTTTAAAATGACTATATCTACACAACTGAAAACAAAGATGGACAGTTTTGCTGGTATTTGACACAGCGCTGGAAAACATTTGTGTTGCCTGTCTGTTCCACAGCTGCTGTCCTGAACCGGGCAAACACTCCATGTCATGCCAAGCACAATATTTCCTCGCTTAAGTGGGTCTTTTTGCTGCTATGAGATGGACTCATCTTGCAGCCAACACCGGTCCCACTCAGAAGGTTTTTACAGTGTGCTAGACTTCCTGTGGCTGCTCACCCAATCACGGTCAGCCCAAGACGTCACATGGCAGGTCATTATCAGCTCATAAATCTCAGCAGATCTCCATAAACTTCTCTTTCATTCGCCCCAATCGTGCTAACATCGGCGTGGATGGTCATTAAAAAGGAAGGGAATGAAAGGCAGCAGGGTTGAGGAACGGGTTTGAAGTTACTCTGCCAAAAGCACGATCCAAGTAGGCTCAGATCTTTCTGGAAAAACCAGCAAATGACAAATTTGTTTGTTGTCATTATCCTCTGCATTAAACCGTATAGTGCTTTTTCCTTCCTATTCAAAAATGCCAGATATATCTCCGCTCTTAGAGTTATTTGTTATGACATTGCTCTGTTATTTATGCCATGCTTTGAGTCTAGACAAATTTCCCACACTGCTCTAAACAACCAAATGCTCTCCCACGCTCACACTCCAGATCTCGGGGAGTATTGATCTCACTCTAGGGCCGGCGCTGTCCTCCTCGTCAATAACACGTATGTTAATATTGACTGCCCGAGTACTTCCGTTGCCTGTTGATTGAAAAGCCATGGAGGCCAATTTATTGGAATCTAAAAGTTTCTTAATTGAGTGATGACTGCTTATTTTTGTTTTAAAATTGGGTGTCTGAAAAGCTCGACTGGCCTTCATGAGCTAATTTAAAGATATATTTTACTTGTTCACAGACTTCATTTGCAGCAAAGTCTGATGCAAAAACTAATTACGCCTGTGGTAAAATAATATATTTTGTCCATTAATAATGTTTATAATTTTGTGTGTGTGTAAAATCAGGTTATTTAATTATACTTTGTATATTATAGTTCATAGGCCAATCGGTGTAGCAAATAATAATAATCTAAAAGTAAATAATATTTAGGGTTAGGTTCATGAAATGTGTGTGTGTATATATACCCTCATGGAGTTCTGACCGTATGAGCAGACACATGCACGTTTGGTGCAGTCGTGGCCTGATGGATAGGAAGTTGGACTTGTAACCCAAAGGTCGTGGTTTGAGTCCCAGGTCCAGCAAGGATTGTGGGTGGGGTTTGTGAGTAACCACAAGTATTGTGGAGAGATACTCACCAGTTTGTGAGTATCTCTCCACAATACCATGACTGAGGTGAGATCCTTGAGCAAGGCACCATTCCCTCAACTGCTCCCCGGGCGCCGCAGCAATGGCTGCCCACTGCTCCAGCTGTGTGTTCACGGTGTGTGTGTGTGTGTGTGCGCACAAATTCCTAGTATGAGAAGCCATACCTGGCCACATGTCACATCCTTTGAAAGCACAGCCAGAATTCAACAGTGACCAAAACATCAGCCAGAAAGCATAGGAACTGAGAAGTGGTCTGTGGTCACCACCTGTAGAACCACTCCTTTATTGGGGGTGTCTTGTTAATTGCCTATAATTTCCACCTGTTTTCTATTCCATTTGCACAACAGTATGTGAAACTGATTGTCAATCAGTGTTGCTTCCTTAGTGGGCAGTTTGATTTCACAGAAGTGTGACTGACTTGGAATTACATTGTGTTGTTTAAGTGTTCCCTTTATTTTTTTGAACAGTGCATTTATATGTATTCATATATTACGTGGAATTTTCATGGCATTTTCATTGACTTTTCTACCTGACTGTCAACATATGTATATGCATACCTCTGCACAGTTGTATTGTGTATTATGACCAGGGTAAGGATGTTATCAAGCAGTATGTTTGTGAAACTCACAAAACTCACTTTTATGTAGAGAAGTGCTTCCCAAACCTCTCCTGCAGGACCCCCTGCCCTGCATTTTGTATCTCTCTCTTATATAATACACGTGATTCCACTTATCAGCTTGTTGGTAAAGACTTCAAAAACTAAACATAGTTTAGGAGAAGGGTGAGAAGGCTTCCCCCTATTTGCGATCTCCGCCTTCCTTTTTCCCAATTATCCTATCAGGTTCATAAAGTCGCCCTATAAAATAACCAGATCTTCTTCCCTAGTATCCATAGTATCAGGATTGCCTCAAAGATGTCTGACTCGCACAACAAGGACACGATTCCTCCTCCTAGCTCTGGCACTACCACCGCAGCCAACCCGGCTCCCTCTCCAAGAGAGCCCGCGGCTTCCTCAAGAGGCCGTAGGCCTACCAGGCCTCAACCCACGATCTCTCCACACTGCCTGAGATGAAGATCTCCTCTGCCACAAAGGACCCGCAAGCTTTCCCTGCCACGTCCTGTTCCTCTTCTCGCTCGCCTGCTCCAACATCAAAAAAGATCACAATGCTCATGCTTAAGCAAGCTTTGGCTAAAACCGGCATACGCTTCTTTAGAAATACAAGCCGACCTCCTAACGCTTTACGCTGCTTCTCCACTCCCCTAACATTTCTCTTTGAAAAAAGAAAGGAAAAACAAAGCATTGTTCTACTCACCCTTCTGTTATTTCTGCTCCAGCCTGGCCTCGAGCTTCATCCCGAAATGCTCACTCTGCCAGCCAGGAAAAAGCCCCAGATGCTACCACAGTGGTTTACCTCACCTCGGCCGCTCCAGCAGCCTCCCAAGTTTCCACTCATACTACGCCGAGCCCTTCCTGGCCACCCGCTCCAGCCGGAGCCGCCCCCAGCCAAGGACATTCATTGCATCACTGCTGCTCGGGACATTCGCACGCACATGCCCCCACCTCCCATACTCCCCTTACCTCTAACCTCTCTGCTTCCAACTTTCCTTCTTTCCCCACTGTTCCCTCTACCTCAACTCATTGTCGCCACCCTTCCCCCTCTAACCCATCCACTTCCTCCATGACCCGCCCTCTGTTCACTCTCCAGATGGCCAGATCCCTTCCTGCGCCTCCTAACGCTCTCGCACTGGACACCACCCCGGTGTCTCCCTCACGCGGCGCACAGATTTCATTCAGGAGTCAGCTGCCTGCCCACCCAAACCCACATCTATCCAAACCTCCAATCAGCCATCACAGACCCCACATCCGTTGATATTTTAATAAAAAAAGAGCTAGATTCAGGCTTTATGATCGGCCCACCAAGTGCCCACCAAGACGAAAGACAAAACCCCTTACCCTCGAAATATTAACTAAATGCATTTCAGTTCTCCGCCTAGGTTATCTTTCCCCTCACATCGATAAAACCCTGGACACCATGTTCACCCTCACTTTTTTGGGGGGTTTTTAAGATGTTCCGAAGTCACAGTTACCCCCCGTTCAACCCAAGCATACACCCGACCATTTTCGATCTCCGCATAATTGATCACGAATCCATCGCTTTCAAAAAAAGAATAAAACCGATCAATTCCAAAAAGGTCATTATATTTACATTTTCAAACTCCAAAGTGACATCAAACCCATGCAAACACTGCTAGCTTACCAACATTACAGAAAGGCTAGCTCCGCCGCCCCATCCGTCCCTTTATTCATGGATGAATCCAATAAACCAATCACTCGCTTCTGGTTTCAAAAGCATTTAAAAAATATCCTGCCCAAAGCCTGTATCCCTTTCAAAAACCTCTCTTCCAGAATCGGAGCCATCACCTCCGCAGCCGAAAAAGGCCTACTCAGCTTCAAATACAAACCCTAGTGCTATGGTCATCAAATGCTTTCAAATGCTACATCTGCTCTGACAAGACTACCATTAAGTCCGCTCTACAGACTTTGGCCTTCCCAAACATCAGCCTAAACCTATCACCCATCCTCTTCCATCTATCAGCTCCACACCCCATCACTCCAATACGTGCACATTACGTCCTCCGCTGGCCGTCCACCCTCTAGCTCCATTTTCAGACCCGTACCTCCCAGCCTCCCATCACCAAGCTCATTCCGATTTAAACTTCAGCTTAAGATTCAGCCCAGCAACCGCAAGCACCTTTGCCGCCCCATTGGACATTGGTCTCAGCCCCTTTTAAGCTTCAGCCCAGCAACCGCAAGCACCTTTGCTGCCCCCCTGAGCATTGGCTGTCCATCTCTCCCCTCGGTAGCCCTTCTAACCCTGAGTTTCTTCTCCATTAGCAGCACGCCATACCAGCTTCACTTATTTCAAGCCGACAAGCCCGAACTCGTGAAATTGGTTGTATCTGATTAGGGAGACATACAAAATGTGCAGGGCAGGGCGGTCCTCCAGGACAGGTTTGGGAAGCACTGATGTAGAGAAAAGGCCAGGGATGTGTGAGAAATGTGCTCATTTCAAATTAAATTGCTAAATATAAAAAATATATATATTTTTATTGTTAATGCATGTTAACATTTTAATTTGTTGAAATGTCAGTTGAAATTAAAGTTTTGTTCAAAGTTCAATTGTCCTATAATCCCTGATTTTTAATTCAGTAATGAAAAAAAATAAAAATAAAATATATATATATATATAAATAAATATAAATCTCAGCAAGCATAAAACCGGCTTGAAATGTGCATCTCAATGCCAAAACAGTGCACAAAGTCTTAACATGATAGAAATTTCAGAACAGCAGAACGTTCAGCTCTCGAATATTAATTAGCTAATGTGACTGCATGGTCTAGAAAGATTATCTAGCAATGTCAGTGCTAGTTTATTAATATTCATGACCTCAGTCTTCACCGTAGTATTATTACAACCCAAGCTTCTTCTTTTACCGTCCTTTAAAATTGTTTCTGTTGCAAAAATGTAAAGCCATAAGCTTCCTCTGCCAACGTTCAGCTATCTTATCTCTTCTGATCATGGACACAAATGCATTCGCATAAAAATAGCACAACACCAAGGCTGCATTCCAAAAAAACAAAAAAAAACAAAAGAAAAACAATGCTGCCTCTACAAGTATCATATAAAGATATTAAGACAACACGGCATGTCCAAATGCAATAACGTACCATGTGTGTTCCAGTCTGAGAATTATCTAAAAAAAGACCAGCTTTTTTTTTTTCCACATTTAATGTAAGTTGTAAAGAAATATTATTGTAGCAAGTAAATTACTTGTTTTGGTCGGGGGTGGAGAGGGTTGATTTGGAACCTTCCAAATTCAGCTTATGCTCCTCCGCATGTGATAGCAAAAAAAAAAAAAAAAAAAATATATATATATATATATATATATATATATAAATAAAATTTTGTGCTAAGAGCACCCAATAAAACTGTTTGATTAAAACAACAGCAAAAAATCTTTTTCTATTCTATCTGTTTTCTTTTCATTTATTAAATAAAAAAAGGCAGCTAGCTTGCTTATATTCTATCTATTTCTAAGTCTTGTTTCTTTTAATCAATGGAATTTAACTCATTTATCTCTTACACTGAACATGCTTCGGTATTTATACAAATGTTACTACTAATGTTAATATTACACATAGGCTATCTGCACAAAATGGCCTGAATGCACTTGAATATGTCTGCAAACCTCTGAATGGTCCTTTTGTAGGTGTGTTCTTCACACAACAACATGCAAGAACACTTCAAATACAAGCCACAACAACAACAAAAAATCACAATGTTTTATCATAAGTGTTTCATTATAATGCTATGTATGACAGTCCCAGTCATAGTCGTTAATATTATGCATTGCTATCTGTGCACTAAAGACATAATTACCGTAGCTACAATTGATGCCCTTTGCTGCAACTTAACTCAACCAACTGTGTCTTATACGAGCAAAATAAGTGTAGCATAACCAAATATATATTATACAAGATAAATAGTTAAGGGAGTAAGTTTGCTTTTGTGAGGAAATAAACCAAAACATTTTTCTGTTGTTTTTAGCTTATTTTCTCTCTTTCTTCTAAAAATATGGCATGTGGTTGCTTCAAACAATAGTATAAACATAATTTAATGTAAATTGTGATTAATAAATCACAATTACAAATTAAAATCTGTGTGAACTGTTTATTTTGTTTGCTCACATGGTCAACAATGAATCTGTGTCAATCCACAAAATAAATAAATAAATAAATGTTTGCCTTCGTAATCTTTAATCCAAATCTGGAAATGATCCTCCTTTGAAATAACAACTAATAAAGGACCAAAATTGTTCACATAGGATGTTTTTTGGACAACCTGTACACAGATATTTCAGTCACAGAGAAAATTAGTCACGGAGTAAGCAAGCAGGGTTAATTGGTGTCCAAATCAATTAAGATCCTTCAGTGTAAATGCACACATGACATAAGCTGACAAAATACTACCCACGAAAAATAATAAAAAAAGAAAACAGTACAAATAATGTGTTCTAATACTGTCTTTTTGTTTTACCTGTTAACACTAATTTGGTTTTTTTTGCTTGTGTTTAACTATTTATTATGTAATTATATTTTAGATAGCACTCCCCAGTAGGATATTGTAAGTGGTGCTAGGTACCAGTTTGCATAAATTTTATGAGCTGCTTTGAATGCATGCAACATAGAGATGCTGCCAAACATGAGACCTGTATCCAGGCAGAAAAAAACAAAGAACAAAAAAAAAAAAACACTAAGCTGACATGACAGATGAAAGCTAGGTGTCAGTGTTTCCATGGAAATGAATTTGGTCTGAATTCTGTTCAGATTAAGAAGCAATAAGGAATACTGTAATAAGGATTACAACATTTAATTCTATGCCAACCCACTCTCGGATTAATCAAAAGAAGAATAGTTTGTGATCATAAATAATGCATAGTTGTAGGTTTGAACGTTTTTCCTTATCCTGTGACCCTGATATCCTGTGATATCCATTTTTCTACAGCATTTCCATCTGAAATGACCACTGTTGGATAGAATTTTGCGTCTGAAGTACTAACTAACAAACAGTGTGGTAATAATAGGCATGCTAATAAGAGAGAACATTTTAGAGAGATTGCCACAAATGCCATTTTTGCACAGTTGTTATAGAGGATATATAAAAGAATGTATTTAACACAATTATCCCTTTCAATTTAATTATATCATTATTATATTAAATCTATTAAACGTCTTGTCTTATCACTACATCTAAAACGTTTTTTTTATTGTTTGTTTGTTTTTGTCAACACCGTCATACATTGCACTACTGCAGTACATCAGTGTCTGTTAAGTTTTATAGTATAAGGAAATTTTAAACACTAATATCAGTTTTTCTTGTTACAACCATGAAAAGTATTTGAAATGTTTAGATCATTATCTTGAAGCAGGTTCTTTTAGCATCTACCATCAACAGAGAGGGGAAAAAAAAGCTATTACATGAACTCCATCTGTTTTGTGAAAGAAAAAAAATTGTCAACACCATCAGATATCACCAATTCAGATTTCCTGTATAACGGTGATGTCATCATATGTGTTTATTTTTTATTAAATTTTTTCCCCCTAATAATTTATACATACTAAATATGTGACTTGACAGAATTGCTTTTGAGGATTGCTAGTCAATGCTTGCAGAGTTAGTGATGATGCGGTGAATGCGTAGAGCGTAAGCAGGTTTATGTTTTAGCACCATGTCCTTTTTTTGTTTGTTGGTCAGTAAACAATGGGTATAGCAAACACACACAACAATGATCATGCTGCATCATAGGCTATCACAGGCTATGTGTGTCAAAAATAGTACTATAAATAAAAAGAAAAACTTGTGGTAGATACACCAAACAGGATTTTTAAGTGGGCATGTTTAAACTATGCAGTTGTTAACTTATTACATTAAGTCTGTGTCTTTGTGTTTTACTGTCTGGTTAAGTGCTTTCTTAAAGACAAAATAAGAAGTTGAACCCTCTTAAACTTGGAAACAAAAAAGGGAAGCATTTCGCTTGGATCATAGGTGAAATTTCTCTGCTGTAGCCTGTGTACCCTTAGATGGCTATCGATAGAATCGCCTCTCAGCTTGCTCATCTCATCTTGAGATTTGATCATCTTGAAGTTTTTCAAAGTTAGAGAAGCCACCTTTAGATAATCTATAGCATTCCTCTGGAGTTCAGAAAGAGATGGAAAAACTGAGGAGTCTCAGTTTGAGACTGATATATTTTTATTTTTAATTTTTTTGCATTTAAATCAACCGTTGGTCCAGAATTCTTTTTAAGAATATTACATGCTGGTTGGTCAATCAGGGAATACAGTGGCAATATTTCTTATAATTCGCCATTGACCTTGGCAACACAGTAAATAAGGGCATTCACCTTACTAAAAACTAGTTACTAAAAACTGCAGTACTTTCATGTCTGTCATATTTCACCCCTCATCTTGTTTTACACAAGTGTAACTGGGTTTAAAACTACTTTGTGCTTTTATAGATAGGGTTGAGAGAAGTTAAACTTGGAAATATTTCTGGAAAATGATAACTAGTTTTTTATAGGACATGTGCATGAGCATACCACAAGACAAGTGAAATGTTACAGGAATTCGACTCGCGTCTACGAGATGCTATGGGAACGCCTACAGCATGATGGCTCTGAATCGTGTGTAAAATCAGCCAATTATAAGTTGTTACGTCATAGGCGGGTGATGTCACTTGCCAGGAAGCATAAAAGCATGTGGAATGTTGCCGGCAGATTAGCTCTTTGTCATTCAGTGAAAGCGTTCTGTGTTGTGTGTTTGTCAGTATAAAGTATCTCAAAAAAAAAAAGACAAAAGACAAAAAGAAAAGGGGCGAGGGCGACTCAAGCTGCGTGTGTTCCTCTGAAATTTGCTGGGTGACACACACACGCTATGTTTATCTGCCAGGGAGCGAAGGATGTTGATGCTGTTCAAATAGGAGAGCCGCAGATGTTGTGAGAGAATAAAAAAGGAAAAAAACACTAACATGTGCTTCGCTCCCTGAGGGCTCTCTTTAGTGATAAAAAGAGAGCATATTTGGGGAAACAGAGACGGGCGAGCCCCTGTCTCAATCCTCCAGCTCAGGGTCTAGTGCTAGCCAGGCGGGTAGGGGAGCGCGCTCTGCTACGTCCCCTCACCAGGGCGGCGCGGTGCTTCTTCTCTCCCCATCCAAGGATGAATAGAGGAGAACGCTGAGGAGACAGCAGTATGAGGAGCTCTGATCTAAATATAGAGCAGCAGCAGAGATGAAAACGAAACCGCGCTGCAGTAAATGAGAAAACAAACATTTCTGCATTTTCTCATTTCTCTAAATGAGAAAATGTTTTTGTCCATTTGTCCAGGAGAAAGACTTTGGATTTGGAAGCAAAATTCTCTTTATTGTGAGAACTCTGTCCGCGCGCTGCAGTCATCTGCAACATCAAAGTAAATCTGAATGGTCTGACTTGTGCAAAATACATGACTTCAAACGGTGTTTAACCATTTCTAAATTTATAATTCTACAATATGTTAAATGGGTATGAATCAAACTTAATTTTATCGACGACTGGCTAATCCTAGCACGGTCACCGGACGAAGCGAGCAGACATCGAGATGTCGTACTCGCTCATATAAAATGACTGGGGTTAGGACTGAATGCCGAGATGAGTGTGCTTTTCTCGAGCACAGAGAACCACTTTTCTTGGTGTAGTGTGGATTTGACCGTGATGCAGGCTTGCATGATACCTGCTCGGATCGAGTCGATCCTCAATGCAGCCACGAGACCGGTCACTCACTGTCAAGCTGTTTCAGTGACTTCTGGGTCTGATGGCAGCTGCGTCCAACGTCGTATCTATTGGCCTGCTGTACATGAGGCTTGTACAGTAGTGGCCTAGGAACAAAGGTGTTGCCCTGAGGGGAAATCCCCTTCACATGATCAATGTTCCACGCCGAACTGTATGTGCCTTAGAAATGTGGAGTAAACCTTCATTCCTAAATCATGGTCTGGTGCTAGGAGCTCCGATTCACCACGACGCTAGTGACGGATGCGTCCCTCACTGGTTGGTGAGCTGTTATTAGTGACCGCTCAGCCTGCGGTCTGTGGAGTGGTCGCCATCTAATGTGGCACATAAACTGCCTTGTGATGCTGGCCATGTTTTCAGCACTCAAACACTTCTTCACAGATGTAAGAGACCAACATGTGTTGGTGCGTATCGACAACACGTCAGTAGTCTCTTACATCAACCACCAAGGAGGTCTGCGTTCACGCCCCTTGTACAAGCTGGCGCACCAGATCCTTGTGTTGGCTCGGGACAGACTCCTCTCAATGAGAACCATCTACATTCCGGGCATCTAAATGTAGGAGCAGACATCCTGTCGAAAGAGGGGCCCGGGCAGTGCATTCACCTCCCCAAGGGGTGAAGCAGATCTGAGATGTATCATCCAGCCTCGTGAAGGTCTGGATGTCAGGGTACAGACGTAACCGAGGTCTGTCTGTATGTCTTCTCCCCGATCGCTCTGCTCCCAGGAGTTTTGGAGAGAGTGCGCTGGGACGTGGTCAGCCTACTACTTGTAGTGCCCTTCTGGCCCGGGCCGAGTATGGTACTCGGGCCTGATGGACCTCCTAGACGGCCCTAATGGGAAATTCCGATCAGGAGGGATCTCCTCTCACAAGCGAGGGGCACCATAGTGTTGTCCCCTCACTGGGGAAACTGATAGTGTGGCCTATAAAAAGCAACAAACTGAGTGATCCAAAAGCGCTCATTCATGCATATTTGCATTTATATTTTGTTTTCGATTTGATGGTTTATTTCAATTCCACATTTCAAGCTGCCGAACATAGCCTAAAAGTAGCTGTATAAATGATGTTCTACTACTACGTCCAAATACAACTATTTAAGAGGTCAGTCAGGTGCCAAAACTCATTTGAAACTCATATTTCATACCAAATAAATGATGATAATAATAATAATAATAATAATATATACACACACATATATACATATATTTCAAATATATATATATATATATATATATATATATATTTCAAATGTGGCTCTACAATTTCTTTCTAGGATTTTTGTTAGTCATGGTAATATGCTCTGAATAATTACATTAATTTTCGTTGACAGTTGTTTTATTTCCAAGTGTATTTATCTTCTTTGTATTTATATTGGTTACAGTCCTAAGGTACCTATGGATAAACCTTGGCCATCCCTTCAGGGTGCCTGGTCAGCAGAAGCTAAATCATATGTGTCCAGTGCGAGCACTAGATGCATTCGTCCACAGAGCCTGTGGAGAAAGTGAGAGCAATTGGTCCCCCCAAGAAGGGGCTTCCAGCGACCAAGCAGACTTTAAGCCGTTAGTGGATGCCATCAATTTGTAATATGAGTCCTCTGGTCTCCCGCCGAATTGCTATAGATAGACCTTGAAATGTTCCTTTTCAGGAACTCGAGCCACGTCGACTAGACGCTATGGGAACGAGGTGCCCACGGCCCCAGACTTTCAAATCCCTGTCTAGTGTGTGTTTGTGCGCAGCTAGGATGAGAGAACAGCACCTAAACTGGAAATTAGGTGCTGGGCGTCCAGGCAGAGGAGAACTGGACCCAACTAAGCCTGGTTCTCCCAAGGTTTTTTTCCCATTCTCTTACGGATGGTGTTTTGGTTCCTTGCCGCTGTCCCCTCTGGCTTGCTTAGTTGGGGACACCTGATTTCTATTGATTATCGTCGTTTTGATTACAGAGACCATCTCTGCATTTGATAAATAAAGTTTAATCTTTATATCATTATATAGTCATTATACATTACCATTACTCTATTTTCCTACTTGATAATGTTCAGTGTTTTGCTACAATCTGTATTTTTAAAAGCGCTATATAAATAAAAGTGACTTGACTTGATTGTGAATTAGACTGACCATCAGCTGCAGAGATTTAAGGTCGTTTTTCAAACCTAATGCAAATTATTGCTGACTCAATAAGTTCTAGCCAGCAGGTGAGTGTTGTCTCGCTCCAGTTTCTCAAACACCGGAGAGCAATCATGTGGACTATGAGTGACAAGGCTGCTGATGAGACACAATGTCCTGCTGCTGTTCAGATGTGACCGGTCAGCTGAATGGCAGTCCCCCATTCTCTGGTGGAGAGAACATTGACTGAGGTGTCTGCTCACCAAAGACATGATAAGGATTTTCAATCTAAGAGACAGAGTGATCAAGATCCTATAAAATTCAAATGTATGGCTCTCTTTTACCGCACCGCAGGTCGCTTTATTGAATCAGGGCACCGGAAGATTGAACAACATTAAAGAGGAGTGTCCCCATCAATGTCTTAATAGATTCCTCCACACCCTAGGGGGTGTAACTCAGTGGGTGTCAACATTTCCGCTTTAATAACATTCAGTATAATTATTGATATTCTTTATGATTGTAGTGATTGCATTTTCATCTGTGTATTTTTGCATGTCCTTTATGCGCCATTTTTGAAAAGCGAGCAGACAAAATAAACCCCAGAATAGACTCTTTTTGATAAGATTTTTCAGATAGTAGTTTAATAAATAAAATAGTGTGTTTATATTAAAATATACTGTTTAAAATATAATTCACACAAATATTAAGTAAAAAGCAATCAAAACCAATTTACAAATTCAATATTTGAAAATGCTCACTTCATTGCATTACAAATTAATTAGTCTTACAAAAGTAGGCTAAATTAAAAAGCAACCAACTGAGAGATGCAAAAGCGCTCATTCATGCATATTTGCATTTAGGTTTATTTCAATTCCACATTTCAAGCTGCCGAACATAGCCTAAAAGTAGCTGTATAAATGAAGTTCTACTATTATGTCCAAATACAACTATTTAAGAGGTCAGTCAGGTGCCAAAACTCATTTGAAACTCATATTTCATACCAAATAAATGATGATAATAATAATAATAATTATATATATATATATATATATATATATATATATTCTTTGTATTTATATTGGCTAACTGTAAAAAAATGTTTTATTACAATCACTGAAATATCTAAATGTCAATGTCATTAATATCTGTACCGGTCAGCATGACCACAGTCCATGTTGTTGTTTGTGAGTGATGTTTTAGACCAAAGTGTGAGTGAAGTAGGTCAAATCCGATTATGTGGCGAATATTGAAAAATACAGCTTTTTGCAGATTGAGAGAGGGCTTCAAATTTCAATTTTAAATTTAAATTAAATTTGTTTTGGCTTGACACTTGTTACCTTTAGATAATTTATAGAGGGTAGAAATATAAACTATAGTTTTTATATTGTTAAAAATGATGATTTATTTACTAATTTTACAATTTTTCTTTAGATTTCTGTTTGCGTTTCTGCCTTGATTATAATAGGACAGTTCAGATCTGATAAGAAGAAAGAAAAGAGTGGGTGGGTTTGGGAAAAGTCCTGGAGCTGATATTTGAACTCAAATCGCTGTAGCTGACTGTACTGTGTGTTTGGGCGCGGCCCACGTTATTGGCACCAACCTTATTTCCTCCCAAAAATCGCAATGTTATTGTAGCATTTTTTTAAAACATTGTAGCACACGTTTTAATATAATTTGACCTTCGCTTTGGATTACGATTATTCTTTGTCTCTGCCTACGTGGTTTCTGTCGGCCTGTGTTAGACTGTCTGTGTTTTGACTACGAGCCTGAATAAACCCTGTTAGCACATGAACTCGCACACTTCACTGCTTCGTTTCGTGACACTGTCTCTCAAGTCACGTCAAGTCACTTTTATTTATATAGTGCTTTTAACAATACAGATTGTAGCAAAGCACAGAACATTATCAAATAGGACAACCGAGTGATGGTAATGTATAATGATGAGAATTAAACTATTTATTTATTTATTTATCAAATGCAGAGACGGTCTCTGTAATCAAAACGATAATAGAAATCACTATAGAAATCACTAGAAATCAGGTTTCCCCAACTAAGCAAGCCAGAGGCGGCAGCGGCAAGGGACCAAAACCCCATCCATGAGAGAATAGGGGAAAAAACCTTGGGAGAACCAGAGCGCAATACCTCTGTAAGACAGATGGATCTCTTTTATTTAGTTTTTCCTTTGTTTATTTCAAATATTCAAAAATTAGCTTACCTTGTCATGAACAGTCTGATATTCCAGTTTCAGAAATACATGTAAATGAGTGTGTTTCGTCGTTTATACACCTTTATAAATTATTTTGTTTGTGATCTGTAACATGAGATGGGCCATGTTTCTTCACGCTACAGTTAAGAGAGTCCTGTCAGTCAGGTTTACAGCACATAAATTAATCAGTTTCTCCCGAAATACATGTAAGTAAGTGTCTGGTGAACTGAGTGAAGAATAGAGTGAACTTTATTTCACTCTGTTTATCTGTTATGAATAAATCACATCGGCAAATGAAATAGCGCCAGCAAACGCGTGAAAGCTCAGTTTGAATTTGACAGTTATGCAACGTCACCAAACATTCTAAATCCCATATGTGGGACTGTACTCTCAGGGGCACGGAATGAAAAATCCCATATGTGGGACCTTACCGCTCAAAAGGTTAACAAGATTTTAAAATCTATACGATGTTTGATAGGGAGCCAGTGCAGTGTTAACAGAACCGGGCTAATATGCACATACTGCCTTGTTCTAGTTCCTGGACTCTAGCTGCTGCATTTTGAACCAGCTGTAGTTGTAGGAATTGGAAAAATTGTCTAAAATGTAATACTTACAGGAAAGCTGAACTCACAAAAGTTTTCACACGATGGCATGCAATACAAGCTAATCTGGGACCTTCAAAGACAATAAACCCTGACCCTCAGGACCGAAAACAAACATCCTTTGACACAGTCACCCACTTAACTCACTACCTCCTGCAGTCGCAGCTGCTCCTTAAGAAAAAGGTCTTCAAGCAAAAACCATACATTGTATGTCATATCATGTGAAGATATTGTTCTTTCAATGTCATATCTGATGTCAATTTAAAGGTCTAAAGATGAGTGGTACAATGGTCTAAATTTCTTAGCAGTCACTTATTTTATGAAGAGATTAGAAACTCTTTTAAGAATTAGACTTAATACTAAGGGGCAGTTCCCCTTTAGGGGACAAATGGAAACCTCGGACCAGCTGCAAGAGAATTGTTGGCAGGCCAAAGGCTTGGGTGTTTTACGATTGATCAAGAGATTTGTTTGGGCTGGACTATATGTAAGGTGAATGAGAAAAAACAGCAGATTAGGAATTTCTGTAGAAGAATCCTCCACGCTAAGCATGTAAGAGCTTTGGAAAACTTCCAGGCCTCTTCCATGTAACTGCATGCTTTTCTGATTGTCAGGTATGCATTCTTTTAAATTGGAACTGAATGTAATTCTCCTTTCTTAAATTATGTAATTGGCTTGGGTATGCATTCTTTTAAATTGAAACTAAGCTGAATTCTGAATGTTTAAATTATGTAATTGAATTAAAATAATTTTAGTTGGTAAACAAAGAACCCCTGGTCATACGCATCCTCTGCGGTGTGCTGAGGTTGAGGCCACCAGTACGTTCCCGGGTGCCCACCTGGGACCTGGCTGTTGGGTTATAAGCCCTCTGTGGGCCACTATTTGAGCCCATAGAGGAGATTTCAGATCGTCTGTTGACTATAAAGACCACACTATTGCTAGCATTGTGTTCTCTGAGGAGAGTAAGTGATCTTCAGGCCATCTCAGTGGCCACTTCTCATCTCGACATTGCGCCTGGCATGACCAAAGCCTAGGTCCCAAGGTACCTACGGTCACACCTCAGCCAGTAGTACTACAGGCCTTCAACCCTCCTCCCTTCAGGGAGCCTGGTCAGCAGAAGCTAAATTGCGTGTGTCCAGTGTGAGCACTTGACGCATACGTCCACAGAGCTGCCCTCTGGAGAAAGTCAGAGCAGTTGCTTGTATGCTTTGGTCTCCCCAAGAAGGGGCTTCCAGTGACCAAGCAGACTTTAAGCTGTTGGATAGTGGATGCCATCAATATGTCATATGAGTCCTCTGGTCTCCCGCCGAGGCTAGGAGTCAGAACGCACTTGACGCGCGGTGTGGCGTCCTCAAAGGCCCTGCTAGCAGGGGTCTCCATGGCCGATATTTGTGCGCTGTTGGGTGGTCAACCCCCCACACATTTGTCCGATTCTATGGACTTGACCTTCGAGCCACTCCGTGCTTTTCTGTTCTCTCGTCTTAGCTGTGCAGTTGTAGCACTCGTGTCACACCACTTACTGCGCCACTGGACCAGTTCTAGGTTCTTAAAAATAATTACACCAGAGACCGTTGCTTTAAATACAAAAGCCGGCAGTTTACTTAATACAAACACAAATGAAACAT
>JAUMHI010000011.1:1578398-1606082 GCA_032359435.1 Enteromius unitaeniatus
TAGTTTTACACAGCTGGAGGAGTGCAGGAGCTCTGGGAATGTGAAGGTTGGTAGCTTATCTCATTCTTTCTCTTTGCGTGCTACTCAAGTTTTGCCATTTGCCAACACTTCTTAGTCCTGAAACCTACTATGTGCAAGCATTTCTACTTTCTTCTAAGGTCAATCAACTGCTGTGCGTGAGAATCCTGCTGAGCGAGTTGAAGTTAGTTAAACTGTCAACAATGTTTATAGCAGGCTACCTGTTTAGTGGTTCAGACACCCAACAAGCTAAACTCTGTCTTTCTGTTAGTGCTCCTTTCACTTACCCTGTTGTGGTATTCCTGCTCTTTTAGCCTGGCCTCGCTCAATATGGTCGTCTTTTCTGCAAGCTGAACCTAATTGGACAGAGAGAAAATAGAAATATGAAGTGGAAAATAAGAGCAACATCTTAAGAAACAAAACAGCTTTGGGTTAGTCTCTTATGCTCATTAAGGCTGCATTTTTATAATCAGAAATATGGTAAAAGCAGTAAAATTGTTACTTTTGTTTTTTACAATTTGAAATAACTATTTACTATTTGAATATATTTTAAAATGTAATTTATTTTTGTGATGTAGAGCTGTATTTTCAGCATCATTACTCTTTTAAATGTTACATGGCCCTTTAGAAATCCTATTATTATGATGATTTGAAAAACATTTCTTATTATTATCAGTGTTGAAAGCAGTTGTGATGCCCAATATTTTTATGGAAACTCTTTTTTTAATGGATGTTGGGATCACTGCTGAATAAATGTATGAATTTCTTACTGAAAAATAATAATTGAGCAGGCATTAAAACAGTCGATCAGTTGGACCATCTATGGGAATTAATCAGAAAAAAAAGAAGGAAATAAAACCTACCTTTAACTCTTCAAGACCCTGAAACACAAAACAGAATAGGCAGGTCACACAACTGCATAATTATGCAAATATTAACATACAAACATCTTTTTGCATTTGCATTTGCCCACAGACAGGTGACATCAGACTGCAAAAATGCAGCATGGGCTCCAGAGGTGCACTATGAGAGAGTGCTTTGTGACCGCTCCGAACACACATGAGGACCACTTTATCCTGAACAAGGCTCAACTTTTTGCCTCTCTCCAAGCATGCAGTGCTCGCCTGAGAGCGGCACCATGGCATAAATCTAACAGCTCAGGATGCTCTCTGAGGGGTTAATTGAGAACAGAGACTGTCTGTTTAAGGCCCCGTTCTCAGGGACGCATTCCAAGCCTTTTCAGGAAATTCATTCCATTCAATCCTATTCTGGATTGAGACTTTTATACTGCACCTTAGAGTCTGAAAATTAAGTCTATTATTTGAATAAAGACTAAGGCATTAGCTTGCAAGACTTGGCTGTCCAAGTTAACTTCTTAGGTTAATATATGTAATATCATTAAATTTATAACTGGTAACACATACAACTAATTTTACATTTCAACACTTTGATTCTGTGATTTACTTTATGTTAAAATGAGGAACACTAAAAAGTAATAAAAAAACAACAAAAGATTTCAGCTCAGATTAAAAGCAGCAGTACAGGTGTCTGATATCAAAAAAAGAAATATATAATATAAAGCAAGACTTTTTTTCAAAGGAACATTTTGCCCAAATATGAAGATTTTGTTATCATTCACTTGCCTACTATGACTTTATTGGTTCATTTATTAATAAATCAATTTTATATTGGAAACTACACTTTGTATCTTAGATTTAATGTTAGATTTAAAAACTAATGCTGCCAGCTAATGGCAAAGATAGAAAAAAACCCCCTAAATATATATATACACACACACACACACACACACACACACACATTCGGCATGGATCAGACCTTTCATCAAAGTTGTCCTACTAAAACAATACCCATTCTTGTCTTAGGACAATTTGTATCTTTTATAATCCACTTCAAATGTTGACTACTGTGTATTTGATTTAACAGATTTAACAGATTAGATTTTTATATAATAGTTTATAATTGAAAGCAACACATTCTTTAAGAAAATGTAAAAAAAGAAAAAATATTTAATTGCATGATTGCATGTTTTATTGCATTATTTTTTTTAAGAAATACATTTGCATAAAATTAACATTTAAATAAGAATGACAGCTCTAATTTTAATATATATCCAAGCAAAATACATGAATAGCTGGCAGCAGGACATGGTGTCTAAACTGTGACTGTACCTGAGGGCCGCTGAGACTCCTCTGCTGTAGCTCCTCTAACTCCTTCTGCACCTCCCACACACGGTCGCCCATCTCCACCTCACGACTCTACAGGAAGAGCAAACTCTGAGCAAATGTGCCCTTTCTGTCCGAATCATTTCACAGTGCTGCCATACAGCATTAATCTTCAGGTCATAAACTCCGATCTTAAATTGCACGCGTACACAATTACATCTATAAGATAAAGAAATAATCCTATCACAAATAGCTTGCATATTTTTTTGCCAGGATGTATGCAAGCACCATAAGGTCTGCATCATTCCTTACAGCTCTTGGGAGAGTCTGAGGTGCTAGTTGACTGAGGTAAGTGTTTCCTGATGATACACAAACTATTAGCTGAAACCTGAACTTACTGACTTTATATGGGGGAATTTAGCAAAAGCAATAAATTCCTCACAAAATTCTTCCTGTGTCTTTCTATAAAGTTCAGTGTATAATACATCTGCTGATCGTTAACAATTACATACAAAAGATAAAGTTTCACATTATTTTGCTGTACCTGAAGGACCTGTTCGTAACGCTGAACCGTTCTGTTTAGGTCTTCTTCCTTCTGAGCAATCGTTTTCTGAAGTTGACTGACTTCTTCTCGATGGCTAGTTATAAGCTCAGCTTCTACGCCCTGAGCTTTCTCTGTGTGGAAATAATAAACAGGAAAGTACAGTAAGAAGACAAGAAGGTCACCATGAATTTACCATCACTGAGTGTAAACCAATCATTTCCAGACTCGATACATTACATGGCAGGATTGAAAACACATGGTAAACCAATCATGAATTTCAAATTTCATATTTCCTGAGGCCAGTAAATCAGCAAATGTGAACTATGTGAACTATGAAACACAGTTTGTTCATGTCCCCAGTGTTCTGTACGTGATTTTATTCAGTATTTTTAACAATAATTTTGTTTTTGTACTTCAAGTACTGCCTGTTATGTCCTTACATTGCTCCAAAAGCAATATTCTATTCTGACAAAAATGTCAGGCAAATTGTTCACAGCACCAATAAATTAATAAAGTTTGACCAATGCTGCTAATTTTTCTCTAATGGCCAAATATTTAAATTACCTAATATATACAATTGTTTGGTAAGGTGCTGCATGGTTACTACATTTTCATCTTATGACAATGTATTCCAAAGAACACCATACCATGGTATTATAGCCATTTTTGTAGTGTCCAGAAAATAGAGCTACCATGCATGAACAATAACTAAGTACATAGGCCTAGGGGTGGGTGATAAGATCAAAATCTTATATCACAATATGAATATTTTATTTCATGGTAAAGATATATACCATGATATAGTTATATCATTTTAACATCTAAGTTAACATTTAAGTCTTGATAACATAGTAAGCGCTTGATGTTTTTTTTTATTCTTGTCACTAGTGTCATTATCACTAAAAACTACTAAGAAAAAAAACAAGTAAACAGTCAGCAATTAAATAAGAATAAGACACTAATAACAAGCAATAGGACAAAACTACTTATACAAAGTACTTGAATATAAGAAAAACCCCACTGCATACTGTTGACTGTGTACATTAAATATATACTTCTTATTAAAGTTACAAAAGTGATTTAGTCAAGTTTTCTCTTTTGTTGTTTGATAAACACGAATAACAGACAGAAGGAATATTAGATTAGTAATATAAATAGCTCTAGGAGACAAGAAATAAGTTGTATGTTTTTCTTACCAATGGTTTCCTTCACTGAACCTTCTAGTTCCTTTTCTTTCAGGGCCATCTGAGTATTAAACTCCCTCATTAACTGCTTAAGAGCAGAATTGTGTTTCATTTCCATATCTTCCATTTCAAGCCTGAAAAAAAATATTCTTTATTCTTATTTAGATCAAACCCTGATAACAAAACTGTAGCATAATATAAGCATCCTTATCCACAAACTGTTCCTAAAATTATCACATAAATCTTACTTCAGCTTCTTCTCAGTTTCTTCAGCCATTTCCTTCTTCAGGAATTCCAGCTCCTTCTCGTGCTCTTTCCTGAGAGACCGAAGGTCTTTTTGTAGTCTGGTGTAGTCTTTGTGGAGCTTCTGTTTCTCGTTCTCAGCCTCTACCAGCTTTCTCTGAAGGTCATTCTCTGAGGTGTTTGCATTGTTGATTAGGCACTCATTAACAGTCTCCCCATTTCCCTGAGGTGAACTCTGTTGTGCTTTTAGCTCATTTTCCTTCTCTTGTAACCTTTGCTGCAAATCTTGGAGTTTCTCCTCATATTCCTTCACCAACAGGTCCTTTTGACTTGTCCAGTTATCTTGGTTGGTGATAGTGTCCATGTTTTCTTTGGCCACTAACATCACAGGCTCCATTCCTAATCTATTGCTGGACATTTGCACAGTAACGTGTTCCTTCTCAAATTCATCAATCTGTTTCTCCTTGATCTGTTCTTGAAGATCCAAGCATGTCTGCTGAAGCTCCTGCACTTGAGCGGTCTGTTCAAGCAGGTCTGCTTTAAGGCAGCTTACCTCAGTTTGGTAGTTTGCAATCTGCTCATTAGATTCTAAGAGTTTGGTATCAAGCTCTCCAAGTTTTGAAGACATTTCTAAGGCAGCAGTAGCAGATTGCTCCTCTTTTGCAGACATGTCTTTATGAAGAGAAGCGAGCTTCTCTTCATACGCATCTCTTAAGTTTTGCAGAGAGGCCTGTCTTTCCTCGTTTTCTTTCTGCAGCAATTCTTGTAGATGTTTTGAATGCTCTTCCTTTAATTTTGCAGTGGCCTCCTCCATTGTCCTCCCAATTTCCTCAAGAGACTTTATACGTTCTTCTTTTTCATTCTGGGTATGCTTGATGCCTTCCAACTGCATCTGCAAGTCCTTGATAGCCTGCTCCTTTTCCTCAATTAGTAATGTCAACTGTTTACGAATCATGCCAATCTTTTGCTCTGCCTTCTTCTTCAACTCAGCTACTTTACTAGCCGTTTCGGCAGACGCCTTTTCTTGGATTGCCTTCACAGCCTCTTCATTTGCCCTCAGAATCTCAGCCTTCTCACTCTCAAACTCTTTCCGTTGGGATTCCAGTTCCTGCTTGGCTGTTTCAACATCTTTCCTCAAAGACTGAAGACTTTCTTCAGTTTTCTGGATTAGGGCACCATTTTGAGAGCTTTGGTCCTGAGCTTCCTGCACCTGCTTCATTAACTCCAACTTTTCATTCTCTCTAATGGTAAGGTGCTGCTGCAAATCAGCTGCGAGTTGATCTCGCTCTTTTGTCTGCATCTCTAGCTGCTCCTCCAGATCACAGGCTTTTTTCGAGCAGCTTTCCAGCTCTGAGGTCAAGGCATGGACCCTCTGTTCTTTCTCACTAAGAGTCTGGTCCATCTCAGACTTGGTAATGGAGTGATTGTCAATGCTGGCATTGAGCGTCTGAAGTTGATCGTCCTTCTCCGCAGTCTGCCTCTCCATGTCTGCAACTTTATCTTGAAGAGACTTAACAGTTCTCTGACTCTGACTGAACTTCTTTTTCAGCTCAGAGATCTTATTCCTGAGTAAGTCTACCTGCTCTTGAAGTGAGGTCTTCTCTTTTTCTAGCTTTTCCATCATCTCCCCCATTTGGGATGTTACCCTTTCCTTGTCCTTGTTGTGCTGCTGATTCAGCAGAGATATGGCTTGTTCTTTCTCAGTTATGCTACTTGCTAACTGGGTCTTCAAGTCATTTACAACAGATTCTATATTGCGGAGTTGCAAAACATTTGCTTTGAGATTTTCTGATGTGTGTTCTTTTTCCTCACAGAGCTGCTGGATTTGAAGGTCTTTCTCAGAAAGTACTTGGGAGTGATTATCTGCATCAGTTTGCAGAGACTCCCTTTCAGCTTGAAAGGTTTTAAGAGTCTCTGAACTTGAATTTAACTTAAGAGTCACTTCATCAAGAGAGCTCTTTAGATTACGATTCTCATCCAAAGTCTGCTGAAGTTCTTTCTCTAAAGTGCTAAATCTGTTGTTCTTCATCGTGATGATATTCCTTAGATAAGTAACCTTATTCTGATGATCTATGACCCGGCGTTGTAGCTCCCCAATACGTTCTTCAACTTTCTTACACAGGTCAACAGAGAAGCCATCTAACTTAGCCTGGGCTTCTTGACAACACTGCTCAAATTTCTTTGTGACGGCAAACAAATGTGCCTGGAACTCTTTTTCTTTATTTTGGAGCTCAGCAGTTTTTTCCTCAAGTGTCCTCTGGAGATCTTCACCCTCTTTACACTTGGACGTTTCAAGCATATTCAGCTTTTGCTGGGTGTGAACCAGCTCTTCAGATATTCTTTGCAATTTCTCCTTATTAGTTTCCTCAGCCTTTCTCAGTTCGTCCTGCAAAAGGTTTCTTTCATTCAAGGCCTGGTTCAGATTCTTCTCCATGGTTTCAGCTTGTCTTTTAAGTAAACCCTCCCCTTCAGATAAACTTTCCAGCTTGCTTGCAGCCTCCCTGAGCTCTGTCTGTAGTTTTTGCACAGTGGTTTCCCTCATGGCAAGCTCCTCCCTGAGGTTCTGGATGTCTTTTACAACCTGTTCCTTTTCTTCCCTGCTGGCCGAAAGCAGCTGAGAGATCTCCTCCAACTCTTGGACTTTTTCTTGCAAAGACTGAGCATGTTTCTCTTGTAAATCCTCTTCATTCTGGTTGAGCTTCTCCTGCCAGCGACGAATAAGATCTTCCTGCTCCTGTTTATGAGTCAACTGAAGCTTGTCTACGTGCTCTTTGTGATTGGTCTCCAAATCAGACATGGCAGTGCTGAGGCCCTCAGAGCTTGCTTGCGCCATTTCAAGGATCTTCTCTTTCAGTTGCTGGTCTTTCAGCTCTATTTCTTGAGCCTTCTTGGATAACTCAACTTTAGCATTCTCCTCTTGTTCCTGAAGTTGCTTCTTCAACCTGTCCTGCGTTTCTTTGACTTTCTGTTTAAATTTCTCCATCTTGTTTTCCTGGGATTTCAGCTTGCAATCCATATCTTTCCGGATGTTCTCAAGTTTCTTCTCATGAGAACTCTTCTGGTCTTCCAGCTGCTTCCTTAACCGGTTTTGCTCTTCTTGCATTGTATTGCAGGTTGCAGCATGCACATTTTCTTTTTCAGACAATTCTCTCTTGACTTGCTCCATCTTCTGCACAAGTTCCTGAAGTTCACTTGTCTTTTGTTCAAGACACACTTCTTTCTCCTGACGGTCATTACGCACTGCCTCAAGAATTTGCTCAAGATCTTTCACTTGATTCTTGGTTTGCTGGAGCTCTTCTGTAAGTGTGCTAATATGAGATCTTGATTCATCAAGGGCCTCTTTCTTTGACTGTTCCCTGAGTCGAAGCTCCTCCAACTGCGCACCTCCTTCTTGCAAAGTCTTTTCTCGAAGCACATGTTCCTCTAGTGCTTTTTCCTTCTCATCCAACACAATCTTCAACTGATTTATCTCTTCTTTCATCATTTTCTCCATTCCTACAAATGACTGTTCATTCTGTTTCATGGCTTCAATCTCAGCCTGATATTTTACTTGTTCGTCCTTGAATCTATCCTCAAACTCTTGTCTTGCAGTTTCCCTGGTGGTCTCCAAAGTAGACAGTCTTTCTTCTAACTGTTGTTTACTATTCAGTACCTCGCTAAGCTCAGAAGACAGAGTCTCAATCTCGGTTTGTTTGTCACTCAGTTTATCAAGCATCTTTTTGTTCATGTCTTCCACATGAGAATGGAACTGTTCCTCCTTGTCTTTCAGTATAGATTCAATTTCTGCTTTATGTTTCTGCACAAGCTCCTCAAAAGCAGCATCATGCTGCTGATTGACCACTATTTTCTGCTCTGTCTTTGTCTTTTCTAGCTCTTGCTTATGTGTCTCTTCTAGAGCAGTTATTTCAGCCTCATGTTTCTTTCTCTGCTCTTCTAATTGCACAGAGAGTTCATCTGACTTGGCAGAATCGTTCTCCGAGCTACCTAGACAACTCTCAAGCTCCTGAATTCTCTGCAAAAAGAAATGTAGTTATACATTTTTTTTTATACAATTTTAAGAAATAAGACCAATAATTTTAAGAAAATGCATTGCTTAGATTTACAGGCTGGCTTCAAATCTATGGATTCATTTGCCTATTCAACTGAAAAAAGGATACCTGCTGATCTATCCTAAGAAAAAAAGATAAAATCACCGTTCTAGCCGACTCCAACTCTAGCTGTAGTTCCTTGGCTTTATTCTCCCCCTCAGACTGAACTGCAACTTTCTGTAGCTCCGCCTCCTCCAGTGCGAGAGACACTTGCTGCTCTCTTTCCTGTGCTGACTGCAACAATTCTTCACGACACTGCTCCTGTGGTAAATAAAGAGTAATGATGCAGATAGCTTAGGAAACACCTACATCCAAATAGTTTATATTTGCATTAACTAATCATAAGTTACAGAAATGACAACAAGAACATACCACAGCTTGTTTGATCTGGGCACTTAGTTCCTGTTCTTTGTTAGCCAAAGCCTCTGAATGTAAACGCTTCATTTCTTCTATCCTGTCCTCTGAGGATTTCTGAAAAGAAAGAAATTGTGGCAAAATATTAACATTTGCCAGGTTTGATGGATACTTTAAAACACTCTATTATTCACAACACAAAACTGCCTCAAACGTTTTACCTAAGAATTGGAAATATCTCAGTTAACTATTCCCCAAAGTATCATGCTTTGGCGAAACAATCAGCTGACTTAAAATGTCAATCTTGGCAAAGAAAACAGAGACATACTTTATGAGACTTTGCTATGGCAAGGATTATGAGACCTGATGAGTGAAACAGAACTGAATTTCTTTGTCAAGAATAAAGCTCTATACATGCAGGCAGAATGAAAATGTGCCATCAATTTGGTCAGTTTTGATTTACTACTGTCCTTTAGTTAATGAATCATACTCCAATACACAAAGGAAGAGACAAAAGGTGTGCAGATCCATAAAAATGGACAGGTTTCATGGGAACTGCAAGCATGAACATTTAACCGCTCATCCAGATAAATCTCAGAATGAATGTGACACTGTGAGTGTATTGATGGCTTTTTCAGCTAAAATAACTTTAAACAGGTCAAGTACAAATTGGGACAGAGAAAAGGCAAAAGCAGCATATCAAAATGCAAAACAAAAGGATTCAATATTCTTGACAATATTCTTGTCTAAATTAATGCATCACTGCAAAACCCTCCAATCTGTGAGAGTATATAACTCTCAAACAATACAAACGTTGATTTGTGAAACTGTCAAATCGGTGAAAACAAATGAAATATGCATGAGACAGCAAAAGATGTATTATTAACATGGAAAGGTCTTTTTATAGTTTTCTGTGGCACAAACAGTCCTAATTTAGCTTTGCCACCCTCGCTTTGGTTCTGTCTTTTTCATACACACCTTCATAATGGTGACCACTTCCTGTTTGACCCTGGTCAGCTCCTGCTGCAAGCTTCTCCTCTCCTCCTCGCTGGCCTTCTCCACCTGCTTCACCTGCTCCTCCATGCTCACCTGCAGCTGGCGGCGAGCCTCCTCCGCCCGCTGAGCCACACCTAGAGCTCGCTCCAGCTCTTCAAACCCTGGGAAATAGTCACATTGAGTGAATTTAGGTTGAGAAACACAAGAGCAGAGAATGAGAGGGGAAGTCTCACTCACCTGCTTTCTCCGATTTCTCTTTCTGCTCCTGCAGCTCATCTTTTTGAGTGAGGGTCTGTTGGAGTCTGGAGCGCAGCTGAGCGATCTCCTCTTCCTTCATCTCCAAAGTCTCATGCATCTGACGCTTGGTTTCAGCAATGACCATTCCCTTCAAAATAATGCCACTGAAAGGTTAGTTTTCAGATTTTCAGTCAGTACGATCATAGTTTGGCCTGGTCCTCATGCATTTATTCATTTTGCAGACCAAAGCGACTTACAGGTGGGGAAAACAGCAAGCAATTAGTCCTAAAGAGGCAAAAAACTACTTAGGAAGTGCTCATTATACAGTATAACAGGCAATGCTCAGATAAGTGCATTCTAAAAAGGGAAAGAAAGAGTAGGGTTAAGATTTTTTTTCATCATTTTTTATGACGTCAAGAGCTCAGATGACTTTTACGGGGGATGTTGATTTTGAAATGCCCCTGAAAAACGAAACCTCATATGCACAGTATTGCGGTTATTTTTTCACTGTCTGAAATCCACTACTGATTATGTCCAAATAGTCTCTAGCACAAATGTGGTCCCTGCCCCCGTACAGCATGTTCTGTGCTCAGTTTGAGGACACACCTTTAACTGTTTCTGACGTATGTTTGCACTCTTTCGCATTCCATACAATGACCCAAGTGGCAATGATCTCTATCCTGCAGGGTGAAGGTCAAAGGCTAAACACAACACGACTGATTTGATCACAACTCAGTAGCAGACAGACAGCTCTCCATATTTCACACAAATCTAGCTTAGATGAAAGACTTTTTTTTTTTAGAATTTGTGCAAAAATAATCATTTAACCAATTCAAAGTAAATATATATTGTTTCAATTTATTGTTTTTAATGTTTATCAATTTAATGTTGTAGTATATATTGTTATTGGAACATGTTACATTTTATTATTATTGAACTATAACAAATAAAAATACATAAATACTTTTTTAACAATAGTTAATATATTTCAAAATTAACATTTGGTAAAACATTTGAAAAATTTATTTAAATATATTAAATATTTAAATTGAATAATTTCAATAATAAAAATAATAATAATATATAATAACAATTGATTACAAACATAAACAATGTTTATTCATATATATATATATATATATATATATAATTTAGTATTCAAAATAATGAAAAATGTAAATAAGAAAATAATTTTAAATAATGAAAATACATAAATAAAATATATACTAATTAAAATTATGTTATTGAAGAATTTGCTCATATTATTATGCATTTTTTATGTTATTAAAAACATAAATACTTTTATTTTTTCACCGATCATTATTATCAACCTATAAATGAATAATGTTTTATATGTACTATCTATCTATCTATCTATCTATCTATCTATATATATATATATATATATATATATGACTCATTACAGAATTGTGGGTACATTTCAAGTACAGGAAGACAAAAAATTGCATTTTCCTTTTTTGCTCAACTTTTTTATTTTCATAGAACACACTTCAAATTTAATATTTTGTATATTTGCCAAAATATTTAAGAAAATCAATGTACTGACAGATAAATCTGTCAACTCTGTTACAGACAAATTAGGTAAAATACATACTCATTTAACAAATGTGACACAGTTTAAATCCTGTTTTCCCTAAGAGAACTTCTGTTTCTTCATCCTTTAATTCAACTTTAAACTTAAGATGTTTCAAAACATAGCTTTAAAAATTTTTCAAAAAAATTGCATGTTGTAAAATAACTCGCTAGGCTAATCGGTTTCTTATGAATTTGTTAACAATAAAATTTAACAACATGATTAATTTAAAGCAAAACTTTAAACAGAGTTTACATCAATGGTAACAGAGTTGAGAACAAAAACAGAGCTAACCACCCAGATCAGAACAGGGGCCATATAACTCTTACTCATCGTCAACTCTGTTATCGTTAACTTTTTAAAACACTAACAGAGTTGACATTTTTCACCATTTTGTGCTTTAGCTCAAATTGATAACCTCAAAACAGATATGACATGGGATGGCTGAAAACAGTATTTTATTTATTTTCATAATATTATTGTTTTTAAAAAGTGAAAGGGCGATTCACTAAAATATCACAATAACAGAAACAATTTACAAAAAAATTGGTGTATCTTACACATTTTTTCTAATTTATGAGAGAGGAATAATGACATACCTCCAGACCTCCCAGAGTTTCTAGAAAGAGGAAGTGACATAATTTGGTGCAAGTCACATGGTTTTTCTAGCAGTGCTTTAAAGATTGTTGACTTTTTATAACAGAGGTAACAGAGTTGACTTATGAGAGACAGACATAAAATGTATTTTTTTACTACTGAAATTACAAAAAATACAGAAAACATATTTTATCCAGCTGTTTATATAAATTTGTAAAGTAAATACACATAAAAAATTTAAATTATTCTTAAATATTTAATGATAATTGGAACTGAATTAATGATTGTGGATGGAAAGACAGTAAAAAATAGGCATAGTGGGAGCCTTTTAGTTAGTATTTCTTGACATAATGTGCTTAAATATACAAAAAAACAACATTTTTAGTGTCAGGTTAATATAATTTGTGTTATTATTAAAAACTGATCTAATGAAGTTCTTATTTTTAAAAAATAAAAAATATCTGGTAGACGCAAAATGTACCCCCAATTCTAGAATTACCCATATATCTATCTATATCTATATATATATCTATATACATATATATATATATATATACATACATATCTATATATCTATATATATATAGACACACACACACACACACATATAAATAATAAAATATTAAATTTTCTGGCCTATACAAATATTTTAACAGGTCAGTTCACCCTACATTGTCAGAGTAAAGTTAAATTTGGACCCTGCTTGACCACCCTCCTAAAATAATAAGCAAAACATTATCTCCAGTCTTACTTTTATACGCAAACATGTCAAAGTGAGCGACCCTCAGGAAATATGTTTTCCGATCATTTCAAAAAGCCTTTCCAGGATAATTCATCTTTGTCTTTCGCTTAGAAGGTCAGGGAATTTCTATTTGCACTTCTACTCACGCTGGCTCACAAACTGTCCCGTGGCAGACGCACAACATAGCTGAACCCTTCTGAGGAATAAAAACAAGAGTGTCCTGTTTCTCTCTCACCTTGTCCTGCTCCAGCTGCTCGATGAGGTTCTTGGCATCTCCCAGCTGCGTGATCAGCTTTGTCTTCTCTGTAGTGTGCAGTTCCTGGTAAACACAGAGGAAAGACGGTGAGTGTGAGATGATAGATCTTAATAAGTTACTCTCAGAATAATAATCAACACTTACTGAGCATATATCATGGTCTAGACAACCTGGACTAGAAAGTGAAATGCTTGGAAACTGCCAGCTGGAAATATACTGACCTGAAACTTTAACTTGCAAAAGTGCGGAAAAAAGGTTTTACTGAGTATCAAAAACACTTTGTACATCCAATAAGTCTGGCTAAACAAAATTTGAACGGTTAAACATATAAAACATCTTAAGCGGGATCTTTTCTGCTGCAATGCAGCTAAGAACATGTAGAAAACCCTGTAATGTAACTGTTCCATGCTCTCATACTGATCTTCCAGATTACTATAGCATATATTTTGTGACCATGCGATTATGTTAAGAGAGCAACCAAGAAGCTGTGAGTAATTATCGATGTCTCCTGCCACAGATAAACACACGCACACACAAAGCAGGCCGCATCCACATCATAGCAGGCTGTGGAGTCGTCGCTCCAGACCGACGATCAAACCTTAATTACAGCCCAGGACAGCAGCCAGCGGTTGTGGCGTGTCGCTTCTAGCACAGAACGCCACTCCGTCAGGCAACGGTGGTTACTTTCGGTTTCCTGCTGGTTTTCCTTGAACTGAAGATTTGACTCTCATAGCCCGACCCCAAAAAAATTCTTTGGATAAAAGTGTCTGCTAAATGAATTAATGTTAATATAAATAAATGATCATAGAGTGCAAAATTGACACTTGAACAAAACCAAAGGCAAATAAAAATAAGTATGTATATATAAATAATGAATTAAAAATAATTGATTATTATATTACATACTACTATTCAGAAATGAAAAAGTAATTGATATTACATACATATACAAATAAAAGCACAGATACTGATTTCAATTTATATATATATATATATATGTATATGTTTCATTAAGTATTATATAATATATAATATAATAAACATTTTATTTTGATAAGAATATTAACTTTTTTTAAATTTATTTTTGTAATAATCTGTAGTGTTTGCACAGACAAGAAGTGTTATTACTACGTTTATGTATATTCATATTCTTATTTTTTATGTTATATATAAATACATTTAATATATAAAAAATTTCTTAAACGTATAAATGCATGTGCGTATTTATAAATACACAAAAATACAGTTTAGTAAAAAAAACAAAAAAAACGAATATAGTTTTTTTATATAATATATAAATAGTAAACACATGCATGTTTTAGGAAATCTTTCACATGCTAGATGTTTTTTTCTTGTGTCATGTGCAGGGCTCCGTACATAATAAATATACATAGTATGCACAAATAAATTATGTAAACAAAATGTTTATTACGGAAGCGATTCATCGCAATTAACCACGTGGCAGAACTACTATCGTTCAATCTGAAGAAACTTCTACAGCTTAAAATGAAACCCTTATGCACAACTATGTGTTTCCGACGTGAATGGTCTTCAGAAAAAGTAAAATATGTAGTTTTATTCTTCTAGTTTAATTTAATGTATCGCTTTAGTGTTTCACATAAATCTCTAATGATTAACGGTTATTTCACAAAGTAAAAGCAGAGTAAATCTCAGAGTTGAGCTTCAGCTGGTGTGTTTTAGTGTCAGCGAGTGTGACGGTGGGATCCGAGGGGCTGTGTGTCTGTACTCCATTTCAGGCAGGGAGAGGTTAATGTTAAACTCTGCTGTCACAGTTCCGCTGAAAGCTGTTCCCACAAACACATCACAGACAAAGGAAACACACTCTCAGCCCTCTGTCTGCTACCTCACAAACACAAACACACACACACACCCTCAAATACACACAGCAGCAAACAAGCTCCATTACTATTTAACCATGAAATCCATAAAAAACTAATTTCTTCAAATAATAACAAAAGTTCATAAAAGAAGCCATGCATGAATAAACCATAACTAACCAACCAACTAACATTAAAACATTTGCAAGTGTAAAAAAAAAAAGAAAACAACAAAATAAATAATGTATGAATAAAGAAAATGAATAGAAATAATGAAATAAACGTGCATGAATAAAATAAAAATGTAATATAAATAATTTAATAATAAAATTACATATATAAAATAATATAAATAAAAAATAAAAAAATAAATGAAGAAACCATGCATGAACAAATTAAAAAGAAATATTAATTAAGTATAAAGAATAATGTATAGATAAAATAAAAAATTAAATAAAATAAAATCTGCATTAATATAATAAACTTCAATGTATTCATAATACAAGCCATATTTACAAAAAAAAATGCATGAATAAAATAAAACAAAAATCTAAAAATCAATATGTATTTTGTAAAAATAACAAAAAATAAAATCAGAAAATAAATAAAAGAAAATGTTATTTCACTAAATAGCACAATGGTTAAATGATGAAGCTCAGTAATCACCTCATGTTGGGTTTGAACTTGTAACCTTTCAGCTGCCATTCCAGGTCTACTAAGCTACAGATACACACAACCTAAAAATCCCTAACTAACCCAGCTAAAAGCAAAAACATTTTTCATGTTTTGTCTTAATTAATATTTCTGTACCTTTATTTTTTCAAGCTCTTGCAGCCTCTCCTGCAGCTGCTGCTGTAAAACCTCGTTCTCACTGGTCAGCTGAGTAGAGCGCTCTTTACTGGATCGAATCATCTCTTTACATCTCTGCAGGAGACTCTCTTGCCTTTTGATTCGCTTCTGGAGGGCCTCGAGGTCCACAGTGCTTCCCGGCTCTCCGCTGCCCTCTGCTGACACACAAAACACAAACCAGTTAAAGAAGACTTGAGTGTAGAAAAATATTCGGTCCACTTGGAAACCTGCACACACCCGTGTTAAGTGTCGAGCCGTCGTCTTTCGTGGGACTCTGAATGTCAGTGTTTGCATCGACTGTATCTGTGGACTGAGAGGTCTCGACCTCTGATGAAAGCACACCTCCAGACGCCTGCAGACGTTTCTTCAAGAGAGACACCTGAGGACAAACAGCTTCAGTATCACCTTGGATAGCAGAAATGCAGAATATAAGATAAACACACAAGATACATACTTGTGTCTGAAGCACAGTGATCATCTGGTCCTTCTCCTCGAGAGCAGCATCAAACTCCTCCTGCAGGTGTTTTTTGGCCTGCTGATCCATCTGAAGCTCCTGAGGAGATATGAGGCTCACTAGCTCATTATTGAGGAAACATTAAACTGTATACTAATAATAAAATCTAAAAATGAATTTATGTAACATGTTAAAGAAATAATTTGCAAGTATTTTATGAAATGCATATATACATATAAATATATATATATATACATATCACATGACTCTAAAATATTCAATTAAATTTGATTATTCATGGTAATTCCATTTTTTATTGTTGTTTAATTTCTATTTCATTTTTATTCAATTAAATGTAATTAAATTTGATAACTTATGTTGCTATTTAAATTCAATTAATTTCCCCCCAATTCATTGCAGTTTAATTCAATTCGATGCCATACAATTCTATTTAATTTATATATTGTGCTCAAATCTCTCACAATCAATCAAAAGCAGAGAGACAAAATTCTAAACAGTCTCTGAAAGACATCACATTGCAGAAGTTAGCTGCATTGTGAATGCCGTTTCATGCTGCCTTTAAGTACACAATGTGAAGCGAGCAGTAATAGAGATATCAGCAGTGGAAAAACATTGATGCCAGAGCCTGTGATGAAGAATTAATGTCTGAGCCAGATGAACAGCGCGAGACGAACCTCCCTGAGCTCCCCTATTCTTCTCAGGGCTTTATCTTGACTCTGGCTGAGGATGGCCTGAGAGACACACAGACAGCGATGAATGACAGACTGATATCAGCGGCAAACCTCACAGCAGAGCAAATACAGCGACTCATTAAAGGAAAACATTAAGAAAAAAATCCCTCCAGCTCCAAGTAAACTACAGCCATTTATTCTGCTGCTTCGACTGAATATGAAATTACCTGTGTTTTCTCTTTATCCCGGAGCACGGTTCGGTAAGCTGTAACCAACTGAGAGAGAGCAAAGAGAGAGAAACCGTCAGTCTAGTGATAATCATCTTACTTCTTATACAACAAAAAATTGTTCCATTCCCTAATCAGTGATCACATTACTGAATAGTTGATTAGTTCTGCCACTTGTCAATGCATTTTGTATATCACTCAACTAGCTGAAGGTCAGGTGTCGATTGCAGGTGGACACGATGTGTGTCAGCAGATTGGCTGACATTTTATAGTAAAGAAGACATATTATGCCCCTTTTTACAACATTTAATATAAATCCCTGGTGTCCCCAGAAAGTGTCTAAAGTTTTATCTAAAAATGCCTGATCATTTATCATATCATATTTTGAAAACGCCTATATTTCGTGCCTGTCTATTTAAATGCAAATGAGCTGCAACTCCCCGCTCCTTTTCCAGAATAGATCTGCACCATTACAGCTTGTACCTGCTAAAAACATCTATTTTGGTTCTGATTATGATGTTTATCGCGCTGAAATCATGCGTTTTAAACAATATTACTTTAAACTTCTGAAATATGGTTTTCTGAATGCACATATCTGAAGGATATGTGTTGTTTTTTTATTTCAGCTTTCTATCAAATACAAAATTTTTTTTTTAAAGGCTTTAGTGCTGGTTAACAGTAACAACACTGTTTCATATAGAAAAGGCTGCTCCACTACATCCCGGGCAAATAGGTGTGTGTATATACAGCATGTTTTTTGAAAATCATTTCATGTTACAAAACTGAAGTCCTTTAGTGTTGTCTGGGACACACCAACAAAAACACACCGTAACGGCAAACTAGCATTATGCACACCTGACATACTGCCTTAAGTGACTGGATCAGGTGTAATCCACAGAGCAGTGCTTTATCTCACAGATGATTTCTGTGAGAACTGTGGCATGATTAATATGCACAGTCAGTACTGGAGGACTGAGCTCTTCTTGAACAAAACAGACTTGTTCAAATAATCTCTTAATGAGGGCTTAACCATACGCAACGCATGTTCATGTGGTACAGTTTATTGATTTATTACTTCGCCATTATCTCGGGACACATTCTACAGCAGAGGAAATGCAGTGATTACAAATGAGCCAAAGAGCTTTTTCTGAAAACTAAAACTATTTCATCCAACGAGCCTTTTTTATTCAGTGAAACTTTCCAGTTTGTGCTTTAATCTTTGCATCTGGAATGGCAAAACGTTTCTCTTCAACTTTGTGAGATATGAAGTCACAATTATCTTTTTTTTTAAAAAACATTGCAACTTTTACCTTGTTAGTTGGAAATTAATGAGAATCAGTTGGCATGCTGTTTGTCATGTACAAGTTAAAATTCTGGTCATATTTTTTTTTTACAAGAACATTTTACCAGTCCCAAACCACATCAATTTAAATAACTACTCTTGTATCAGTACTTATATTGTACTCTTTATCATATTTAAGTCATATATAATTGCCCGGGAAGGCTGAAAGTCAAAAACTCCTTACATTCAGGTGTGCCAAATTATCAGGCAAGTTTTCTTTTTCTGTATAAAATTAACCTAGAAAAAGATGAAACTCTGACTAAAAGTAAAACGATATTAAATGCCCATTAGAAGGATGCAAAACTAATGCAATAATAGAATTAGAAAAGTTAAGAAATGACCACTGGGCAGTAAAATGCTCATTGAGTCAGCAGAGTCAAAAACAAAAACCGGTGGAGAAGAAAAGACACGTTAACTGCAAAATAACTAAGAATTAATGTCAAGAATTGGGTCAGAAACCATCAGGAACCATTAAGTCTCCAGTAACATTATTTTCCAGAACTGAACCTTCCTGGAGTCTCCAAAAGTTCAATGTGTCAGGTTCTCAGACACTTAGTTTGAGTACAAAATCCTAAAAAAAAAAAAAAAAAAAAATTACCCTCACTTATTAAGAATAACATGCTGAAATATTGTGAAATCCATTCAGACTGAATTCTCATAGGCTTTATGGACGGATAGGTGACTCCTCTTGATCCACTGTTTCAAGAATTGATATAAGTTTGGGGAGCTTTTTTTAAGTCCATCTTCTATCCTGAAATGTCTGTCTTGCAGCTTAGTGCCAGATTCTAGAAGATTGATTCTTTGAACAGTGGTTCAAGAGGATGTGATGTTGTTCCTTCAAGAGTCACTATTAAGATTAGTTATTAAGATGTGGTTTGGGACTGGTAAAATGTCTTGTAAAAACCAGAATTTTTTCTTGCATAATAATTTGGAACGCGGCATAGTTACAAAGTTACTTACAGTGTTATGTCTAAAGTGGACTGAGAATAAAGACTAACCATTAAAAATTCTAAATAGCAAAAAGAAAATCTCAGATTGTGAGATACAAACTTGCAGCTGAGAGGAAAAAAAGTCCACATTGTGAGATATTCAATTGCAATTGAGTTTTTTTTTTATCCATTGTTTTTACAATTGTGAGATACTATCTCATACTTCTGGCATTTTTCTTAAAGAAGACAAAGGAAAAAAGTGAGAATTGTGGGACAAAATGTCACAACTATCTTATAATCTTAGTGACAACCTACATAAAACAATTGTGAAAAACTTCTCTCTTTGGCTTCTCTCAGAAGTAGTACATGTAATCAATAGAAAATCATAATTAGATATGATTTAATCCGCTTACCTCAGAGTACTTGCCCCTGTAATTGCCGAGGCTCCTCTCGACCCGGTGCAGGTGGTTTAAGAGCTGCTCTTTGGAAAGACTCTCAGCGCTGCCGGGCGAATCCTCTGCTTCGCTCTCGATGTCTGACGGAGGATCGTACGCTGGCGACGACTGGGCTTCATTCTCGCCAATAAGAGTGAGCGATTCTCTAGAAGAGCTTCTGACCAGACTGTCCCGGGAGCCGGAGCGGAAGAGCCCTTCACCACGGGGCGAACCCCGGAGCAAAGACTCAACTGAAGACACCTTCTGCTGCAGCTTCTGGGCCAGAGACTGAGACTCCTCTTTCTGGGGAACGATGAATACTTTGAGTATGCAAGCATTTTAAATAATGATAATGAGATGTAAAAAACAAGATTCTATTTAAGGTCAAAGATTCAAACTGTGATCAAGCCTATTACTAAAAATGACAGCCCAAAAATATAAATGAATGAATGAATGAATTGTTAAGATACTAAAATATACTAATTGATCATATTATTATTAATATTACGTTATTGCTATTTGTATTGTTAATATTTATAACAATAGCGTTATTTAATAATCTCACTACTAATACAATTAGTTATTTGTAATACTAATTAGTTAATATTTAGTATCATTATTAAAGTAAAAGTAATATAGTAATTAATAGCTAAATAATAGTAATAAAATATTATTTACAATACATTATACACTTATTTTATAATTTCATAGTTTATTTTAATTCACATTTCTGTTTATATATAACTTACATTATATATGCTAAAGGCAAAATGGTATTTATACACATCTAATTTGTTGCATTGACTGATTTATGCATATTTCAATTTAAAATAATTATTCTACAGTTCTTTTATGCTGTATAAAAAAAATGAGAAATTATTTTGAGAGAAAACATGTTCAATTGTCATTAAAACAATGCAAAAGAGAGATATCTGGCAAGGTGAACAGGTCTTTGATCCGCTTTGAACATTTTATGAATGTGAAACACATTAAAGCACATGAACTATTACTTGCCTGAGGAGAAGCGATCCCATCCCCATTCACACTGCCTCTCGGAGAGCTGCCGGCCGCTTTGATGCTCTGCATCAGAACAGAACCGAGTGAAACAAACATGAGTGAAAGTGTGTCTCTGCAGTCACAAGGAGGGGTTAGTATTCCTCCAGCACTTCGTGCTGCACCCCAATTACTCTGGGAGCAATATTAGTGCTTGCTACGAGAAATGCAGGGGCTTCTGGTTACACCAAACCTAACCTCATGCAACCCGGAGAGGAACACAGGGGTTAAACACAAATGTAGACAACATAACTACTGCGTTACACAAACAAGGAGTTAAACACAGCAGCACTACACTAGCAGCTCTGACAACTGCAAACAGTTCAAACCCGCTAGAGGAGCTGGTTACAGAGAGAGTGTGTGTTTGGCATTGTGGAGTTCAGCAGGAGTTAGACGGCCACAGCATTCTCCCTGAGGCAGACGGAAGAAATTATGGGTAATGTTACTTGGTTTAGAATGGCAAACCTGAGAAAATATAATCATTGTCAAATTCTGCTTCAGAACTAAATGATTTTTACTAGAAATAGGTTTAATAAAAAAAAAAAAAATAATGGGAAAAAAAAGCAACAAGCACACTGTATAGTTATTCCTTTTTCAGGTATAACATTGGCAACAAGGCACATTGGCAAGAAATTTAAATCCAGTTTAAACCTGTGTTTTATGAAAAAAAAACCGCATGAAATATTAATACTGTTGTTGTTATTACCTTGATAAGCAGTATTAGTATATTTTCTATTTGATGCCGTGTATCGTAGGCTATTTTTATGGCTAAAACAATTATGTTATCTTGATAATTATTATTAATACCGTTGGTGTTTTTCTCATAACTATAAATAACAATTAATACAATTTTACAATTGTTGTAACACTAATCCTAATAATCCTAATAATATCATAATATTCTACTAATAATTCTAACAGTATATAATATTATTGTAAATGTTATAATAAATATGAATAATGATATAGTTTATAATTAATAAATTATAAATGAATTTATGACATTGATTATTTATGAATTAAAAAATTAATTAATTAATAAAAAAAAATTATATATATATATATATATATATATATACAGCAATATATAGCAATGATAATATATATTTCACAATAATTTTTAATTAGTTATACTACAGTTAATGATAATAATTTTCTTCTTATTTCTTATAATAGCAAAATACACTAGAATACTAATCTTCATCATCATCATCACATTTGTATTGTTATTATTATTATTATTATTCATTATTGTTGTTGTTGATGTGGTAGCAAAAAATAGCAGTTTATAATTGCTATAATTGACAGCTATTAAATTCAGTAATATAGTCACCAGCACTACTAAACTGTAATATTGCTGGGGGAGGTGTTCTATACAGAACATAAAACCACTGTTGCATGTATCAGTTCCTCTGAACACTGTAGTAAGTAACAAGAAACAAAGAGCTTGATTACGAACACAACCATACAATAATTCAGTTCAAATGGATTCATCTGTTAATGGAAAAAGATGTGGCGATTTGAGTTCAATTACCACTGAGGCCCTCTGCCCAGTCCTCTCCTGTCTGCTCTCTACTGTCCTGTCCATTAAAGGCATAAGAATTCATAAACATACCTTTTTTTTTTTATTTTTTTTTTTTACAAATATTATAAATAGTCATATTTAAATCAAAATCAACAAGTGATGGTTTCAATTCCTTCCAATTCCAATAGAAGGCAATTCCTACACACTTCAAGGTCAAAGATTTTAAAGACAATTATTAAGACACTACCTGCACTTTGATAACCTAACAAAAACACTTAAACCAACATGGTACTTTCATACACAACCAATTTTAGCAAATAAACTTCCGGTTTCCTGAGTGAGGAGCTAAGCACATTTGCCAGATAAGGCCACGGACACTATGACTCTGTGATGAAAAACTACATTTTAAGTTAAGTTATAATCAAGTTTTTAAATGTCAACGAAAAAGACACATATCCACAGAAGTGCATAACCATATTGCCCATTTAAAAAAAAAAAAAGACCATTATGATGAGATCACATGATGTGATGTGATTGGCTGTGCTGTCTGCCAGCTGATGTGTGTGTAATGAGCTCAGGTGTGTGTGTGTAGATTATATGTATCTACAGAGATAAATCCATCAATCAGAGCTGAGCCTCTACAGTCTCCACAGACACAGTCAGTCTAGTGGAAAGAGGAGCCTGGTGCTGCGTATACTTGGCCACAAGTCACTTCACGTTCACTATTACTTTTGAATAATGTGAAACAATAGCACAGATATTTAAAAAAATATATAACTATAAAAAAGCAGAACAAAACTACTAAATTAAGCTAAAATCAGAATATGAATAAACACTAAAATAGCACATAAATATTTCTAATATAATGCTTTGCGCAATGTGACATGTGTAAACTAACATAAAAAATGTAACTTGTACATACAGCCAAAAGAGCCTTTGACATGACTGTATCAGTTCAGTTCAGTTCAATACACCTTAACATCAAAAATGTTGTAGATAGTCCTTCAGGGTGATTTTGGGAGGATGCTAGATACCAAGAAACTGTTTGCAGTAAAGAGTGAAAATAAGTAAACATAACAGGTGACATATCTGAGTGAAGAACAGAAAAAAGTCTTGCTAGTTTAGTTTATATGTCACAGAAAAAGGTGGGAAAAAATAATATATTACATACTGTATAAGTTAGGTGATGTATTTCCCAAAAAACATCATGATCCAAAGTACAGGTAGATCACGAACATCATTGGTGTCAATGGTTTCTACATCTACCAAGGCTTGCAATGTTTTTTGAAACACGCCCCTGCTTGATATCAATAAGTCATTTATGCATTAAGTAAATCAGCTTTACTGGAATTACTGTAACACAATATTAAACAAGTTATATAAAAGCCACATATCATTATTATTATGATATAAAATATTTTATTTAGTGCTGTTAAAAGATTAATTGTGATCAATACATACAAAATAATAAATATCAATAAAAAATTTAAACACACAAATCTACATATAATTACATCTATTAATATTCATATAATTTATATTATATATTTTTGTTTGTTTATATATATTGTATATAAACAAAGTTTTTCTGAAATATATACTGTATGTGTGTGTATTTATTTTTGTATATAATATACATAATACAACCATAGATGGAAATAAAAACGTTTGTATGCAATTAATCGTTTGACAGCACTAATTATATTATATTTTATATTATACAACACTTTTTTTTAATTAAACTAAAGTTTTGACTTTAGCTTAATATCAAAGATGTAATCTAATGAAAAATGTAATAAAGATAATACAAATATTATATTTCAATAAATGATTGATATTGAAATTGTATTATATAATAAATATATGTATTATTAGTAAGATCAATTTGTTAAGTGAAAAAAAAACATAGAATGAAAGAACAATAGATAGAATAATAGAATAGATAGAATGACAGAAAGCAATAGAACGATTGATAGAACGGTAGATAGAATAATAGAAGAATAGACAGAACGACAGATAGAAAGATACATGGAATGACAGAACGATTGATATAACAACAGAGAGCTGTAGATAGATAGACAGAATGATCAACAGAACTCTCAGGGAAGAGCAAGGGAACATTCAACACTGTATAACCGAGGGGGAGCTATGAGGATACGGGACAAGGAATCCATGACAATATCTAACACTACGGGAGTAACATTCATTCCTGGAGAAGCCAAATCAGAGGAACCATTCCGAGGTACAAAAACGGAGAAAAGCAACTGCCATCCCACAAACCAGGCCTAACGAGGAACGCAAGATATTAGATGCAGGGGTTAGGAGCGAGATGCCTTTGAGTTATGCAGAAACGCTCATGAAAGAAGAGCTGCAAGCAGGTGTTACTCGGCTTCCGCTAGCCCATAACCTCCAAAGGCATCGCAGATGGGACGGGGACAGAGGGTTGCTTTAATTTCGTGAGGGGTAAGGAAGAGGAGGCGATGTGTGAGGACAGACTCACCGCACAGGGCACCTGGGCCGCTTTGGGTCGTTTTGAGTGGTCCAGAGCAAAGATAGTATACTCAGAGAGAAAAGCAGGCTCTGCTATCATCCCAGCCAGCAGCTGATCGACCCCCCCACACGAGTCAACACATTAATGACGGGACCGAGGAGTGGAGAGCAATGAGAAAACAACACAATGAGTGAGACCACAGAAAAAAAGAGCCAGAGAGGATGAGAGAGTGACATCTGTGGAGACAGAGAGAGAGTTGAGACAGCGATCCACACGGAGACTGCAGACCTACGCTATTGGATGTCTCTAGCAGACCTGACCTGGATTCTCTGCAATGTCATCATATGATGTGTATAGAGACACCAAACAGGTAAATCGTGCAGTCTTTGGCACAGAAGAAATTAGGGCTCAAAAATAAGGATGAGTTGACAAAGCTGTGACTTATCGCTTTATTTCATATTTATTGAGGATGTACACAGGTTTTTGTTTTATTCCTTGTGTTTAAAATGTTTTGACTTTAGTGATAGTCTTGGACTCAAATCTTATAATACATAAATACACAAATATATAAATATAATATTATATGTCAATTCAAATCTATTTAATGTAAATAAATCAAAATAAATATTTAAATGAATAAATTGCTATTTAATTTAAATGTTTTAATACGATATAAATATCATATTATTACCGTTATATGGAACATTAAAATAATATTATCTTTTAACAAAAATAAATGTAGAATAAAGATATGTAAAACTGTACATATATAGTGTAATAACATTTTAAATATGATCCTAATTAATTAATTAACAAATTGTATATTCTATAAATAAAAAATATATTAAAAGATACTTATGCAATTATTATATAATCATTACTATTATAAGAAATATTCATATATTTTAAAATAAAAATAAATCAAATATAAAAATAAAAATATAGTAGTAACTACTATAGCAGTAACTATAGCTACTTCTATTATATATATATATATATATACACAAAAAAGTACAAAGAAAAAAAACTGTGTATTATATATTATATAGCAGTGCTAGTAAAAAAAATAAATCAATTTAAGAACAACAAAAAAATACTTATTGTTGAGCCCTGGAAATGCTGAGATGATTCATCTGAATTGATGGAAATTTCAAAAAGAATAAAAAACCAATACAGAAAATGTGGTAGAAAGACAAACGTATGACCAAAGCCTCAGGGCACTGATCAGTAAACCTTGCAATGATGATCTGCTTCATACAGAGGTTCAATCTATTTGAGCTGTGATTGAGCACAAAAACATCAATAAAAGAAATAAATAAAATAAAATAAAAAATTGTAACTTGATTCATGCTACATTGACAAAACTCACAAAAATAAACCAAGCAGTGTCTGAAAGTCCAATACTACTTCAGAAGTTGTATTCTTATGTCAATATTTGCCATGTTTATAGGTTCATGCTTCAAAAGGGGATTTAATGTCATTGTCCACAAATGAAAAAACTGAACCATCTAGATTATTATTAGCCCGCGTTAGTACAATAATAGCATGTCATGTGATAACCAACCAGCTGGAGATTATCAAACTGATTTGATATCTCTGCACAAAGTTCTCTGTAAAACAAGAGGAAGAAAAAAAAGCATTTTAAACTTACAGAATCTATTTCCCTAGACGTGGTCCAGAGCGTAGTGACCCCAAAAAGTATTTAGATACTTACAGGACACTTCATATTTCAAATCAATTTAAATGTATTAATTTGAATCTAGAATAAAAGCACAAGCACACTTCTTAAAACTGAACTTTTCAAATACATTTCTTAGTTTTAAAATTCTGTAAAAAATTATCATATGAATTAACTGTAAAGTAAATACTTGAATTATAGATTTTATCACAATATGACAAAGACCAAAAGACGACTTGGAGGTTGTTGATTAAATGCATTGTGTCTGCAATCATAAAAAAAGCCTGGATTATGGGAGTATGGTGTATTTGAATTCGTATTCAACATTTCAGATATTAAACACACAGGAGTTAAAGGGCATATCCGGCACATAGAAGCAGTTGCTGCTCATAAACATGCACTCAAGATTCAGACCAATGAGAAGACGGGCTGTTTGCGTCTGACCACTCACCTCTCGGTCATTGGGGGAGGCCGGGGCATCTTGGTTTAGGAAAGGGGCCTGAGCGCGCCTCTCTCCTGAACTCCCCTGCTGCACAAAGACTTGTATTACACATTCAGACACACCAAATACACTACTGGTCATACGTTTTTTTGTTGTTGTTTTGGGAAATAGTTGCTTATACTCAGCAAGTCTGCATTTATTTGATCAAAAATAAAGTAGTCATTATGAAATATTATTATTACTATAAATATTTTTAAATACCGGTTTCCTATTTTAAGATAATGCATGTTACTTCATACAAAACTGGATAATTAGTCTTCCTTTTGACATGATCCTTCAGTAATCATTCTAAAACACAGATTTTTGCTGACTAATATTTTTGTAGAAGCCAAGATTCACAACAATTTTACAAAAGTCTGCATTTTTTTATTTTTTATGTAAACAAAATATTTACACAATTATAATTAATTGTTATTACGTAAAGTTTCTGTTCACATAATATGTGTCTACTGTGTATATTTATTTTGTAAAATATACTAGCATTCTAACATAACTTCATTTTCCTGAAAGAAAGAGATTAGAAGAAAATGTATTAAAAAACAATCCAACTATACCAGTTTTTTTTTTTTTTTTTTTTTTTTTTTTTTATTTACCCCCAAAAATTTAAAGTTGTTATATTTATGTATTTATAGCT
>JAUMHI010000011.1:1606182-1633719 GCA_032359435.1 Enteromius unitaeniatus
CAAACTATACAATAGTTAGTATTAGTATATATAGTTTGTATATATAGTTTATATATATATATATATATATATATATATAGTTATGTAACAATAGTTATATATATATAATATATATTATATATATTGTATAGCCAAACTATATTTACAGTTTCTTTAAAACTATATATATATATATATATATATATATATTGTTTCATTTAAAATTTATCTGTATATTAATTTATATATCCATTAGTATTTCATGCAAATACTAATTTGAAAATTCACACACACACACACACACACTCACTCTCTCTCTCGCGCTCTCACTGTGACGTTAACAGCTGTAGCATCAACGGGGCCTTCACAAATCACAAATCAGATCAACTATCATGTAAGTAAAACATCGCAACCATCACTCATTCAAACTCTATGATTTCATACACCTGTGTGATATGTGGTGTTGGTGAATATCAGTGTTTTGTGCGTGTTTTAAAGTTCGTGTTGTGTAACGGGTGTGAATACGGCTGAAGCAACAAGTTAGCTTAGCGTTAGCTTTCTGTCTTGAAATCGACTTCTATTCATTTTCTCTGTTTAATTCCTGTCCAGTCTGGCTGGGATTAGTGCATACGACGCCTTCAGTTAAGTTTATTACTAATTCGAGAGTTTTTAAGAGTTTTTTTGTGTGTTTCTATAACCGCTACATGCTAATGGCTAACAGTTCCTGACCGATAACAAAGTTTGTGGAAAAATAAAGCTCGAAACATACTCGAACAATAGTTATTTTGCCATTATAATAATAATATATCTGGCTTGCGTTAGTTTTACAACTTTGTCGACAACTTAAAACAATAAACAGAATATAACGTTAATTTAAAAGGTCTTATAAACTGGTATTTTTAACCATAAATTACATATGATGAACTGGAACTATATATATATAGTAACTTTATGTACTTTAGTTAATTATAAGTTAATTTAAATATTGCCTTCCATACGTAGGCTTATTGAAACTGCTCTAATTAGCTAAAAAACAACTTTACATGCTTAACAGATCATGCATTTTACTTTGAATGTAATGCATTCATAATAAATTCATATTAAGCATTGCCTTATGATGTTGTTTGTGGGTTTGTTAATGAACTTAAGTCACCTTTTATTGTACTAGTGAGGAAGCGCATGTGTTTGGAGACATTTGTGACCGTATTAAAGGTCTTATTAAATTGTCTTCTGAATCACAGAGGCATTCAGAGGTTGAACACTTATTCATCTTTTAGTCATGTCAGGCAATTAAGATGTGGAAATTGTGCTGTGTATGTAGGTTAGAGACACTACACCTTTTAAGAGACTGAGTATATCATCTATTTATTACACTGTATGTCTCTAGTGCTCTGTTGACATGATGGCATTTAATTCTGGATGTCGTTATTATTATTTCACCCAAAAATGAAAATGCACTCACCCTCAAGTCAAGTTTGTTTCTTCGTCTGAACAGACTTTGAGAAATGTAGTATTACATGACTTATTCACCAATAAGGATCCTCTGCAGTGAATGGGTGCCGTAAGAATAAGAGTCCAAACATCTGATAAAAATATCATAATAATTCACAAGTAATGCTCAGATCCTCCAGTCCATCAGTTAATGCCTTGAAAAGCGCATGTTTGTGTAAATAAAAAATAAAAAATTAAGATTTCTGGCCCCAATACTGCTTTCTCCAGTGAAAAATGTGTCCCATCTGAATTAGGAGATAAATATGCATTGCACAGACCAAGTACTGTTTAAAAGAGGAAACGGTCCAAACCTGTTTGTGGTTTTAGATGTAAGAGAACAACAGGGGATTCGCTCAACCGGAGGAAGAGTTATTATGAATTATGGACTAGCATTTTAGCCCAAACCAACAGCTTGAAGTTAAAATGTCTTTGTAATTTAAAAAAAAAACAAACAAACAAGCAGTCTTTTGCTTCATAGAACATTAATTTAATAGAAAGGAGTGATGTGGATTACTTTTGATGTTTTTATCCGCTCTCATTCCGGCGGCACCCATTCATTGCAGAGGCTTCATTGGTGAGCAAGTAATGTAGCTAATGCAAAATTTCTCCAAATCTGTTCCCAACTCATTGGGACTCGAGGGTGAGTACTTGAAGCAAATGTTGCTTTTGAACCGGTTCTTAGTTTTTTTGTCCATTATTTAATTTTTAAATGTATTGTATCAAAGTAAATAAATGGTGTCGCATCATGATGAACCATCCATTTTACACCCTTAATAAATAGAAGTGGGATCTGGGTAATATTAGTTTCGAAAAACATGTACCATGCTGCACTGTGGGGGATTTCTGCCACAATCACATGATCTGGAGGCTTCCACGTCTGGCTGTGGAATGTGTGTGTTTGTCTTCTGATGGTTCTCTCTTACGGTCTCCTGTTGTTACTCCTTATTTTAACATGGTTTAAATTCTGGCTCAAGGCTTTTCACATGATTAGGATTTTTTTTCTGAAATAAACTCGACAGACACTTGGGCACCATATTAAAAGTCATTAAGCAAAAAAGTCTCAGTTAGTTGTAGAGCCCAACCGATTTTATCGGCCGATATTAGGCATTTTCCAAACTATCGGTATCGGCGTTTATGGCCGATAAATGAATATTTAAAAAATAAGATAAAAAAGGACGACACACCCGTATTGCTAACCTTCTGTTCAAAGGACTTTAAAGTTTCATATCTAATGTTTCTGTTTTTATACATTTATCAGAACTTTAATATATTTTGATGTTCCGTTGTGATAATAATATTTTAGTGAATACTCAACTACAAATAACTATTCTTGTACTAAAACCTGCCTTTGCTGTACTGGACCTATAGAGGATTGACACTGGGCCGGGATTCGATTAAAAAAATTAATCAAATTAATCAATTCGTTTTCATATGGATTTTTAGTTTATTTTTGTTCAACCAAGTCCAACAGACCAGTGCAATATTGCCATTAAGTGTAGCAATAGGATATTTAGAAATATAGTAGCCTACATTTCAGAAATTCAGGAAGCCTATAGGTGTGTAGACCTTCTGTAAAATGTTTTTAAAGTAAAACACAATAATGGCATCAGGTGCATGATTTCACATTGAGCCGTATATACTATATACTGGTGGCATTTCTGAAGCTTACCAAGTCTTTTAAAACTGCTAACTTTGATTTGATTGATGTTGTTTTTGTTCAGAAGACTTTACGTTTCATATTTAAAGTTTTTATTTTTAGACATTTTATTTATCAGAACCTCTATTTATTTTGATGTTCCTCTGTTCTGTTGTGACAATAAAAGAAACCTGTTTCTTTATAAAATGCATTATCATATTATGTTAGTTAAAACTCTACAAATAACTAATGTTAGAGAAATCTGTTTATGTTTTGTTGTGCGTTTCGGAAATAAAAATAATATCGGCCGATATATATGGGATTTTAAAACCAACCAATACTTGTATCGTATCGGCCTTCAAAATCTTTTATTGGTCGGGCTCTAGAGATTTTGATAACTAATGCAACTCTTGTGTTTTCTTACCTGTATGTTTGTGTCTTGTACATTAAAAAAAAGGTTCTTTGTTAGCTTTGTATGGCTATAAAGATATCTTTAATATCCAAAGAACATTTCTCTTCCAAAAGGTTCAATATTGTAGAAAAAACTTTTACCGCTCTTTTGAAGACTCATTTGCCACTAGGTGGCAGTAGAATATTACATACTGTTTGCCACACTAGATTTTTCTAGCTAACCTGATTTTTTTCAATAAAATGTGAAATGTAATAAAGTGTTTTCTCTCTGTCATAGGTCCGCCCCGAGTGCAGATGGCTCTGGTTCTGCAGGGATGTCTGGGAATAATCGCAGACTGCAGCAGACGCAGGCACAGGTGGATGAGGTAAGAGACACACCTGACACGATTTCCCGGTGTTCCTGGATGAGTGGCTGTATAAAGTCGACTTTCGTCTCTCAGTGTGATGTGATCTTCTCAGGGATGGATCCCTTGTGACGTTAACAGTTACATAATCACAGGACAAGGTTTACAGTGACTAATGTGCTCACTGAATATTTAAATGAGCTTTTAGACTCCGCCCATTGCAGACTTGACTTCAATGTTATTACTATAAAGCTATAATATTACAATAAAGGCTAATTTAATTTCTTATCTTGTTTATATTCATGTATTTACTCACTATATGGTTATGTTAGACAAAAGTAGGCAAGGCAAGTTTATTAACATGTTCATGCATACACAGTGGTCATTTAAAGTGCTTTGCATAAGAGGAAATTACAAAATGAACAAAACAAAATGAAACAATTAAATTAAATCAGTTTAAAATAACAAAATTATTTACATAAAATACAGTGAAGTCACTTTACTGCTGACCTGAAGAAAATGTGAGAGTGCTTTATATAAATGCCCAAAATCATTAGGATATTAAGTAACGATCATGTTCCATAAAGATAAGTTTCCTACCATAAATATATCCACTTCATTTTTTGATTAGTAGTATACATTGCAAGGGACTTCATTTGGACAAATTTAAAGGGATTTTCTTAATATTTAGATTTTTTTTGCACCTCCAGATCTTTAAGTAGTTGTATCTCAGCAAAATACTGTCAATCCTAACGAAGTTACAAAGCTTTTTAAAAATTTATTATAAATCACAATTTCAAAAGAATTGACTCTTATGGCTGGTTTTGTGGTCCAGGGTCCCATATAATAATTTATACACAACACTGTAGAACAAAATTGTTAAATTATTGTAAGCATTTTATTGAAAGGATATTGATTTAATTATGGAGCTATGGAAATGTTTTTGTCATAAATCTATATATATATGTCATTAAATCATAGATAAACAAAACAACAATGTAGATAAATATATGGAGGCAAAGCACAGTACTTTCTTTTTTTTTTAAATGCAGAGACTATAACAAAAGCGCAGATGCTTCAGCATTGATAAGAAATATTTCTCGAGCAGCATATTAGAATGATTTCTGAAGGATCATGTGAGACTGAAGACTGGAGTAATGATGCTGAAAATTCATAAGAAAAGAAAACAGGTTTTGCAATATCTTATTGAATAAACAAATGCAGCCTTTGTGATATTTTAAAAGCTATTTTTCATAGTAAAATGCTAGCAGGTAGTGTTTGTAGATATGTATGGCATTTAAAGTGCATCGAATGTTACAGAAGGCGCTACTTTCTCTTTCACTCTTTCTGTTCGGCCTCTCCCTAAAGTGTGTGGCATAATCCGTCAGCAGTTACTCCACATCTCTTCAGCAGCTCACCGCAGTCTTGTTCATGATTTCTGTTAGAGGACATTAATACCAGGACATATGTAGGTCTCTGCGCACTTTACCCTCATTGACCTCTCTCGTTAGACGTCTTCGTTCAGTCTGGCGGGAGCTCATAGGCTGCCGGCTGGTTATGTAACGCCCCGTCACTATGGTTATGCAATTGAAACATGGATCTGCACACACTGGCTCGCATCCCACACGGCTCTCTCTTAAAGGGGCGGAGCTAGATCATGCTGCAACAGGGTTTGTGGAGCACTAGAGCATATATGAGGCTGTGTTTGTGCGCTGTTGCCATTGACTTTGTTATGTAATTCTATTATAACAGGGGATTTTTCATGCTTTCCATGACTTAAAACAGCTGCTGAAGATTCGCACCGAATATAAGCAACAGGATATGATGTCATTCTCTAGGGCTTCTGTTTTTGCTAAACAATAAATCAGAAATGCGTTTTTTTAGTTCATTTTTGAGTGTAATTTAGACTTCGATTTCGATCCCAGTAAGAAAGCAGATTGATTTTCACGAAGACCGTCACAGTCATGGACATGCTAAACTGTTTCTGTGTTTGATCTTTGTTTGTTGGTACGTGTGTAGGCATTAGAGGGAGGGATGTTCTCATTCTAATGAGGACTAAAAGAAACCGAAATTTCCCTGCAGAAAAGAGGAATCAGCAGTGTTCGTGATCTGTTTTTCAGAAAGACTTTTTTTAGTTGCACAAGATGTTGTTTACAGTAAGGAGTATATTAGCATATGCACACACAATACTGTTTCTATTAATGTTAAAAGTCTTTTCTGCTCAACAGGGCTGCATTTGTTTTATTCAGAAATATAGTAATATTGTGAAATATTACATTGTTTTAATAAAGGTTTTGTATTTTAATATATTTAAAAATGTAATTTTTTACTGTGATCAGAGCGTCATTACTCCCAAATTTAATACATTTTCTAATACCCGTTTTCTATTTGAATACTTTTTAACATGAATTTTATTTTGGTGATCAAAGCTGAATTTTCAGCATCATTGCTCCAGTCTTTAGCGTCAGCAGATCCTTTAGAAATCACTCTAATATGATCATTTGTTCAAAAATATCTTTCACTGTAGAAAACGGTTGTACTGCTTTATAATAAAAAAATTCTGTGTTCTTTTATGAACAGAAACTTTTTAAAGAACAATTATTTGAAATAAAAATATATTTTGTAAACATTATAAAAAGAATCTTTTGTAATCAATTTCAATATATATCAGTGTATATAATTCACACACACACACTATATATATATTAGTGCTGTTAAATGATTAATCACATCCACATAAGCTTTTTTTCACATAACACAGTGTTTGCGCTGTGTATATTATGTATATATTAATGCAAACGCATGCACATTTAATTAAAAAAAAGTTTCTATATTAAAAATATTTATATATAATATAAAGTATAAGAATATAAATGTATTGGCATGTAAATATTTTCAGAATATATACTGAATGTGTGTGTATTTCTATATACATGGATAACTAATATACACATACATGTATTATGTGAAGAAAAACTTTTATTTTGAATGCAGTTAATCGTGATTATTATTTTGACTGATATGTAAAAGCTAAAATAACTTTTTTTTCCCCCCAAATATTAAAAGAATCCTCAGAAAATGTTTATCTAGCCTTGACCTAGTTGGGCAAATCATGCCTCAGAGGTTAGGTAGCTATGAAATCTCATTGGTTCAAAGTTTATTGTACTTGATATGGTCAGGTTTGCTGTGATGTTATTGTATCAAAAGTGTTGCTGGAAGCGTGTGGTAACAGGCTGCAATGCTGTGTTTCTCTCAGTGCTATTAGTTTCAAATGCTGCCCACTAAAAACATGAAGACATTCATACAGGTTTGGAACTACTCAAGGTTTGAGTAAATGATGACCGATTATTCGTTTTTGGTTTCATTAATAAACCTGCTCCATTGTTCAGACTGCTTGTTTGTTTACACCCGTGGCACCATTGCTTCACCAGGATGACTTTTCCAGCCTCGTTCTTCTAAGAATCCTGTAACGGGAATCCTCTCGTTCCTCTAGGTGGTGGATATCATGAGAGTGAATGTCGATAAGGTCCTGGAACGAGACCAGAAGCTGTCCGATTTGGATGACCGTGCAGATGCCCTGCAGGCCGGTGCTTCTCAGTTTGAGACCAGCGCTGCCAAACTCAAGAGGAAATACTGGTGGAAGAACTGCAAGGCAAGACAAAGATAAACACGAGACACAATATCATTTTTCTCATATATGATCCATTCTTTAAATATGAAGGCTTCAGAAACGATTGGGTATTTTCCAGAAAATGCGGTCCCCTTCTTTTATTCTGTGTGCATCTGAAAATAACATTTAACTAAATATAACTCCGTTATATAACATTTCCGTAGTTTCCCTTAAGCTCGTGTTCAAAAACAAAGACATTATTATGCAACAGATCATTTCATGGCTTTATTGTTAAAAATACATTGAGATTAGTTTTTGTGCTTACAAAAGATCATAGTAAATATTACCATTTAACCCTGTTGTATTGGCTAAAGGTCATGTAAAAAAAGAAAAATAGTTTGCGATGTCAGCCTATGCGATTACTTTACAGAAAATGTTGCGATTATGTTAAATAAATAAATGCATTCGTGGACGTAACAATACATTCATTCTTGCGTTCCCACCAGACGCCAATGAAGCGTTACATGTGAGTCATTTACATGTTAAGTCAATGCAAAGACGCAATTAGACACCCTGCAGTGCGATTCACGCAAATTAAGCGCTGCGTTAATAATAATGCGAATAGCAAGATATATTCGCCCAAGTCGCCTCATATGTGAGAACATACTTTTATCAAAGAGGAATTTGAGAAAATGATTGGCGCACTGGACAAGAGATACCAAAAGAAATATACTAAGTATGTGTTACATCCTGCTAAAATGTTTTGGGGCAAAAATTAAAAAATGGGTATTAAAAACGGGTATTTGTTTTATTTATTTGTACTTTTGACTTTTTAATCTTATTTTAATGTTAATTGAATGTAATTTAAATCAGTAATGGAAAGATGTTACTGTTGTTTAATTTTGTACAATTTAGTTTGAATAAGTTGTTGCTATACTGTATCTCAGCTATACAGATTTTAGCATTATTAGTCATCTGTGTGTGCATTTTCCTTGATAACAAGCAAGTTGAGTCAAACTACTTATATATTGTATCCCAATCGCAATTTTGACCTTAATAATCACAATGTGACATTTTTTCCAAATCGTGCAGCCCTATTCTGTATTAAAAATACATAACAGAGTGGTCCCATGCAGCATGTGCTGTATTCCAAGTCTTCTGAGTGTATACGAGTTTGGTCAGAAACAAATGGAAATGAAACGGTATTAAATGAAAATTGTGACTTGGCCATTTGTCTCTGTGCTTTAATGAAACTCTATAGAGAAAAACTCTTCCTTTGTGTTCAGCAGAATTCATGCAACTATTTAAGGGTGACTAAACGATGACAGAATTAACATTTTTGGATGCATTTTTCCTTTTAGCCACCATATGACAATGTGTATTTGTTCGTTGTCTTTACAGATGTGGGCCATTTTGATAGCTGTGGTTTTGGTCATTATTATCATCATCATCAGTAAGTATGAAAGTGTTCACACCCTCTTTAACTTAATCAATCTTTAGATTATTATTATTAAATACACTGCTCTTTTTCTCGTTCAGTCTGGTCGCAGTCATAAAGACAGAAGCCCGGTTATGATTGGAAGAGAAGCTCAGGATATGAAGTAGTATCAACTTCGGAAAGAAGAGAGAGATAATGAATGAATGCTCTTCCAATACGTTCTAACCTGCTGATTTTCAAGAGCATATCTTGTAAACTATCCTCGACATCTGTTTTCTTTTTATAGGTTTTGTTTTTAATGACTAGGATTTAAATATATGTTCCTGAATACCATTTCCAAATACATCTAACACACTCCTCTGTGCAGATGACTGACAGAGTACAGGTTACAAAATCACCCATAACCATTACACGCCAAAAACATATCGACAAAAGCCATTTGCCAAGATCTGATCTCATAGACGCTTCACGTGGACGGCTGTGATCAGACACTCTTGAGTCTCTCTGGGCCAACAAGACAAAAGAGCCTTACCTGAACAACCACAGATGTGCCTTTAAACGACTCCACTGCCATCCTGTAACAACAGCACAGAACTTTGCTCTGATTTTACTCAGAATGTCTGCACAAAAATATATATAAGTTTGAGATATTATTGATATTAAGTGATAATTCACTAATAATTTAACTGCATTATATATATATTGCCTCATGTAGAAGTAGTTTGCTAGGAAATATCTTTGCTTCAGTAGTATTTCGGTGTTTTCCTCACCTCTCGCTCACGGTGCCAAAACTTTTGTCTATCTGAGCTTTTTTTTGTATGTATCTCTTTGTATGTTTCACGTGTATAAATTGTAAACAAGTGCAATTCTATGCTTGTGGCCTTACAAATTATATTCCGCTTGATGAATTGCCCATGCTGGCTCAATAAAACACAGATTTAACATCCTTCGGTGTAAATACATGGTTTTTATTGGTTTTGCTCACAAAGGCTGCATGGATCGCTGTAGCTGAAGCTACTAAACGCTTCCTTTTAGATACTGTATAGTTTGTCGTCTTTAAGGTGAAGAGATATTTTGATGTGTTTGTCCTCCGGTTGTTGTGCATCTTGACCATCCATTGCTGGTTTAATCCAGTTTGCAATCTTCTTTCAGGACAACATGTACCTGTGAAATGGCCCGTATCTCTTAAAACAGCTATAGACTGAGGGGTTTCAACAGAAAGGTTTTTATTTATGGCCATTTTTTAAACCAAACTTGAGCTTTAAAAAGTCTAATGAATATTTAACTGCAAAAACAAAAGATGTTGTGTTGTGATTAATATAATAAAGGATTTTTTGTGCTGAATAAAAACATTAGGATGATTTCTTTAGGATGAAATCATGGTACTTGGTGCTGCTTCAGCCTGTTTCCACCACAGGATAAAAACATCTTTTTCTGAGAAAAAAGTCTGAATTGCAAGATAGAAACTTGTTGTCACGGTACCAAAATTTCTGTATTTGGTACCGATACCAGTGAAAATTCACGGCTCTCAGTACCAAAGCAAAACACAAAAGCATTAAAAAACATATTTTTTTAAACATAAACATTTTTATAAAAAAATTCAAACTAAAATAAAATGTACAAAAATCAATGCCATTCTTTTCCACAAGTAATAAAAGTATGAAAAACAGAAAACAAGTTTTACCCAAATTTAATTTGTCTTTTAATTAATGAAATTTAAGCACATTTTATTGTTGACAACACTAGTAGAAACCTTAAAAATTAAGATTTCTTTTTTTGCAGTTAATTTGAAATTCAGCAGAAAAAAATTAACACCTTGTTATTCAGTTTTTTTCTTCTCCGTTTTTCTTTTTTATAGAATTTATATAAAAAAGGTAATGGTGACTTCTCAGAACTGTGTGATTAATATCCCTATATATATATATATATATATATATAATTTAAACTAAGTTTATACATAACAGTTTTTTTTCTTGTAATTCTGAAAAAAGTCAGAATTGAGAAAGAAAAAGTTATGAGTTTCCTTTCTGTTAATTTCTATTTATTTATCCATCCATCCCATGGAAACAAGCACCTGTCTCCATCTGGATAGACATTAAGCAGTCAATCCAAACATAATTTCCTTATCTTTGAAATTATACTAACAGTACTTTAGTGCATGTGCAGACGTCGAAATATTATAAATAAATTAATATATATATATATAAATGTATATATATATATATATATATATATAAATGTATATATATATATATATATATATATAAATGTTTATTTGTATAAATGAGATTGCAATAGCACTTTATATTATTATTATCATCAAAAGAAATTGAGATTAGACTTTTTCTGATAATCCACTTTAGACATTCTAATTATCAGTAACTGTAACTGTCAACTGCATGCCAAAAAAGCTCACTAATTTGCAACTACAAGTCTACTAACTCTCAAAGTAGACTGTTAGGGTAGGTTTAGGGTTGACCTATACCTGTAAAGTTTCTGATATTATGCTGTTTGTTGTGGATCCATCAAAATAAAGTGTTGGAATATATTAAGCAGAGAGGACCATTAATACTCTAATGACTACTAGTTGAGATGTAGTTGCAAAATTACTTACTGCTAAAGTCTAAATTGGATTATCAAAATAAAGTGTTCCTGAATTTAAAATTGAAATTGCATATATTCCTTGAATAGTGCCATATGCCATAAATGAATTTAGGCTTGAAATCAACACTGCTTAGCTCTTTGGCTCACAGCGATCCTGCAGTAATCGCTCAGTCACCGATATAATAGGATTAGCATCTCTCAAGGGTCAGTGAAAAATATTTCTCCACCCCAGGCATGTGTCTCACTTCAGATGTGATGGTGTTTTGTAGCAGCAGCAGTTCTCTTTGCGTTCAGTCGTGTCTCAGAGGCCCGTGCGTCGCTGTTGAGTGCTTTGGACAGGTGCCACATCGTTGAGGAGCGCTCCTCTTACACCTGCACAATCTGTTCAGCAACAATCCCATCAGCCCACGGGGAGTTCCAACAAGACCTGCAGAACAAACACATTACTTCCTGACAGGGTAAATGCTGTTTGACTATAAACGACAACTTTATAGCGTCACACTAAATTGAGCAAACTGCCTTGCTGTCTATTGCCCAAGTAGAGAGCGGCCTTCTGAGATTTGATCCTGACTGAAAAGAAACCTCATTGGCAATCCCATAGAGATCATGTGGCCTCAAAAAACTAATCAGATTCTCACAGATCAGGAATATGGTTATTCATTCAAAATACATGTTTAAAGGGTTAGTTCACCACAAAATGAAAATTCTGTCATTAATTACTCACCCTCATGTTGTTCCAAACCTGCAAGACCTTTGTTCATCTTCAGAACACAAATTAAGGTACTTTTGATAAAAATAAATCTTAATTTGTGTTCCAAATAAGGAATGAAGGTCTTATGGGTTTGGAACAACATTAAGGTGAGTAATGAATTACAGAATTTTTATTTTGAGGTGAACTAACCCTTTAAATACATTACGCAGATTTTCCCCTGAAGATCATGTGTGATTTGGAAGACAGCAACTCAAATACCACTTATGTGAAAACCAAAACATTTGGTAATAATATATTGAACGTATTCAGAAATGCATCACCACTGTCATTCAATTATTAATTCATTATGTACTGTTCTCATTTTTAATTACTTGCATTTGATCAATTCTTGCATTGTTTGATATTTGTAAATCAACATAAATAAAGTTCAAATGTATGTCTTTAAATGCAGTGACAAATAAATGCTCGGCAAAAAACAGAATTCAGTGGAATTCTTCCTGAATTGAATTCCACTTCCTGTAATTCCAATTTAATTCCAATTCTGTTTGCTTTAATTGTTGTTTAATTCCAATTCCATTTCCTTCTTTGAATTGGAATGGTTAAGTTCATTCCTGAATTGACCCCAACCCTGCTCAAAGCACAACAATCACACTTTACGTAATATAATATTTATATATTATATTATATTAATATTATATATTATAATATAATATAAATAGGTGTAGTTTAAAAATAAATACAACAATAAATAGTGTATAAAATGAGAGTAGGTATATTATACTATAAATAATATATATTTTTTTATTTCCACATAAAAAAATGAATGAATTACTGTTTTGAAAAATACAAAAATTGTGTATAAAATAAGTGTAGTTCTAATAAGTAAATAAATTATAGTGTTTAAAATAAGTGAAAGTAAAATAAGTAAATAATATAAAAAAGTACAGGTGAAAATAAATAAATGAATAGACAAATAAATAAACAATAAATAAATAATTTATAAAAAAATAAGTAGGTGAAAATAAAATGTGTATAAAAATATGTGAATGTAAAAATAAATACATGCAAGTATTAATACAAGCATAAATACTTGGTGTAATTGTGGGTGAAATTATACATGTTTACACCTTTAAATTGTGCTTTTGGGTAAGGAAAATCTCTGGCAATGGACACCTCAAAAGTGCATTTTGGATCATGTAGATAGCGTATGTGAATATAAACATCATTAAGCATAGTATAAATCAGAATATCATGGTATAACCATCTGCTTCCATCATGGTAGGATTTCAACAAGCCAAAGAGAGAAAACAAGATCATTGAGGTGCTAGCTGATTATAGTCTCACATCTCCTCACGTAAAATCACATCCAGAGAATTACAGTTATGTTTTTGCGTGGCCATCATTATACAGTCTGTTCAAAATAACCAGCTATGTTGCAGAGATGCAGTGGTAAGAATGTATGTTTTACTTAGACACCCTTCACTGCTCAAACAAATTCATCTCTGCTCTTCTAGCTTGTGCACAATTACTGTCATCCACACTGCGTTCTGCTTTGCTGGGTCCTCATCCTCTATGACCTTCACTGAAGCCTACACAAAGACAAACAAGGTCTCACTTTTTTCAGCCTTTACACAGACAAATGGCAAAATCTCCACCTTCTTCTCAAACAATCATGGGTTTGATGTGTCTACCCTAAATGCAATGTAAGTCACTTTGAATGAAAGCATCTCCCAAATGCATGAATGTTAAATGTATATCATAACGGTAAGATTTAATGTAGCCTGTGTAAACAATAGCATTTGGCAGCACTAAAATACCCCTCAATTGATCCGTCTTTATCCTTTAGAACAAACCGCAAAACATCACCGACCTCAAAGCAAAACTGACATCTTAGATTGGAAATGGCACACAAAAGTTTACAGCTCAAGAAGAAAATAGGGCAAAGTGACTGGAGTCTATTAATAAATGAGGAAGATGTGTTGCACCAATGCAAATTACCTTTGAGGGTCTGATCCATAATTAGTGGTGCCTTCTAAGTCAAACCTTACTATAACTGGTGCTCAGCCTTAAGGATGGGGATTTAAAAAATACTTCAAATCATGAGGAGAGGTCTGCTCTTAGTTGTTTGCACAGACAAACTTATAATATTTGACTTTCAAACAATAAACCAGCCTAAAAAGCTCACCTGGAGGCCGAGATATTATATCACAGACTTGCAGCACACATCTTCTGGATGAAAATTGTGATGTTCAGCTGAAGTGGAAGTAGAAAGACAGAAAGACTGCAGAAATATAAGCAGAGGACAGTGGGCATCAGCAATATTTGAGCTTATATAATAGCTCAGTGTATATGTGCATATAAATGAACACAGAGCTGCTATGGCAGAATGTCTGATGGATTATTCATGAGAATAAAGTCATGTGACGATTGAAGGTTGATGCTTTGCCGCCACAGTCATGGTAATGTTCGACAACACATATTTACTTATTTTATCCATTATTTATAGTTTGTTTGGGTGAGAGAAGAAAAAAAGAGGAGCAGGAAATGAAAGGATGTTTGTTGAGGTGAAAGAAGGGCAGAAGAAGAACAAACAAATTTGAGATTAAGTTGGAGTAAAGAGAGATTAGATGCTTTCAAAGATCTAAAATAACCATCTCCAGGTTTGCTTCAGCATCTGTCCTTGACTGACTGACTGATAGAACGATAGGAAGATAAATATAGAAAGATCAAACAATATACACAAAGAACAAACAAATGAATAATAGAAAGATATAGAGGAAAGGGAAGAAAGAAAGACTGAGAGAACAACATAAAACAGAACAAATGATAGAAAGGTAAACAGAGTGATAGAATGGTAACCAAACAATAGAATAAACATAAAGAAAGACTGATTGATAGAAAGAATTACATATAGAAAGAACAAATGATAGAAGGAGTGACATGAAAAAAAGAACAGCCAAATGATTAACGAAGAATGAATGATAGACAGAAGGAACAAAGGATAGATAAAGAACTAATAATCAATATACTGATATGTAGAACACCATAAAAAGGAAGAATTACAGATAGAATGAACAAAAGAAAGAATAAACAATAGAAATATATAGAATGTTAAATAAAAAACAGCATACAGAAAGAATGACAATGATATGATAACTGATAAATGACAGATACACCCAATGACAGATACAAAGAATGAATTACAGGAAAAAAAAGATAGACAGAACCATAAATAGAAAGAACGGTCGATGGAAAGAGTGATCAATAGACAGAAAGAATGACGTATAAAAAAAGTTAACGTCAGTGAACAAAATTAAAATAAAACTGATTGAAAAAAGAACATACAACATAAAACATAAAATACATTGAATAATAGAAAGATAGAATTATCAATAGATAGACAGACAGACAGCTAGACAGATAGATAGATAGATAGACAGACAGACACTCCATTATGTGTCACCGTCACACTGCACTTCTCTTTACTCCCTGCTGTAATACATACATAATGCATGAAAATATGCATACATGCTTTCTCTTAGATATCTGTACAGTGAGTGTCACTGAAAATAATTTAATCTCTAGAGGACAGTTGGGAATAAAGCACTATGATTATAGTGAGCTGTGTGCTTACAGATACTGTTAGATTGAACATAGAATTCAAAATGACAAGCTGAGAAAACACATGTGATGTCGAGTAACAAAATAAAAAAACATAAATACTTCTGTGTCTGTAAGATACATGTGCAAAACTCAGCACCATAATGTCAAGTTAAAAGCCTAAACATGTCTTCAGTGTAAGTCTGTGGGAACAGTTTTACCACCTGCTACTTTTAGTGGAAATCTTGCATCTGATCCTGCAACAAGTCACATGGTTTGAGACATCACTCACATCTGTACGACAAATAACTGAGCAACAGTAACAGTGATGGCAGGGTTAGCAAACAGCACTAATGAGGCAGAATGAATCTGTTTTATAGAATTACAAACACCTCTATCTGACAGCTCTGTCATTTACAGTAGATTCATCATCAGTAATTAAATATATTTGGCAACAATCGCTGACAGGAATGTAGTAGATGCATTAGAAGTTCTGCCAGTTAGTGAAAATTACACAAACACAACAAAGCATGCATCTCTCTGACAGATGCGCTGGGTGAGTTACACAAAACACATTACCAGATTACAGTCTATGTTTGATGATAGCTTCCTTCCCCGATCTCCTCTCAGCCCTGGGGCTCCAAGAGAATAAACTTTTCAGGCTTTTATAGGTCTGTATGTGGAAATATAAAAAAGTAAAGCAATGCCAGGATCTGTTGGGATAGTTGTGAGGCTGTGGGAGATGATAAAATAGGATGAACTATATGTAAAATGTATTTAATATTCATGTCTTTAATATATTTATGTTAATATAACACCATAATATCATATAGATAGATCTATTTGAAAATCAGTTTCAGTATCACAAAAAAAAAAAAAATATATATATATATACTGTATATAATGACAGTATGAGCTACAAGATTTTTGTCACTTCTGAGTGCATGCATACAAAAATGTTATGCCATCTTTCATAGCACAGCATGGACTAACTAGTGCAGCTAAACAGCTAAAGCTACAGCAGTAAAGAATGCTGATCTGAGATCTTCTGTGGTGACTGGAGGCTGATCAGATCTTGGAAGGTCATCAGCTCTGTTGGGCCACGGTGGACTGATTTATTCCATAATGTCTGGGTCTGTTGGCACCTGACACCCTCAGCCCGGGGCACGCCAGCGGCCCTCCTCCTCACTGCCGGTGACACTCCAAGCACATCCAATGCCTGCGAACGCACAGAATCTGCCCTTATCCTGCAGTGACGGAAGCTGGGAATGAAAGTGTATTAGCGAAACGTTCCTCTGCCTGCATCTCTTCAGACGAAATCTCATGAAAACACATGCAGGTCACATTTCATCCTAAAAACATTTTAGGTAAAGAAAATTAATCCTATTTGGTATTGATTACATGGTCACAATTAAGAGTCACGAAGAATATTTCATTACCATAATTTAGTCTTTCATAATTCTCATTACCTTGTCATTAGAGTTATTACAGAATGTGAAAAAGTAGAATAAAAAAAGCCCAAGAAACCTAACTTGCAGATTAGAATGTAGCTAAATATTTTACAGAAAAATTAAATTAAATAGTCTTAATCTTTGATAAACATACATCAATATTTTTATAATGTAAATACTAAACAAGAATAATCCATATATATGGATTATTATTATGCATATAACTTAAATAAGTGAATAATAATTTATTAGCTTTATTATTATTATAAAAACTAAAACTATTAGTAGTAGTAAATTTAAAAATACATTTTGTCTATATATCTACCTCAATTTGATTTAAATATTTTTTTAATATTAGTGCCGTCAAACAATTACTTCCAAAAAATTATTTACATACTATATGTATGTGTATACTGTGTTTATTTATTGTGTACATAAATACACACATACAGTATATATTTAGAAAATATTTGTTTTGCATTATTATATTTTGTATTATACATAAATATTAGTGATGTCAAACGTTAAATCGCATCTAGAATAAAAATCATTGTTTACATGATATATGTGTGATATATTTTATTGTGATTAATTGTTTGACAGCACTAGTTAATATATTTAGATTTACATAATTTAATACAATTATTTATTTATTTTGCTTTTGAGGCAAATGTGACCTGCAAATTTGCTTTTTTAAGATTCACAAACATAGTATGCAGTATGCCAATATAAAAGATGCTGTAATAACCCACAATTTCATTGACCCAGATGATTTGTTCATGAATAATTACAGTGACTCAATGGATCATAACTGCCTTCAGCCATATAATGAGCTTTAGTGTGATTTACTGTTATAACGCCCTCACTGTACTAACTGTACACACTATTTCACAACTTCACGTCAAAGAACACATGCTACAGCCTTAATGCATCATTTCAAGAACCAGCAGTGAAAAAGAAAAATAATAAGCTATTAAACCAAGTCCCTATACTTCAATTGACATTTTAAATAATGGCCATGCTAAACACAGGGAAACCACTTTGATACCATAACCATGGCCTTGAGTGAACTGTCATTTTACGGTAATGCCTCATAAAAGGCCTCTTACTGGAAATAAATGCATTTGAACTGCATCTCATTGGTCACTAGTGTCATGAAAAGATCGGTGTTGGTTATTAATGTCGCCAGAGATGGCAATGACCCTGCCAACGACCACTCAGAGACCAGTTGTCATGTCCTTCTCTCATAATCCCTGGACTGCATTACTGTCCTTCATTATTTCTTGTTTCTATGTTATGCCCAGCATGAAAACTGCATCATTAATCGGGCTGCACTGCACATTTCAGTACAGCATCCGGAATGAGAAAGTCAAATAAATGAATGAGACTGAGAGTTAACCCTAACATAATGAGGCAAAACGACGAAAACAGATGTCTCTATTAAAATTAATCTGCCAGTAAACCAGTAAATATTCGACTGATACACATTGATCAGGTGGTAAAAATACCAATTACTGATCATCCAGTCACTGTAAAGGGGATAATATGATATTGGATTATGATTTTTCACTGTCTGTTGTCACTGATAAACATAAGAAAGGCTGTTTCCACAGAAACAAAGCAAAAATAAATAGAAAACTTCTCACTTTTTGCCACTTTTCCTGCAAATCCAAATTTCTTTCTTGCAAATGCAAGTTTGTTAGTTTTTTTGTATATACACACACACAAAATAAAAGTTCTTGTTGCATAATACAGTATATGTATGTGTGCTGTGTATATTTATGTATATATAAATACAAACATATGCATGTATATATTTCAGAAAACGTGTGTATATATTACATGTTTATTTATAATATAAATTCTATGAATATAAATATAGAAATAAATATTTATTTTAAATACACTGCATGTGTGTGAAGATAGTAAACACAGAACACACACAAATATTATTTATATAATATATATTTTTTATATATATTATATATATATATTTTCTTTTTTTGATGCTATTGATCACAAATAATCATTTGACAGCACTAATATATATACACACACACACACACTGATATATTGTCTTCTTATATCTTGTGGTGGAAACGTGTTTCCATATAAATATGCTTTTATGCCTCATCATATTGTCACTGTTAAATTGAAAACCAATAATGTGTCACGACTGAGCAATCAGAACATAATACCTTCTCAAATTAACATATTTTTGTGCTCATTATCTTAAATTAGTGCTTCAGACTGTAGGCGGCTGGTTCTCTCATTGTTTGAAGGCATTTGACAATAGTCTGCATGAAAGAAAGATAACTAATATTTATTAGGAAATAGATTTAATATCTCAACGGTTTGAGAGCTTGTTGACGTTCTCAGATGTTTGGAGTCTCCTCCAGAGCTGAAATCTACTAGTATCAAACACGAATTGTCTGTAAAACTGGTTCTGAAGTAATTAAAGTGTTTGGCAAAAGTTTCTGTTTGTTTACAACAAACTAATCTTTTTCATAAAAATGAATCAATACAAATATTGTAGGTCTGCGTCTCTCACGATTGCAGCTGAATCTAAAAGATGGATGACTGCTATGACTCTGGAAATGTTCAATAATTAATTTGAATGAGAATCAAACTTCCTCTGCCAAGCAATATAGTTGATTAGCCTATAGGCTTTCTAATGTTTTAGTGTGAGATTCTCTTAACAGAATTGGCAACATTACAACAGCTTAGAAAACACTTGACTGCAGTACATGATAAAACCAGTGCACCAAAACATTTGCTAAAACGTGAGGTAAACGCTATAAAAACAACACTCTAAACCGCTCATAATCAGACACAAGCAAAACAAACAGTATTGTCATTATGTTCATAACAGCCTGATGTTAATCAGACTTAATGAGCCTGCAGAAGCGCTGCTGCTTTAATAGATTCACTAGCCATCTAGAATTTATATGGGTTTCTAAACACACTTCAAATGTCGACCCAAAGACATAAAGACGATATCTGTTCCAATACCTTGTTATTAAATAAATATTAAAAGTACAATAAAAATATGTAAACATATTATTGCATACAATAACATTAAAGTGCCACAAATAAAATGTTTGTATTCCCATATGCTCAGATAGCAAGAAAAACAGTCAGAAGAGTGAGCGATGTTAAATTTACCATCCCTCCAAGATGCTGCTATACGCTGCTACACACACACACACACACAGAATAGAGTTATAAATGTCCATACATTAAAAAAATATATATATATATAGAAATATGAAAAACTTTTGAGAATTTACGATGCTGATGACGGAGATGCCCTCCTGGGTAGAGCAGGAGGCGGGGATGCCCAACTCAGCGGAACATGCAGCGGGGACACCCACCAGGGTGGAGCAGGAGACGGTGATGCCCAGCTGGGCAAAACAGGCGGCGGTGATGCCCTCCAGGGTGGAGCAAGGGACACTGATGCCCACCAGGGTGGAACAGGCGCATATGCATATATACATACACATATATACATACACACACACTGTATGGATGTGGATCTCATCTCCCATCATGGGTGCATTTTTTCACATTCTTTTTCAGATTTGGCCAAAACGTATCTAAGGAAGCATAATTATGCATCAGCAGTTCTATGACATCTATGATGTCTTAAAATGCTGTATGGATAGGCAGCACATTTGGAATGGAGCTTAAGTGTCTCTGCAAACAAAAGCTTCACAAAGCACTTTCTCCAAGCGCAAATTAGAATTTGACTGAAGTAATTCCAGGACAATTTAGTGAGAAGAGATACCATATTATCTGTAAATTGGAGTGGCTAATCCAGCTTTCTCAACTTTCGGTGGAGGTACAGACCGTACAGAGGAGAATTAAGACACATGCCACTTCAAGTCAACAGAAAACTAAAGGGAGCAAAACACTGAAAATCTCTTTTCACATTATTAAAGCAAAATGTATTGTGAAAGACATTTCACACTGATTTAAGTGGGACTGTTGACGCTTGGGATTGATTTGAGCTGATATTAATTTTAATGCATAGTAGAACAGATGGAACATTGTTTGCTTGTTGCATCTAAATCTTTCGGTCTGTGAATTTCAGTGACCCATAAATTGGTTAGAAAGGGACGGGACAGAGCCCTTTTACAGACACTGTGACTCTGATACTTTTCTATTAGGGACAGGCCTCTTGAAACCTGCGCAAAATACAAAAACAAGTGTGGAAATTAAAATGAAGGCTGGAGGCCACAGCGGTGATTTCTAAAGAGGTGGCAACAATTAAAATGAAAATTGCTCTGCTATTCTTCTGTGTATTTCTCATCTATGAATATTTAAGCAATGAAGACATGATTTGAGATTGCAAAACAACAGCTCTTTTAGCGAAAGATGACTGCTGGGAGCATGAACAAATCAAATCATTGTCCTGAAGTGCTTTATGCAGGAATGTGCATTGATTTAAATGTAGCTAATTCTTGAGGAAGGCAGAATTGTGAAAGCCAAAACACACAGATTAAGGCATTAAAGTTTTCAAATCCTTCCCCGTTGCAGCCGCTCAATTAATGGAAAATTATTAAAGAACGTAAGCCCCCTAAAAGGTGTGCAGAGGAAGACACACACATAGAGAGAGAGATGTTCCTATTTCAAAAACTAGTACGCCACCCAACTAGACAACTTGTTGTGCTTATGGGGGGAAAAAGTCATTCAAGGTGGTAGAAAAAAAAAATATATATATATATAGAAAAATAAATAAGTATCGTACAAATACAACTCATAAATATGTTTTAGTTTGATAATGCTTTTATTGAATATTTTGCGTTTTTTAGGGAATTATGGTACTAAAATCATATCAACTTCTGTGCACTTCTAATTTCTAAATTAAACTGTCACAAATCTTGAATACTTTAGAGCACAGACTTGAGTTTGATCGAGTTTGAATACATTCAGCAAAGGTTAAAAAGTAAAACGTTAAAAGACATTCCCAAATAATGTTTACAATTTATTTTACAAGTTTTGCAATTTTATATAGAATATACATTTCCAAAACATGTTTTAAACTAGAAAAATTAATAACATCAGAGCCATTAATCTAAACAAGTTATGCTCCAAATTTGAGTTTGATAGCTTTAAAATAAACTTTCAGTAATGTTATGTTTGGGTTCAAAATACCAAATATTTCTAGAAGAAATTCACTTCCCATTCATTCCCAAATATACAATTGTGTCTATTTTCCCCCCCAGCACCATTTAACCATTTAAAATCATGTCCATGATTTTGTGCATGTATTCACATGAGTGCACAAACACACACACAGACTATACACAGACTGTTACTAAAAGGGGCTACATTTGTCTTTTTTCAGACTTAAAGCTATAAATATAAATAAAATATACTATTTTAAGAATTATTTGTTACTTTAGATATTAAAAGAACAGCTGCCTAACGCAAACTGACCTCAGTCTATTGAGCTCCCCATTTTTATCAACTCAAGTCAAAAAAAAAAAAAAAAAGTGATGTCATCTCCTAGAACTGGAATCATAGTCTGTGAAAATGTCTTTCTAGAATTGCATCTTACACCTTTTACTAGTTTCAAGTTCAAGTTAAACACATTTTGCTCATTATGTCAAGATGAGCAGTCGATCAGCGGAGGATTTTCACGAAGACAGCGCTGTGATAATCCACTAATATCTGCCTGGGATTACTGATGTCAGACTGCAAACTACAAGAAAACACATTCAACATAATTCACTCTTTTCCCAGGGAACTGTGTTCATCTTCATGCGTTTCTTTTCTGTCAGAACAGGCTTTTGAAAAGAGGATTGTGTGTTATGTTAACCATTAAAGAAATAACGTTGCTGAAAGTGATGAAAATGCACTCACCCTCAGGCCATACAAGATGTAGATGAGTTTGTTTCTTGAATGGATTTGGAGAAATGTAGCATTGCATTCTGTTTTTGTTGTTTGTTTTTGTTTCTTGTTGCTTCTGGCCAAAATATGAGTCCATAACCCATAATAATGCTTCCTCCAGTGAAGAAGTCCATCTCCTCTCACATCAAAAGCTACCCACATATTTGTTTACAGCTGTTTTGGCTTGTAAACAGTGTTTGATCTGTACAGATTTCACTCCTGATTCAGACCAGATTACTTTTCAATGTAGAAAGCAATATTATGATATGAGGACTTTAGCCAATATTTTAGAAGGAAGCAACAGTCTTAAGTTACAAGCACTGTTTGAAATTTTACAAACACACAGCTTTTAGCTCGTCAAGATGTTAACTGATTGATTGGAGTGGTGTGGATTACTGCAATGTTTTTACCAGCTGTTTAGACTCTCATTCTGACGGCACCCACTCACTGCAGATGATCTAGTGGGTACTAGTAAAGCTATATTTCTCCAAATCTGATGAAGAAACTCGTCTACATATTGAACGGCCATTTTTTGGCAAACTATTCCTTTTAGAGCTTCAAGGAAGTTGCTGATTCTGTTTTCAGGTGTTTGGCTTGTCAGAGTGGTCTTACCCGCTACAGTGTCCCTAACACATTTAATGAAATGCATTGATCTAAAGGTGTCACTCAGTGGATCAATGCGAATGTGCTCGGGGGTCGATAATACATGACACAAGCAGCACAATTTAATACCCGTGTTTTTACAAATGCTATCGATGGACAACCTTAATTGAAATACCACTAGATTAATCAATAAGGTTGGCTTACGAAGGCAGGCTGAATGTGTCATACAGACACATTTTTAATAGGCAACTCTTCCACAAAGTCAACAGCTACATTTAAATTAAAATATAACAGAAATAGTACGCTAGAATGCTATTCCAAAGCCGTTTGGAATAGCATTCTAGTGGTTCTGTAAAACTGACCACTTTAATGCATGTTGTTAGGGGTTACTAAGGTATTGCTAAGGTGTTTTCATTATCATTTCTGTTAGTGTACTCAAGTTCACATCTGCGCGTTTTTCTCTCCTGGTTCAGATGAGAAAACTTTTTAAACTGGAGGAAGCAATATTTTGGACAGAGGTCTCATATTTTAGCTGGAAGCAATGGTTAAAATGACTTGATGGATTTGTTTCTTACAAATACACAGCTTTAACACTTCACAAGATGTTAACTGATGAACTGGAGTTGTGTGGATTGTGATGCTTTTATCAGCTGTTTGGACTCTCATTCTGACGGCACCCATTCACTGCAGAGCATCCACTGGTGAGCAAGTGGTGCAATCCTACATTTCTCCAAATCTGTTCTGATGGAAAAAAAAAAAGAAAAAAAAAGAAAAGAAAAAAAAAAAGTGTCACTTAATTGACATTTGAGCGATTGCAATAGTGCTTACCTTACCCAATATCAGAAAATTATTTCTCGCCCAGAGAAAGCTTGTGTTCCTAGAAAGCATGGTGCGAGCCTTGGTCCGATTCCTCAAAGGAGAGGAAAGTTTCTGCAGTTGCCCTCTTGAATACAAAATCATGAAGTATATTTCAAAGCTACATCTTCCCTTTGAACGGTCTCAGCAGAGGCTCATTGATCTTCTACATATAGGAACAGGAAGTGTTGGAACAGAACAGAAGACATTTGAATTAAAAATATTCAATATTTCATTTCATTTCATTTCATTTTCATTTTCATTCATTTCATTTCATTTCATTTTTTTTATTTCATTTTCATTTCATTTTCATTTCATTTCATTTCATTTTCATTTTCATTTCATTTCATTCGTCATTTCATTTCATTTCATTTCATTTTCATTTTCATTTTCATTTTTCATTTTTCATTTTAAAAGCTGTTTTCTTGAAGTCAAAGAATTCTCAAAAAAAAGTATCACAGTTTCCACAAAAGTATTAACTGTTTGAAATGTTTTCATTCTTGATGATTACAAAACGTGCTTCTTGAGTAGAATATTAGAATGATTTCTGAAGGATCATGTGACACTGTAAAGATGCTTAAAATTCAGCTTTGATCACAAGTATAAATTAAATTTAGAATACATCCAAATAGAAAATTATAAATATTTCACAATTATTACAGTATGTTTGATCCATGCAGCCATGAACATAAGAGAATCCTTTCAACCATACTTTTGAATAGTAATGTAAATAAAGTAAACAGTCACATCTAGGAGCAAATATGTATGACTCACTGTTTAGGAAGGAGAACCCCATGAATAATGCATCCTGGAGGTTTACTGATCTATACAGGATGACAATGCTGACGTCTGCAGTGCATGATAACAGGGAATGGAGAGCATCAATCACTAACAAGAAAGCCCCATTTTCCCCCTCCACATTGTGCGGATCTTTCGATCTCTGCTGGTATCAGTGGAACAGACACACCTCCTGCTGACTAGAAGCATTACACATCATCATCCCTCAGAGACACTGATAAGTCTCAACACACTTGAGGTGGCATCTGCTCAAAACAGCCTGGAAATTCAACCACATTCGATTGCTCATATCAAATGCACACAAACACACTATAAATCCTTTGCACAGGATCATGGAAATTAGGTGCAGAGGAGATCTGGCCCAAACTAAGCCTGGTTCTTTTTTTCTCCATTCTCTCACAGATTGGGTTTTGGTTCCCTGCCTCTGTTGCCTCTGGCTTGCTTAGTTGGGGACACCTGATTTCTAGTGATTATCATTGTTTTGACTACAGAGACCATCATAACTTTTTCCATCTAGTTACATTTAATTTTTACAACTTTGTTGTTATTATAATGCAATATACCCTTTCAATTAAGATTTAAACAGTTGTACAGCTTAAATCACAAGTTTCAAAAGAACTAATTAAAGTTAGTGTTCCATAAAATGATTAGCTTTATATTTCGGCATTTACTTTTTTAATTTATGGATTAATATTTACACATTTATTTATGTTCAATAACAATTTATTTATTGAATAATAAACTCATTTGTAAACCATTTTATTAATGTATATTTTTGTACAATAAGTTTTTAAATACTTTAATATATCTCCAAGAGAATAGTGGGCTTTTTAATTATTATTCAGGCTCTTTAAAAATTGACAAACATGATGTCACCTCAAATGTTGTTGATTGAGTTTAACTACCAAAACTGGAATAATCCTGCAGAATCAACATGAAATCAAATCAAAATTTACCTTACTTTCTTCACTTTGTTAAAGCCCTATATAAATTTGCCCTATATATTTTAATTGTATGTTACTGATTGTTTATAAATTTGACTTTAAAGCTTTTATATATAATACATTCAAAAGAAATTCATAAAACTGTCACGACTGACGGCTCGTAAACCCGCGTCGCGCTTCCTGTCAGGAACTCGGAATGAACTAGACATTTATTTACAACAAAACAAAGGAAAATGCGACAAGCACAGCAGCGTGTTCAGGCTGACAAGCAACGTTAACATCCGACACTTGGGCAAACACAGGACACTGTATTTATACACATAATCAAGACATAAGGGGAAACACCTGGGCACAGAAGGCTGACAGGGAGTGAACACTAATGAAGGGGCGGAGACACAAACGAGGGAAGACATGAGGAGCTGACAGCTAAATAAACACAGAAAAACACAAAGACCAAAAACATAACACATGACAGGACAGGAGACGCCTACAGCGTTACATAAACATATGGATGCACTTTTTAGCGAGACACAAAATGCGTACCATCACAGCAGTTTCAAAAAACACCTTTGTTTGAAGTAAAACTGATGCTTTTAAACATTAGCTTAACAGATCCAGCTTCATGTCTACAGTTTTCATAGACAGTAGATTACTTATGAGGCGAGTTCACTAAACATAACAGCGATATGAACCTCAGTACTCAGAGCGGCGCAGGTGATCCTTTGGGCGAATCTGTGAACCAATCAATTTCCTTTCTGCCCTCAGAAGCTGTTTGGAGAAGTAACACTCATATCTGCATCTACATTCCACTGTTTGGGCCTATACCATGGTAAATATGGGTCTTATGACAACATTAAATTAACAACGTGAATTAAGTAAACTTAACATTTGTTATAAAATCAGTATTCTTGTTAAATGGACGCAGCCATGTTTGTTTGCACCTCAACATTTTATTACTATTATGACATCATGTTTTGGAACACAGCCATGTTTAAGCCATGTTACCATGGTAAAGGTTTGTTAAGTGACAACATTAATGAGGTAAGTTTAGTGAACAAAAATTGTATTACAATATAACATCTGTATTTTTCGTATAAAATCAATGTACTTCTGATACTAGTCTTCTGTTGTTCTTTCTATACTTCATCTACATGGCACTGTTTGAG
>JAUMHI010000011.1:1633819-1645048 GCA_032359435.1 Enteromius unitaeniatus
ATTTTTTTTCAAAAAAAAAAAAAAAAAAAAAAAAAATATATATATATATATATATATATATATATATATATATATTAGGAAAATGTCCAGAAAACTATGAATATAGGAAACAACACAAAGAAGCACTGTTTTTAACTTAAACATATGCGAATATTTTCTGATAAACACCTCTGATAAATAAGCTGCTCTGAGAGTCAATTCAGCAGCATTTTAGTCTTTCATTTGATAAATCTATTATCAGAATCACTCAGAAACTCAAATGTCTAATCTGCCAAAAAAATAGTTCAGTTCATCTTGAAAAAATAATGATAAATGTATTACTATTGTAAAGTATAATGTATAATGATATCAGGTAATAATAATAATTTTATAGTACTAAAATGACAAAATGCAATAATTTAGTACAGTGTTGGTTATTTAATAATTTAATTTATAAAAAATTCTAATTGTTTTTTTCAAATGATATCATAAATTGTTTCCCCATGTATTAGTTTTAACAGTAAACTTCTGATTGTTTGCCAAAATAAAATGTGATAATGTTACAAACTTTGTTAAATTGTTAAAATTGAATTCCTTGACTTCATTGCCACAATTTTAAAACATCTCTATATATATATATATATATATATAATTATACATGTAATAATTAAAACAGACAACACAAGTCATTATAAATCATTTTCTATGGTCCCGTTATTATATAAAAAAAAAAACATAACATTTTTTAATGAGTTCCATTGATTAGACATGCTTTTTGATTATTACAGTTTAATTCAACCACTAAGATGAAACCTAAATTAAGGGAAAATAAAGTGGAAAGGGAAAAAAAACACAGAATTTGGGGGAAAAAAGCTGCCGAATAATTGTCAATGCAGAAAACAAGCCTGCCGCTTTAAGGATGAAAGAGACAGAGAGGAAAGCGTCTCTGGCACCTGGCTGCTGCTTTCATGAATGAAAGGCTTGGCACTGAATGGGAATTTTAACTTGCAGATGAGCTGGTGGCATCTCTGTGCTCAGACCCCGGTGTCGTCTTCCCCTGCTTCAACCATCCCTCATTAGCGCTCACTCTCCCGCCCTCACAAGTGTGCCATTACCGGCCGCTGCTTTGATGCTGTTTGATAAGAGCAACGATAATTATGATAATCACAACGGCTATGATAATCGACTATGAGCTAATCACATAAAAACCACTTCCCCTTGTTGCTTGACAGCGGTGCTCAAATGTAGTGGTCGTCTCAAATTGTGGAGGAAGTGTGGCTGCGCTTTTATGGACTGCTGGCTTCCTCGCTATTTGCCAGCAGCACCTGGGAATTATTAGGGTTACGCTGCTCGGTTTAGGTCAGAGTTTGTGTTGCTAATAGGGGTTAATGAACTACCCAGAGGCTATAGAGCGGAGCCGGGTTGGAGTTAATGGGTTAACAGGAGTAGCTTTGTGTTTGTGGTAATGACACTGGCCAGTTAAGGGTACTTAGACAAATACAACACTGTAAAGGCAACGAGTCAGAACAGCATGTCTAGTAAACCACACAGTTGTGCATGATTGTCTGCAAAAGGTGAACGTGCCACAGTCCTGACAGCGTATTACTCTTTTTGTTGTTGTTGTTGTTGTTGTTCATTTTTGTTTTTAACTATTAAAAATATTTTAATTTTAGTAATTACATTTTTTACATACTATATTTTATATTATTTGTAATGCGTTTTTAGAAATATTTTGTTTTTACTATTTTCTTTAGTATTTATTTAAATTTGAAATATTCTTTTTAGATATTTAGAAGTTGTTTCATTTTGTATGTATTTAAATTAGATTTGTTTAAATGTGTGTGTAACATTAAATACACACACACAATTATTTCATTTTTTATTTTGTGTTTTTTTTGCAGTTTATTTTATTTAAATTTTGTTTTTGTTTTAAAAACATTCATTTATTTATTTGTTTTAGTACTTTTTTTATTTTTAATTTTATTTTTCATCTTATATTTGATCTTTGTTTTATATTGTTGTTTTCTATAATTTCGTTGTTTTATTTTTGGTTTGTCTTTTTATTTTTGTTATTACTGTATAGTATTTTGTTTGTATTTTGTTTTATCTTGAAAATGAATAATTGGGATATGCATCCTGGATTTTTATTATAATTATTTAATTTTATTTTTTTAATAAATGTGTTGTGAGCATGACTCTGTCTTTCTGTTTTTAAAGGAGGATTTCTATGTTTGTGTTTTGGGCTTTGGGGAGGAAGCTTTGCTTTAACGCTTTCGGGCAGTTTTGTTGCTGCCTGACATGTCTGATAACTCCACTTTCTAGAGAGTTATGATTCATCATGCACTGCTTATGACTTATTTATTAATTTTACTGTTTCCATGGTGCTCCTCTCAACCTTTCATTTGCTCACTCATTCTCTGTTAGCTCTTTTCCATGTTTTTTTGGGGACCAGAGTTGAAATGCTGCCCTTCAGACCATCAGAAAGCTGTTTGTTCCTAGAGATGCTGGTCTTTTCCGGACCTGATGTTTCTCTGGCAGTTCTTGCTCTGGTCAAACAAGTTAGTTGTAAAACAAGGAAATACTTTTTTTATTGTTATTATTTGGGGTTGAGCACATAGAGCTGCTGTAATAATCTGTGGACTCTCTAGATCAATAATTATCAAAACATTTTTGAATTTTGTCCTTTGGTTAGCTATAATTGGCTTGTTTAAAAAAGGGGCCTGGCTGCATGTACCTGAAGCCCTATAAAACCTAAACGAAAATTCTAAACTTTCACATGGCTCTTAACAATTATCCAAAATTGTGTGCTTTGATTTATGTCATTTCCAGCATAATTTGTTATGAGACGGTCTATAGTTCACACAATAAACTTGAGCAAAGTTTTCAATATGTGTAAAAATAACAGGGCTTATCAGGAAAAATGATGTCTGACCCTTCTCACATTTTGTATAAGAAATATTACATTTGCCAAGCATCAGAAGGCTTGCATGCAGATGCTAGATTGAGTAGGTTACGCTTTGAGATCCAAGACAAATTTAGGAAAGAATTCTCAATCTGGACCAAACCAATACAGAACAATTTTCTGGACTCTGTAGATTAACAATTATCATAAACAGATTAACCGGTAAAAATTAGTAAATCGATAGAGATTTTGGTCTACAGTCTTAACCACGATTGAGATCACGTGACGTTGCACGTTGCGTAACCGCGCAACACACATTCACGTCGACAATGGAAGAAAACGGTGCAGCAGTGTGGAAGCGGACAGGCTCAAACAGAAAGCGTACTTTAAACAGAACGAGTGAAATTGGAAATATTTTGAACGTGCGGCAATTTTGAATGTGTTTTGTTTATACGTATAGAGACGAATTGTGTGTTTACACTGTCAAATTTAATGCGTTCCGTTTAATGACTTTTGAGCCTGTCCGCCTTCCATACAGCAGCGGTGAGTTCTCTTACACGTGACGCAACCAACAACGAGGAGATTGTCTGTGGTGTGGAATTGGTTTGGGTAACGTTGTAAGAAGAGTGATAAGAAAAAGACGAACGTGATTCGCAAGTTATGCAAGAGCATTGTTTTAGCAAGCAGTGGAAACACATCAGACCTTTTCCATCATCTCAAATCCAAGCATCCAAACGAATATGTCCAAAGTCAAAAAACAAGTCAAGATAAGGAACAAAAAAAAAAAAGGTTTGTTTCTAGCTTTTACAGAGCTGGTATACTGTCAGGCACCATGTTAGTACCTGTTGTTCTGAGAAAAAAACTAACAAACATTGATTCATAGATTAAATAAAATGACATTATATAAAACAGTTTCTTTGTGTTTGTGTTTTTATTCATGAATTTTCAGATACAAATTGCTATATTGTGATACATATCGTTATCGAGGTAGAAAATTGCTTCTACTGTGATAGAAGATTTGGGTTATATCACCCACCCCTACAAAAACATATTGAATTTTGTACTTTTGTTAGCTATAACAGGGTCATTTAAAAAGGGGCGTAGCAACATATACTCAAAAGCCTATAAAAGCTAAACAAAAACAAAAACTTAATGAAACATGGTTAAAAACATGTAACAGATGAATCTTAGCAAGCATGCAATGTTTCATAGAGCTCAGACTATAGGTATCACTATAACCATTAAATAAGGCCCCAAAGCACAATATTTCCAGAGTAAATGACCTTAAATCCCTCATTCATTCACTTATATACTATATCATCATATACAATCATAGATCTGCTGGTTCTGAACAACTTTGTCTCAAAAAAAACACTGCAACAGTCATAACACTTAAACACAGTGTTGTGTAAGAAGCTATATTTATTATTATGTTTTGTTTATTTTCTTTTAAAATATTTTCAAATTTTAATGCAGAAAATGCAGGGTTCATTTTGTTATGAATTTGCCGGACTAATTCATACCAGTGATTCTTTCATTCATAAGTCATTTGTTCATGAATTGTAATTTACAAGTTGTGATGCATAGTTTTGATTCACTAAAAAGAAAAAGTTCATGAATTGGTCTATACTATTTGTTCCATATGTTTTTGAATCAGTGAAATGAACCAGTTTAATCATTTGTTACTGAATTGGATATTTTGTATATTTTTGATTCACTGAAAAGTTTGGTTTTAATTCACTAAAAAGTAGAAACTCAAAGGAGTCATTTGTTAGTGAATCAGATTACTCGGGTTGCAATGTATATTTAGTCTGTAGCTTGCAAGGACAAATGCAGTAGAGTTTTTTTTTTAATTTTTGATAAAAGAAGTCAAGAAGATGTTTGATGCTAGTATTTTCTGTAGTTTGTCTCACTCAAAATCAATACAGTTGATATATCTTTTTTATACTGCACATATAGATATCATCTGCGTGTGCATAAAGAAAATGCATTGTGCATAGTAAAGATAGCACAAAATAATTCTAATTGCATGACAGTTACATGAAATGCATTGTAACGGGCTGTTATCCAATTGCAAAAGCACCTGAAAGGAATCTAACATTTGTGCATATCTCTCTTAACACTTCTGAGGATGTTGTTTAATGCATGACCCAAACCAGTCTGCTCCTGTCTGACCTAGTTGAGCATTAAAAACACTAGTCAAGCCTCGTTCGTTTCAGACAGAGATCTGCAGACGGTCTGGAGTGGAGCGAGAGTGATGCCAGTTGATGGCTTAACTGCATGGACTTTCCCTGCTCTTATTCAATCCTCTGTCTAATCCTCCCTCCTAATTGAACTGACAGCGTGGTTGTCATGGTGACATTAGGGCACGGATTTGAGCGTGGTGCGACTGATGTCAGGGATTTTCTCGTTTGCTCAACGCCATTGACCTGCTTTCTGCCGTAATGCCACGGCTGGGCTTCGTCTGTCCGTTTTACATAAATGTATTTGTGCCGTTTGGCTTAACGGTGTGCCAACTGTTGGTGCTCGATTACGGGTGATGTCTGAAACAATAGCATGAAACATAAATCCTTATGATGCTACTACAGTGAGAGCATCCACACGCATCAAATAAACTAAAACAATGCTTAACAATAAAATAACTAAAAAATAAATTAAACTTAAAATACAATATAATTTTAATTTAGTTATTCTTTTTATATTTGTTTTTAAGCATAGTTATGGATGATGCTCTTAAACATGAATTCTCATGATGCTATTACAGTGAGAGCATCCACATTTTTAATTTTCAAATGTTTTTGGTTTTAGCTGTTTAATTTTTGTTTGGTTGAATTATTAATATTATTTATTTAGATTTTTTTTTTTTTTGGCAGTTATGCTGATGAATCATAGTATAATGTTTTTATTTTTAAATACATTTGTAAATATGTGTAATTAAGAGTTTGTAGTTTATTAGATTGCATGTTATTTATATATGATTTTTTGTTTCATTTTGTATTTTTCTTTTTAGCTTTTTAGATTTTAAGTATATTTTGTATTTATTTCTTTTTCATTATTATTATTACATTTTAAAGGCTTTTTGTATTTTACCTTTTGTTGTTGTTGTTGTTGTTGTTGTGCACAGTTATAGATGATACTCTATACTATAAAATGTGAATCCATATAATCCCATTACAGGATTTAATTTAATTAAATTTATTTTTTTATTTTTTTTGTGGTGTATTTTAATATTTTGTGTTTTTAATTGAATTTTATATGTATTTAGGTTTTTTTTTGGCACACATTTATTGGTCACACTCATACAACAATATCATGAAACATGAAGCCATATAATGCCAATACATCGAGAGCATCTACACAAATGCGATCCAAATCAGATGGATAGCAATTTCAACACGCTTTCAATAAAGTTCCCACTGAACTGCTTCATACAAATGCAAATAACCAGCAGCGATGCTCTCCTGCTCGGCCCTTTATAGGCAGTAGGTTACCAAAGCAACACTGTCACCTCTCGTTCCATGGTAATGGATGAGCGGAGAGACGCTCTGCCTTCTGGAAGGGCTTTTCCTTCTCCTTTGGCTCTAAGCAGCCCTCAGCCGATGGCCATCGATGGCTAACGAGTAGCTGTGTGACGAGGTGGGCGGTGATGAGAATTAGGCCGGGTCATCTCAGACGCTCTTGAGAAACCTCAACAACCCTCAGACACGAGAGCTGCTCCTTTAGCTGCCGTCATTGAACGACTGTGAGGAATACTAGCAGACGAGAGCCACAAACTCTAAAATAACTGTTCTGAAAGAGAGATTGCTGGATGGGAGATTAGAGGAGAATATGTAGGGAAAACTTTGACTCAAAGTTTGTTCTCCTGAGAAATGGTTGTAAAAAGAGAGAAAGCTTGAATTAACCAATTAATAAAAAAGTTGACATAGCATTTTGGTTTTAGGTTTTAGGATAATGATAAAAGGTTTTGGTCCACTTGACTACTATATATTTTTTGTGGATTGCACTTTAATGTCAACATTTAAATCCCTGTCATTACAATCAACATGTTATGTTTGCCTTTCAAATTATCTGTCAACATGTGGCTTTTATGTGCTTATGTCTTTATGTTCTCAAGGTTACGTTGCACTTTCTGTCGAAAAAAAGTAATTTAAAGTGAAGTTTTCATATTTTGGTTTTGGGAGTCCCCAACAATACAGTAGGTTGACATGCAAGCAAGGTCAAAAAAACCTTATAATATGCATTTTCTTTTACCTTACTTGCTCAATGACTAAAACGATTCATTCCATGTTTAATTTGATCCTTTATGCTCCATCTGCCGTTAGTGGTTCAACCGTAATATTATGAAGCTACCAGAACACGATTCAGCACTGGAAAGTCACTTTTGTGCCATTTAGTAGATCATTCGTATGCAGTTCCGTGTTAGATTAAATGTCAAGATGTGTTTTTTTTCCCTTTTCTGTTTCTCTCTTTAGCAGACGTCCTTGAATTAATGGGTCCCATCATCGGTATGTCGCCGGATAAGAAAGCCGAATCGCCGGGCGTGGTGGGGGAGCGGGCAGGCTTGCGCGGGGTTTGTGGGACACTGCCTGAGGCCGAGTGCGCCTCCAGTCCTCTAGCCACAAGCCTGGACCGCAGCTCCAGCTCTGGAGACGAGGAGCTCACCAACCTCAACTGGCTCCACGAGAACCTGCTCCAGAACTTCACGCTGGGTGGCCCCGAGGCTCAGTCCAGCCCCGGGCCGCTCTTCGACATTGAGGGCAACCCTGGTGCCTCTGTCATGTCCTCGGCCGCGGCCCATTCCGGAGACTCCGTCAAGTCCAAGCCGCCATTCTCCTTCTCCTTGCTTATATACATGGCCATCGAGCAGTCGCCCAGCAAGTCTCTGCCCGTGAAGGATATCTACGGCTGGATCCTGGAGCACTTCCCGTACTTCTCCAGTGCCCCGACAGGCTGGAAGAACTCGGTGCGTCACAACCTGTCCCTCAACAAGTGCTTCCGCAAGGTGGAGAGGAGCCTTGGGAAGGTGAGCAATGCAATGTTGATGCATTTAGGGCCCAATTTTGTTTCGAAATTCTTTTTTTTTTTCTTTTCTGAATTTTCATTGTTAGTTTCTGGATATTTTTTAAATGGATAAATTAAATTAATCAAATTCAACTTAATTTCAGATAGATGGCTTTTTAAACTTTTCCAATTTAATCTGAAGAAGTGAAATTACTAATACTGAAATAAAAGATCTAGTCGTTTAAAAAATTAACAAAAAGTTCAAAAAAAAAACATCAGAATGAAATGAAAATCTAAATATTAATAGTGAGTGTAAGTGTGACGCTGGGGTTTTGGCGAGTATTTCTCTGTCCGCTGAGATAAAGAGGTGGGGATCCAGTCAAGGTCACGGCGTCACCCTGAGAGAAAACGCACTCCCACAGCAGCTTATCTCAACCCAGCAATCCCACACACACACACACACACACTGCTGGAGGACGCAGTGAGCAAAGACCAAGGAAGCAGCACAACACGTTTACTTCCTGAAAAGACAGCAGGGTCTTTAAAGAGTGAGATGCAGAGCAGTCAGTGTTACAGTGGCATGAAAGACTATTTGGGAAGTATAACATATATCTGATAACTCAAAATATTAAAGCTAGTGTCTGTGTCTATGTATATCAAATACATCTTTTCTCTTCACTCTGTTTCAACGGACTGCTTTTTCAGCAGAAGTATTTCTTTTTAATGACAAGGACCCCAAAATATAATGGTTCTGTTGTGAAAACCTCTTTTACTAAAATATAAAAATACTTTGATGAAAAAAAGGGGTTTTAAATTGTCAGTTATTGTCATTGTGTAAAACAAAAAGACATAATTTAAACTATTACCTAGAACATTTTGTGAATTCAGATCTTTTTATTTTTGTTTAAATGTAAAATTTAAATGTAAACATACCTCATTACAACAAAAACAAAATGTATGTGTGTGTGTCTATATATATATATATATATATATATATATAATTTATTTATTTACCTTATCTTTTTATATTTGCCTGACAAAAAAGAATAAAATAGTATCTAGAACATTTTCACATTTCAAATTCAAATATTTAATTATTTTACTGTCTTATTACTGCGAAAGGAAATATAAATAAATTGGACCTTAATTTTAATTGCCTTAATATATTAAAATTTTAACAAAAAATATATTGTTGCAATATTTTTTTTATTTATTTTATCAATTATTTTTTACAAATAATTACAAAATGAATAACCATCACAGTATTGAAAGAATATTGTAGACATTGTTGCTAATGAGATGAATGTCATTGTCTTAATTTTATCAGCAAAAAATTACAAAACATTAAAAATCAATGCTTTGTTTTATCATTTCATCTCAACAAAAGTCATTTTGCTTTATATTTTTTAACAACACTTCCTGTATATACTTCCTGAAGGGGTTATATAACACTTCCTATGATATTTTGATGTGACTATAGTGACCAAATTTTGTAGATTTCTTTCTGTGATGTCACAGTATGTAACCTGTTATGATTTAATCTCTCTTGCTAAGAATAGTCCTTCTATTTTTTTATTTAGAGGAGATAAAATGTGAATTTGAGAAAGAGAGGTACTGGATAGGTTGTGAGCTGGGTTTAAACCTGAGCCCTACAGCTCAATTGTAAGCATTACGCTACAGCTGATGATTTTTTTCTGACTGCGGTCTGAGCTGTGAGGTCAGCGAGAGCCCATCCGTCAGACAGACACAGAGCTGCTTTCACATGACACTGCCTGGTTTCGGTCGCCATGACAACATTTCCTCCTTCCTGTTTATGAGCAGGCTGGTAATCTGAGTCAAGGTTATAGGCCTCCTACTCCTACCTCTGCGTTTCTATCTATATATACATTTATATACATTATGTTGGACAGAGAATATTTCATGTTTTTCGTGAGCGTTAAGATCTTATTTAATACCTCACCCATTCTTCTGTAATACTTTAGTAATGCATAATTATTTTAGTTAAATCTGTGTGTGTGTATGTGTGTGGGTTAATATTAATTATATTGTAAAAAAAAAAAAGTGATATTATAATTATAAGTGATTAAAAAATAATAATAATAATAATAAAAAAAATATATATATATATATATATCAAATGAAGTTAGAAATAAGGTGATGCATCATTGCATTAATGATGAATTGAATGATTATTATGTATATTTTTCTGGTAAATTTGTTATTATGTATATTTACATAATAAATTACTGTATATTTTTTTGTGGTTGACATTTTTACATTCTAGAATAATGACAGTTCTGGAAGATTGTATTCAACTGTTGTTGTTTAACTGCAACACATTTTATAATGCAAAAAAAAACAAAAAAACCTTTTAACAGTTAAATTTATTTTTTTTTTTCCCAGCATCTTTTCTTTATAGATGTTCAAGCTTAACAGCAATCTTGATCTGGGCTATTCAACATTCATTACTTTTGACTCCCAGCAAAATCCATCCTATGAGTGCAATAATAATAATTACCAGATACAGTATTTACGTGAGCTCATGGATCAGATCCTGTCATAAACACCCTTCATGCCATTTACAGCCATGTTCCGATGTTTATTGGCTGCTTTTAAGCACTGCTCGTAAACTCCCAGCAGGGTCTGTATCGCCAATCACATGCTCAGATGATCACATTAAGACACTCTGAGCAGCGAGACCCTCTCTCCAGACTGCTGCAAAAATTACAGCTGGTTTTGTAGTTTTCTTTGAGTGTGTGGAGAGAAATGGGCAGTCATTTCACTTACAAATCAAAACCAACAAAAGAGCTATAATAGTATTATTAATATTCTTTATTGTGAAATGTATTAAAATATTTATTATAAAATATTATTATTTGTTTACAAACTGCAGGATACTTCTTTTTTATGTACATTATTTATTGTTATTATTATTATTTAATATATTTTATAGTGCTGTCAAATGATTAATCACAATTAATTGCATCCAAAATAATGTTTTATTTGTATATATTTAATAAAAGTTTCACATTTATATATTATAGTATATATTTATATATGTCTGTATATATGTATTTGTGTTAGTGTGTTGATTTTTATATATATATATATATATATATATATATATATATAATATACATACATACATATACATATACACAGACCAGGCAACAATTTTGGTGAGCTTGTGCAAATTGTAGCCTCTTTTTCCTATATGTAGTGGAGATGAGTGAGAACCCGGCGGGGTCTTCTGCTGTTGTAGCCCATCTGCCTCAAGGTTGTGCATGTTGTGGCTTCACAAATGCTTTGCTGCATACCTCGGTTGTAACAAGTGGTTATTTCAGTCA
>JAUMHI010000011.1:1672662-1686117 GCA_032359435.1 Enteromius unitaeniatus
GAAACCTCTACATAATACCTGATATTTAAGTGTTTGCTGCTTCTTTTCAAGAAAAATAAAAGCTTGTTTTACCAGAGTATATTCGTTTAGGCAAACATCAGCGCTCCTAGAAGTCATCAGTGGGAAGATGCTCAGTGCTGAGGAGACAGGACTCTGTGCTGCTTTGATTCTGATCACTAAAAAACAAACAACAAAACATCTGTGAGCATGCTAATATCAGTATATGTACACACACAACAAACATCTATAAACATCTACAGATATATATTTATAAAATAGATTCGTGAATAGATTAATAATATGGTCTAAAAATTCTTAGACTCAGACTCATTCTTAGATTCATCATGCACTATTATCATACAGTAAAGTTTTATGGTCTACCATATGGAGCTTAGACAGCATAGCGTCCAAAGGCATTTAGATGTCATATTCAAAAGTTTATTCACTGGATTTTAAACATTTCAGTCAGGAATTATAGTTTGGGAACAGCAAAACAATCAAATTTGTTCACATTTAAGCAACAATAACAAGCAAACTAATAAAAGAAATAAGCATTACTCACTCGTTACGATCACTCCATAATCTGCATTCTTCTTGTTTGAAGTAACGTTAATCCGAAGTGTATTCCTCTGAGCGCGTCTTCTTGAGGTATTTATTCATAACAACGGGTCTTTTTCTGAGGTGAATTCGGTCTTATTCCTCTCAGCACGAAGCGTACAGTATCCGGGATGAACTTAAGGTAAACTCTTGCTGCTTTGTTTGTGCTGAACAAACAGCACAAACAAAGTGTTTACATGCGTCGCGCAATCCGCGTGGATGATTATCACACCTATTGTTCACGCAGCAAGGGGGCATTGTCGCATTAAGAGATAATGAGGGAGACACGAAAGACTGGACATTGCGCTGGTTTCATGTGAATTACTTTATCACAGAATATTTGTTTTCAATTAGACTGTCTTAGTGTAACAGTAGACATATCAAGCTTTCTACAGATATAACTCTCATGTCTCTTTGTGGATTATTTGCTGAGTTTCAGTTTCATTTTAGTGACTCATTGCTCCTTGAAGATCACGCAAACCAACGTGGCAGACAGTGCACCCTGTTTGTTTTCATTTTCAAAATGCACAAAGTAGTGTTGTTATTATATGTGTATAAAAATTAAAGTAGAACCTTCACAAATTCGATCGATGTATTGTTCTTATCTGTAATGAATCGCGGGAGTCAGTAGGATCCACATGCAACGCTTTAATAGACGTGGTCAGACAGGCAATGAGTCGTACTTCCAGCAAACAGTAGTGTACCGGGCAAAGACAAAATCGTAATCCAGGGACAGGCAAAAGAAGTCAGGGCAGGCGGCGAAAACTCAGAAACCAAAACACAAACAGGAAACGATGGAACAGGAACGCTTAGAAACGAATGCCGGGGCAATTCGTGACTTCGCATCTGTCCTAGGCAAAAGTCCGCCTATAAATAGTCTGAGGCTGGGGGCGGAAGGTGCGAAAACTCAGAGGTACGTGGGCGAAAAGGGTCCGGGTGGGAACTAGTATTCGGGTGAAGGTTCCCGCTGCTGTCCGCTGGAGAGGGCCACAGAGGCGCAAGCCGGGGCCTCCCGCGTGGTCTGGGGGCTGGCTTCTCGGGGTGTTCCTGGTGGAATCTCTCTGTGAGTGAGGGATCCAAAATGTCCTGGGCGTTTACCCAAGACCTCTCCTCCGGGCCAAAGCTTTCCCAGTCGATCAAGTATTGGAGGAGGCGCCCCCGACGCCGCGAATTGAGGATCTCCCGGACCTGGTAGATCTCCTCGTGGTCTGGTAGAAGGGGAGGGGCTTCTGGCAACGCGTCCTCGTCCTGGTCCCCCTCTCCGTCGGGAGCAGCAGCGGCCTTAAGCAGAGAAGCATGAAAGGTGGATGAGATACGATAACTAGCTGGTAGTTCAAGACGGTAAGAAACGGGAGCACATCACATCAGAAATATATTCTTTCATCAGAATATATATTTTCTCATTGTGATGGATGATTAAGGGAATTTTTTCTCCCCTCTCCTATTTATATTCCTGTGAAACAGGAAGCCAGGGCTGAATAATTTCATGTTAATAATCACCCTAGAGTGCTCAATTTGTGAATAAAAATGGGTATATACTTCAGAGATATTTTACTCATAAGAATTCTGTGTGTGTGTGTGTGTGTGTGTGTATGGTAACACTTTAGGATAGGTAACACTTGTTAACTATTAACTAAGACTTTCCGTAAATAAGTTATTAATTTGCTGCTTAATAATAGTTAGTAAGATTGTTGTTGAGTTTAGGTATTGGGTAGGATTAGGGGTGTAGAATTAGGTCATGTAGAATAAGGCATTAATTAGCATTAATAAATGCCTGATATTAATGCATGCTAATAAGCAGCTAATAGGTGTAACTGTAAAATAAAATGTAATAATTTCCTTGACATTTCCGTGACATTTTTCTGACATATACACATAAATGCGAACAAAAAAAAAATCAATATTGTCACTAGCATGACAAATTTAAGGGTAATGACAAACTGAAAATATAACGTGATAAAATCAAATCCTGTTCAACACTGGATGTCTGTTTTTTAGCTGAATATCCTGATTCATTCAAAAACGCAATCACAGCCTATTTTTTATATTTCAGAAGTAAATTGGAGTGTAAATGCTTTACATGTTGGATTTTGTTGAATCTGTTTTGCATTCTCAAGAAACCCAAATGCTGATGTTTGCTTCAAAAGACTCCTGATAAGCTTTATACATTATGCATGCTTTGTGTAAGTCAATGACTTTGTATGTTTTTGTCAAACCGAGGAGAGTTTGTGAGTCACATAATCAGCTATTGTTTGGATCGGCACTGTATGCTTTATCATACTAAATCAGGACCTGTGTAAACACACAGAGAGCCATGTGCTCAGCCTGCTCACAAACAGGTTGTGCTCTGTATCTTTCCAAAGCTTTTGGCCCAGGAGCATCGGAGAGCTTGTGCACACTGCTGAGAGTTCTGTCAAGCGCCAGGTTGTGTGCTAAAGGAAGCTTTAAATGAAAGAGGAACGCTCGAACATTACATCAAAGGTAGTCTCAGCCTCAGACGTCACGCCCAAGCAGGGTTTTCCATGCTGATTGACTTGACCAAAAAAAGCGGCTATGAATTCCAGACCTTCAGCCGTCAGTCTGAAGGTCTGGCTACGTGAGACTGCATCAAAGGCATCGGAAACGCTGGGCTCTTTACAGACGGTTGTCCTGTCATTCACACATAATAAACAACATCAACATTGTGGCACATATATGAGCCTCTGGATCTAAAACTAAAACTATACAAGCAATGTTTTTGTGAACTGATATAAAGCGAGAAAAAAGAAGAATATGGTCACACTTCATTTTACAGTTATTTATTATTTTTTTTTAGCATGCATATTGCAAGAATATTAGCAATTTATTAGTGGTAAGCTCAAATTAATGCCTTACTTTCCATCCCTAATCCTACTGTAAAAAAAGGAAAAGAAAAAAAACTTGTTTCAACTAAAAATATATTGCACCCCACTGACTTTTGTTTAGTCAACTAAAAGTTTTTTACTTGTTTTATGTTAATTTAAGAGTTTTTTTTAGGGTTAGGGTGTTAGGGTTACAGTGTATCCAATACCTAAACTTAGCAACTACATTACTATCTATTAACAAGCAGCAAATTAAGAATTTATTGAGGGAAGTTCGTAGTTAATAGTTAACGTCTCAGTTATGTAAAGTATGTAACTCTCGTTCCCTGAAGATGTCACGTCGTTGACCAACGAATAGGAATCTCGCTTCAAGATGACTAATCTACTTCGCGTGTATGAAAAAATGCCAATGATATTGGCATGTGCTGATTAACATCCAGCAGCAGCTGATCATAGCGCGAGTATAAACAAGCAGCGGATGTAGCGCTCATTAGTATTGCACTGAGGAGCCAAGCCAGTCATAGGGCCACCCAGCAGCGGTTCAGATCCATGGTGATGGGACTTTACGTCTGCGCTCCCTTCTACAAGGAACGAGGGTTACATACGCAACCGAGATGTTCCCTTTTAGTCTGTCACTATCGGAATAGAGATCCCAATCAAAACGCCATGGAAGCAGCCCCTTCCAGCATTGTGTGGGAGTCTTCCAAGCCCCCAGTGTTTGGCCTCTAGGCCGGGACTCACCACAAGATACCAGTACTGTACAAGCACTACCCATCTAGCGACTCTTACAGGATTCATCGCATCAAGGGCCTGGCGCCAGATGCTCCACAACATCTGGCTGCTGTAGGGGATTGGAGGAACTTGGACAGGGTCTACTTACTGGACACTCTGGAGAGGTTGCCAAACTGACCGAAACCAGGCCACTCAGTGCCTCTACCTGTTAGAGGTGAGAACACAGGAGGAAACCAGTTCCACATGAAGGCTATAGAAGCTAGCGAATGTGTTAGACATCTGATCTGAGGTCCTGAAGCCTCGTGTCCGGTCAATGTAACATCTTAGTTCTCGGACGGGACATAGCAACAGCAAGGCTGGGTCTGCCTCCTCCGAGGGCAACGCTTGGAGGTTCATCACTTGGTCTCTAAGTGGGAACCTTGGGCACGTAGCTGGGCTGTGGATTCAAAATTACCAGGGAATCCACTGGCCCGAACTCCAGGCATGATTCGCCGACCGGAAATGCCTGCCCTACCCTCTTGATGGAGGCCAATGCAAGCAGTAGCAAGGTTTTTATTGAGGGAAACTTCATCTCATAAGCTGGCAAAGACTCAAATGGGACCTGTTGCAGTGCTCTTAGAACAGGAGACAATGGCAGCAAGGGGGAGCGCAGGAAACCAGATTGTGCACCTTGAAGCCGGTCCACAGCAGGGTCTGAGTGTCCTTGAACTGCTGCCTGTAATGAGAGAAGAGTGAGTGTGCTATGAAACCTTTAAACCTTTAAGAAAGATAGCATAGCCACCAGCTCTGGATTAGTGTCAGGCACGGATGACGCCCAGTGGACGCAGCCCCGGGCAACTCATCATCTACAGAGCCCGACTGTCCTTCTGATGCAGCAATCGACATCTGTTCATCGATTGGCAGCCCCATCGGCAGCTTCACTGGTAGCGGAGTGCAGGCTACAGGAATGAGCCCTCTGAGGAGAGTTGTGATCCAAATCCTACAAAAAAGTTCTGAAAAACCCAAACTAAAGGTTTGATCCGGATCAAAACAAAGATTGGATTACGTGATCTAAACCAATTATGTAATCCGTTTTTTTCTATTGAAAAACCTTTTTTCAAGATTTGATCCAATCCGTTTTCCAAAATCCTAGTGGATTACTTTTGAAAAACTGGGCCTTGGACTACAAAACCACTCATAAGTCAAGTTTTCAAAATCTAAAAGCTGAATAAATAGTCTTTCCATTGATGTATGGTTTGTTAAGATAGAACAAAATTAGACACTATTAGAAACTATTTGAAAATCTGGAATCTGAGGGTTGCGATTAAAAAATAGAGAAAATTGCCTCCATATTAAGTCGTCCAAAAATCCGTTTTTAATTATTTATTGTAGAAAATGTACAAAATATCTTCATGGAACATGATCTTTACTTAATATTCTAATATTTTTTGGCCTAAATGATAAATCGATAATTTTGAGGCATACAATGCATTTTTGGCTATTGCTACAAATACCTGTACTTATGACTTTTGTGGTCCAGGGTCACAATTTAAATTATATATAATAAAAATAAATATAAGAGTTAAATATATAACATCAGCATACATTAATAATACTCTAGTAAATACATATCAACATGGTGAAAAACACAAGCATCTTAGAAACCACAATGCAAGCATTTCGCACATTATTGCATTAAACAATGTATTTATTCTGTCTGGTGTCGCTGGTGACTCATAAATGGCACGCTTCACCTTTCACATCATAACAAACAGGCCAGCAGAACAAGTGTGAATGATGTTTATGGAAGTGCTCTTGAATGACGGTCACCTTTACTCTTTGACAGTCTGCAGAGAAGAAGTATTCCAGCTCTCCTCGTTTCTGTAATCAGGGTCTGCTGCATATGTGCAGATGTACAGGAAGCACTCTGAAGCTGCTCCATAATTAGATGAACTATTTCAATAACCCGCACTTTGAATCTCCTGTTAAGATATAATTAGTATGCATTATTTCTCATACTTCAAAGGACAGGTGTTTATAAGCTCCCCTGAATAATGGAAACCTGCTTGCAGCAACAATTAGAGATGGGGAAAAAAAACAATTGCTGTTTTCTTTTTCTAGTTTTGAACACAAAGCGTGTGCTTTCTTGCTAAATTTAGTGAGAATCGAGTATATGACGCAGAAACAGCTGCCAAATTCAGCCTCATGTTTTTCTAAACCTTTTTGGCTTGCTGCAGTGAAACACAAAAGATGTTTTTCACAATGTTCATGCTGCTGTTTATAATAAAATGAGAGTGCATGTTTACCACACGCATTTAACTCATGACTATACATACATATATATATATATATATATATATATATGTTTTCTGATGACCATCTACATTGGTAGATTCTCACATCAAACTATGTATGAACACATGTGGAGTTATGTACTTAACAAAAAAGGTGAAATATTTTATATTCTAGTTTCTTAAAAATAGCCACCCTTTTTTAAAAGCCTTTGGTTTTTCCTTTTGGGGGTGTGTGTGATGGGTTCTTACTACTACAGCCGGCCAGTGGGCGGGGCCAGGAGACCCTTCAAGTGAACGATCTACACCTGTTCTTCCTGCCATAAATGTTGGGGTTGTGTTGGCGTGAGAGGCCTGCTCCTGCTTCTTGTTTTGTTTATTTGGATTTTGTTATGTGTTAAGTTTGGTTCGGTCGGATGCTTCGATGTCATGCTCTGACCGAAATATTGTTTATGTAGGTTTTGTGTTTTATGTGTTTCTTTTACTTACGTTAATAAATCATTTTTTTCTTTGAAACTCAACCAACTCGATTTAGTTATTGACTTGCCGTGGCTTTGAGCCGGTCGTGACAGTACTGCTTTGAACACTATTGGCATTCTCTTGATAATAACAACATTAAACTGGGAAAACATCATTGTCTTCAAACTTGTAATTACATTTGACATTTATTCTTTTATGCATTTCAATAGAAGAGTATAAATGTGTTGTTTGTAAACTGTAAATGTTTAATTGTGCATTTGTCTGTGGTGAGAAACAGGACTGAATAATCCTTTAACACAGAAGTAAAGGGGCACTTTAATCTCTCAGAATCACACAGAAATCACTCTGCCCTTTTTTTCTTGGAAAGCTGAGGACGACACACCCACAGAGCACTGCCTAAATTTCCCAGCAACACCTGTTCGAGCACTTCATCAGATGACTGTAACAACCAGATGACAGCTGTGACTCATGACAGAATGACATGTCTCACACACACGCATACACACACAAGCTGTAGTTGTTCTCCAGGTTCGACAGGCAGATCTGTTGCTGGTCAGACTTGCTCCTGCACTCTGGTAACATGTGACACACAAAACATGTTTTCAGTAAATAAGTGCCAGAAAGGAAAAGCATGACAAAGATGACTATACAATTACACACTGTTCATGGGATTTGAAAGTATTGTTTAAAAGTTATTTTTTTACTATATATTTTTTATATAAAATCGGGGGGGAATACACATTCATACACACAAACAAATAATAATATTTTTTACTTGATTGATAGCACTAAATATATGTATATTTATATATAAAGTTAGTCAGCTTTTCATAATCACAGCTGTGTAATAGTTTCATTTTTCATTAATTTGGCCATCATTATTAGCTTTGTGGAAAAAAATGTGTCTGGAAAAACTCTGCTGTCTTTTGAAATGCATGTGTGCAACATTGGTCATACATGAGTGCTGCTGCATTCACAAAATGCAGATATTTTCTTGGTGCGAACCACAACTGACGCAATCATGACAGTGCATTTCCCGGTAAATATGTAACCTGACACACCCCCCATTTACCTTCCTGCATCAACAGAAGCATCTGATGTGATGAAAACCAAATGCTGAGTCTTTGTCTCGCTCCATTTAAAGGTGGATCGAGTTGCACAGTCCCATCCGGAGCCAAATGACGCCAATGTTTTGATGACATGCTGTTATCTTTGAACAGAGCAGCCGGCACAGACACTGTTGTGTTTCCCAGGAAATCTGTTCAGATGACCAGACAAAACACATGCATGCCATGTCACACTATGAGTAATGTTACTGGGGAGGATGATGATGCAAGAGAGCGAGAAATATACTCCCTAAAGTGATGCATAGATAGAGGCATTGCTCACTCATAAAGAGGAGTTGTTACATTTGTTTACTTTGCAAAATATAATCCCTGCCTCCTGAAACGGGTTGATTTGTACAAAGCGTACCAAAAAAGTGAGGTGTGCTCTGATTGGCCAGCTATCTTGTGTGTTGTAATTGGCCGAATACCTCAAGCATGTAACGGAAATGTTACACCCCTTAACGTGATGCTGCTTCCCCGCGTGATGGCACAAAACAATAAAAGCCATTACGAATGGGGCATTTGTTGAATCCAGTGAGGACATAATTACTGATTATCATAACTTAGTACTGTTTTTATTTTTATTATTGTGTTGTGTTGCATTGCATTGCTCCTTGTAAATATAACACCATGTCTTCATTTATGATTAAAGACACAACAAACAACAAGCATCACGCTACACTATTCAAAACTTGTGTTGAATAATAATATACTCAGAAAATATAAAAATAATATACTAATAAAATACTGCAGAGGTAGAATTGTTCCACTTTATAGTCTATGTGCATAGCCAGCAAAGGCTGTCTGTCAGATTCAGAAAGCAGTTTCACTTTAACAATGAAACACAGCATCTCCAGAACATGGCGCCAGCAACAACACTACGGTGAGAATAATAGCTCTGTAGCAAACTCATAACCTACCTGCACACAATGTAGGTTCTATAGCATTTTTACCTTAACGATTGTGTAAAACAAGCCTGAAATCATTTTTTTATTGGATATGGAGTCAGACCATGTGAAACTCTCCCATAAAAATATTGTCTGTGTTGAGTGAGACACGTTTGTAAGGGTGCACCGGGAGAATGTAGAGCGATCTGCTGCAGCTGCTTTTGGCTGTATAACGGTTGCCATGGCAACTACACGGTCAGCGCTACTGAGTTCACACGCTCCTCTGAACAGATGCTTCACTGATGCTGCGAAGGAAGTCGAGCTGTTCCAGCGCAAATGCGAGAGGACACTGTTTTAAGATGACCTTTTATAAACTAAAATATTTAGAGCTGAATGTAAGATTTATGTGAATTGCACTAAAAGTTTCCATGCGTTTGGATTGCACAGTTTTAACAGAAAATAATAAATATATAAATAATATAATGCTTTCTGTATAATATTTGATACACAAATGAAACTGGTCAGGTTTCTGTAATTGTACTAATAAACTAAATGTGTTTACATATACACACAATAACCAGCTTTATATAATTATTATCAATGCAACTTTCTTACAATCTTATACATTTACCTAACTGAATATTGCTAGTGTGGCTGCTAGATATAGCTTTTTATTTATTTATGCATTTTAACTATATAAACAAATTGTTACAGGTTTAGATAGAATTATAGTTCATTCTGTCACGCCCGCACAGTCAACTGATCCGGGATCAGCTGCTTACAGCCACTCTCAGTCTCCAGACTACTAACGAGGCGCACCTGATATAATCACCTGGAGCAGCTTACAAGACAATCTCACCAGTCAAACAACAGCCGAGCTCGAGGTAACAGAGCCTCTCTTATATATAATATACCTCTTGTCTCTCATACTTCCTTATTCCTCAGAATCGCTGATCCGCACAACTGACTGTCGCAGCATTAATCTTCTCTGTATCCAGATTGAATCCTGCCTGATGTACAACGGAACCTTTGCCTACCTGAGATACTAACCTGGTGTCCTTACCTGAGCCTGCAGCAACGTATGCTTTGTATAAGCGATCAGGAGATGGCTCATCTGGACGTAAGCCTGAAAATATTACTCCCCTTGCACACTCACCTGTATTGTCCTTACTGCACCTGGAGAACTGAGAATACAATCCGGAGATCGTTCAAAGAGAAGTAAACCTGTTAATGATACTAACTGTTGTATACTCACCTGTGATATCCTGTTTATAGAGACGGGAAGTAGTTTACCAGCGATTTGGAGACTGCTACATTCATCAGTGCTGATATACTTACCTGTGTTCTGAGTATGCGATGGACATGATGCTTGATTCATCAGCTTACCCAGAATTTCCCTTTCTTCTCTGGACTCCATTCAAAGCTTCTGATATAGAAGGCCCCTTTCCAAAACATGACATTTGAGTTAATCAAAACATTATTTAAAACCGGTAACAGGAATGCAATTCATATGCTTCGTTATGCAGTTAAATGCCTAATCTTGTGTTGTACACATCCTCAAGGCATCTTAGGTGTATGTCTTCTATCAGATGAATTTAATCAGAGTTATGTTATTTTTGCAGTTGGTGTTTTTTTTAACAGATCACAACACCTCAAATAAAGCATGCGCACCCATACAAAACGTACCTCACATGGCTCTGTGTGTTGAATAAAGGCTTTCATAAATGAACCCATGCGTTTTTGTCATTATAAATCCTTGGTTTGTACTTGCGTTTTGTTTTGTTCTCTCCACATTCATCACTAATCACACTAGCTATTCCCAAATCAAACTGGCTGTAAACAGCCTTTTCATTGAGTTTTCAAACCAATTGACCAAGTGTCTAAAATGTAATATTTACTTGCTTTGAGAATGTCATAATTTAACAAGAGCCCAATTTTCTGGGTTATTAACCCTAAGGGGATCACGAGGCTCTCAATAGCAGCGATCATGACATTGATGCCTGTGTTTTCTGTTAAGCCTTTACCTCAGCTGTGTAAATGAACTCCATTTTTTAGTAACCTGACTTCTCTGAGCAGTGCTTGAGCGTTACACATTAATCCACAGATTTTTTTTTTTCTTCCAATCAGCGTTAATGATCTATTTACTTACTACTTTACGTCATTGCAGCATCAAGGCTATTTTCATGGTGATCTCTGAATAAACTATGCATAAGCCATATGCTGGAATATTGCGCCAGGCAATAGCAAAAAGGTTGGTCTCTTTAGTACTTTTTTAAACAAAGTCTACTTATTCATTATTTGTAGCCTGTCAGACACCCAGCAATCGCAATAATTTTCAGTTTTTCCTCTTTGTTTGAAGTGTACAGCAAGATATAAAAGTGAAGGAACATTAGAAGGCATGGAAAAACAGGCTATAGACTATACAGACTACAATGTAATTTATAATGTAATCTGGAAAGTTATTGATTTACATTGCAGCTTAAACTAAAGCCATTTCAGCTATATGCCAGGCTATAATATATATGTCATGTTATAATATCCATAATGTTTGTATTTCGCTATAAAACTGCCAGATTTTAAAAGCAGAGGATATTGTCACGCTCATAGAAGACTGACAACAGGAAGTAAGCAAACAAGTGAGTTTATTTGTGCTCAACGTAAAAGTTCAATTCAGCAGGCAGAGTATAACATTGAGGTGAGTAAAACAGTCTTCAAATCAAACTTCTTCAAATCAGGTTCTCTGCAGGTAATATCTCAGGTGAGTCTTTTCACAGGAGCAAAGTCATAAGGCAGATCACACCACAGGTAAGCATGAGGTAAGCATACTCAGTTCATTTAATTCCATCTCACAGTCTTTGCAGGTTTTCCTTTTTGTACATCGAGGGATACAGGCACACGAGCAGACAGGTGAGTGAAGGATCCAGGTGAGTTGAGCAATACAACCTTGAGCTCAGCCATTGAGTGAATGGCTGAGTGATCTCTTATAGTGGGTGACTGATTGTGAACAGGTGTTAATGGTCAGGTGATTGGGATCGGGTGACAGGTGCTGGTGGTTGTGTGCTTTCTGTGGGTGCTGATCCAGGACCAGGTGAATGTGACAACATGACAGATATCTCCGAGTGCTCTATATTCTTTAAAGATGTTATTCTCGTAATATTTTGACTTTAAGCTCGTAGTTTTGGATTCTTTTTTCTTTTTGGTGGCACTAAAACGCAATCGTAAATTTCAAACTTTAATAAAGACTCCGGGAAACACAGTAAATATTATTTTCTACACTTTCTTGCAAGATACTTTTCCCACGTGAGTCAGTCTGCATCAGCCATGCTCTTTAACCAATCAGGTGTGACCTCGCCATTTCAATCAATCATAACCCGCCAGGAGTGCAGCCTAAATCCTGTTTACATGAAATAAATATAGGTTCAAGCTTACGGACCTGTTGCTATGACAGCAAGTCCCGGATGAGCTTCGAAGAACCGAACAATCCAAGATCAGGACAAATCCAAAACTGAGTTAGCGAGGTACGAAGATGATTGATTTTTTCTTATATGAAAAGATGTTTTGGCTTGCTGACTAACAGCCAATAGCACTTAAGAGAATTATAATATATAAATGGCACTAATCAAGCAATTGCACATTTATTAACTTGTATTATTAAGTTTCTATGCACAGCTGTGATTATACAGTAAATGTCAATGGGAGAATTTGTCTATACCAATTTTGTACTAATCAATTTGCACTTTAGCCAGCCGAGACACCGTTTCCCATCCATTAAGATGTAGTTTGTTGTTGTGAAGCAAACAGCAGTCTTTGACACTGAATTTAATTTCATCCCAGAGTCAAACATTCCTTTCAGATCATGTTAATGAAGCATAAATAAAAATACTGAGTCTGAAGTTCAATCACAGAAATGAGTCACTCCACAGAAAAATAAATCAATTAGCCTGCAGCTAAACAAGTTAAACTGCACTTATTCCTTAGAAAGGGAATAGATTGCAACTGTTATTTAGTATTTGTTTTATTTTTTAAAAGGAAAAAAATTATTTTGTTTTGTTTATATATATATATATATATATATATATATATATATATATATACAAACACTTGCATGTATATATTTAAAATAAACATGTTTATATATTAAATATAAATAAATGAATATGACTTTGTAAATGTATAAACGTACATATTTTATATGCAGTATGTGTGCATTTATACATAAATGATAAAATTATACATAAATATACACAGTACACGTACATATTAAATGTGAACAAAAGGTTATTTTGGATGTGATAAATCCTTTGACAGCACTAATATGTGCGTGTGATGCGCGTATAATGTGTGTGAATTTGACATAATCATGGTGCTTATATTCTTTAGGTTTATATATATTGTCACAGTCAGCTGTAGGTGCCAGCTCAGGCCACTGGATGGCACTCCAGCAACCAGCAGACTATCTGTGTTTCATGTCTGTTTTCATTCACTCTCATCAATGAACTCATGTCTCCGCCCACTCGTTGGTTGTCTAGGTGTTTCATTGTTT
>JAUMHI010000011.1:1729215-1745148 GCA_032359435.1 Enteromius unitaeniatus
GCTTAAGTAGACTTCAATAGCTTCATCAGACACATCTGAAAACTCAGGTTTGCTGCTGTGACAACTGCATAGCAACAGCCTACCAACCACCAAGCAACAGCAGCTGCTGCTGCAGCACCCTAGCAACCATGGCAGCATTATGACTAGTTTTCGTTCATCAGTCACATCAGAAAACCTACAGGTATGCTGACACCTCATTAGCAACACCCTAGCAACACCTAAACAACAGTGTTTATATGCAAAACAGCTCATATTTTCTTAAAAATTATAAAAACCTGCTTCTTTCTTGAACTCTTTTCACCTTTCAGTTCTTATGTTGGGCAGTTAAAATGTAAATATGAAGAGCAGACAGTTTATCTTGACATATATATGATATTTTGAGGCAATTATTGCAAATCCCATGCATGCTCAAAGATTAATAAAAGGATCAGAGTAATTTGACCTCATTTAGAAATGCACAAACGCAGCATGATGGGGTTTTGACTCGATTCCACCCTAAATATGCATCACCATGTTCATTATTTCTGATGATGGACATTGGAGCCATATGTTAAATAGCTGCTTATAATTTCATCATGTTTGTTATGTTCAGTTCTGGCTGCTAATGTCAGTTTGTTTGTGTGCAATAATTTTTGTGTTCGGATACAATAAGTCCTCAGTACAGAGATTTCATCCATTAATATATTTACACACACACATAAAGACATGCACATTAGCAGTCTGACTAACACACACACATGCACTTTAATGGAAAACACAATTGCAGACTGGCCAAAAAAAAAACTGATTAAAAAATTATTTTCTACAGAGGTGCAAATTAACTGTCGGGCTTAAAAATATATTGGCTTTTTCACGACAATGACTAATCAAACGTGAGTTCCCGACGGGCAGCAGGCGGCGGCTTCTGGCTTAGTTATGGCACTCGCCCCATATTAACATGCATTGATTTTCCTGCAATTTTTCCATAACGCAGCAATCCGTCAAAGTCAGGCCGCACCGGTCGCTGTGACAGGCTCTGACAGACAATCAGGCCGGACTCCTCGGGAGGATTTCACCAATGAGCCAGCGTTAATATAACGAGAAGCGCTCCAATCGCTCTGACTCAGACGCAGGGAGATTGATAAATGCTGGAGTCTGTAGCAGCTGTCATCTCTCTCTCGTCTCACTGTCCTTATGCCTTTTCATGCAGATGTCCTCAGCTGTAAGGTGGACAGTTTGATCTAAATTTAGCATTTCAGACCAAGTTGGTAACACTTTACCATTAGTCAACATAAACTAAAAATGAACACTTCAACAGCATTTATTAATATTAATTGATGTTAATTTTATAAGCATTTGCTAATGTATTATTAAAATCACAAGTTGTGTTTGTTAACATTAGTTAATTCACCGTGAACAAATTTTTTTATTTTTATTAACTAACATTAACAAAAGATGAATAAATACTGTAATAAATGTATTCTTCACTGTTTGCTCATGTTAATTCATATTTTATCCAATGACACCTTGTAAAGTGTGCAAAAAAATTAATGCTTTTATTCATCAAGGATGAAATATTTATATTTTTCAAGAAATGCTGGCCTGAATCCTGACAGAAATAAAACGTATGACCGTTTCGGTTTTCAACATTGATAATAATCAGAAATGTTTGTTGAGCAGTAAATCAGTGTATTATTATGATTTCTGAAGATCATGTGAACATCACAGAAATAAATAATCCTTTAATAGATATTCACATAAAAAAAGACATTTTAAATCGTAATAATATTTAAAGATTTTATTTCATTTCTGATCAAAAATAAGAAGCCTTGATTAGCAGAAGTCAAAAACACTTTAAAACTTGTTACGACCCAAAACATAGTTCGATAAAAAGCATCTGATATCAGTGCTTAAACATTCGTTTGGTTATATTATTATTTTACTTTTGAAACATGGATGGAGAAAAATAGGTGGTGTATGTAACAAATTATATTTTATAAAACCAACATGAAAGCACAATTAATAAAATTTCTCAAAATGAACAATAACATGCAAAACACAACTGAGTCCTTAAATAGTCCAAACAAGACAAGGGGTAGAAACTAATGGGTGGCCATAGCAACAGACAAGGTGGGTGGAGATAACTGTTCATAATAAAAGTCCTTTGACGGGACAAAGAGACAGATAAACATAGAACATAAGAACATAGTCCAGGCTGGAGTGCAGTGCAGCTCATGACAGTCTGGAAGAAGAAAGCCACATACACCTAGAATGCTTCAAAAGTGAGTAAAAGACTGGATCATTTTCATTTTTGGGTGAACTATCCCTTTAATCATGCAAAATCCACTTCTGTGTGCTCTCTACGTGTTATCTTGTGGGTTTTGCATGGTTTTAATTTCAGTTTTAGTGCAGCATTATAATACTATGCATATTTTTATGTTACGTTTTTCAGTTGTTTTTCTTTTCATGTAAATATATGACATGCGATTTCTTCAAACAATTGTATAAACATCATTCAATGTAAATTGTGATAATTGTAATTAATAATCATAATTACAATTTAAAGGGAATAAGTGCTAATTATGATTTTTGTCATAATCATGTAGCTCTAATCAAAATGATCATTTTTCCATAATACACTTTCTTGGTTTTATTGTGAGTGATTCAACAATGCTTGTTATTCCCAACAACAAAAATGATATGTAATTTTTCATAAAAGCGAAGACCCTTTTCAGCCGACTCTTTTCATGATCCAATCAATTCTAAATGGATAAAATCTAATTTCACTGTATAATTTTTCTCATTGAATTGAATCTGCTGTTTCACTCAGAATGCTTTGTTATTGAAGTGATATGGTTTGCAGATTGCATTGCAAGCTGACTTTAACACTTAAAAATACATGGTTGATGATTTGCCTCAAAAGTATTGTGCATTCTAATCTTATGTGATGAATTATTATACTTGGCTGTCTGAGAGAGACATGAGCAGATGCATGACTTCAGCAAACGCTCAGCAGAAGGTTGTCTGATGATGGACAGTGTGAAGCATCTCTGGACCCGGTGCTGTGGCCTTTGGGTTCATCTGCATGATCTTGTCAAAAGCCCCCTTCACATGAGAAGGGAAAGACTCGTCCTGCCACTCTCTGTGTCAATGTCTGACACTTTTGAAGGCACAAATCACTATTTTAAGATGTTTATGTGAAGTGGAAGGGCAAAGAGCAGGCCGACAGTTTGACAATCGCTTGGCTTTATGCATGAAAATAAATTTTATTCGAAAGCAATGAATAGAGAAGATCTCAAGGTTATGAGAAACTGTGTTCATATGCATCCGGTCAGGAGCTGGTACGTGAAAAACTAGTATGAAAATGTTTTATTTTTGTTACATTTTTGTTACAAGTTTATTGAACCTTTAGACAAAATAAAGAAAATGTAAAAACAAAAAGTTAAATATTCCTTATTATGTATTAATAAAATAGTGTTTTCTTGTAATGTAGGATTCCTACTGTAACGCCGTAGGAGTCCATGTTTAAGGTCATGTTGCCATCGTCCTGCTCTTTGTTTCTGTTTACATTCTGTATCCTCGTGTCTCCTCATCAGTGTTCACTATCTGCCAGCCGTGCTTTCTCCAGGTGTCCAGTATTTTCTGTTGATTAGTCTTTGTATAAATCCACGCTCATTGTCCTGTTTTTTTGTCTGTCAATAACGTTTCATGTAGGTCTGTACTTCTCTGCGTAGCTCGTCACTTGTCCTTGTTTTCTTTAAATAAATGTTCAAGTTCATTCATATTCCTGGTGCGAGTTTGTTTAGCCCCACGCGGGACACCTACAATTTAGGATTTACTTGGAAACGATTTTGCTAATAAATTTCACAAATAATTACCAAGACACTGCAAATAGCATTAAATAAATAGTTTTAATGATTAATTATTAACGTAGTATTTTAAAGTAATAGCATCTTCTTGTAAAATCCACTTGATTAAACTTTAATGATTCCTAAATTTTCTTTTTTTGATTTACTTTGAAACAATTTTGCTAGTAAGGTTTACAAAAAATGTTTCCTTCTCGGTTCTTAAGAGACTAAAAGAGTTGGATAAAAACTGTAGTCATGGAGTAGATAGTGAGTGAATGTTTCAGAGCCTCAGAAATGCATGCATCTCACACGATACAGTAGCTTTACAGTAGACTTACAGTTAGTGTTAAAAAGCACTTGCTGCCTATTTCTGGGTTATATTTTTCCACTGCTAACAGAACTTTAGCTGGTCATTCATGTGCCTGTAACTCATCTCTGAAGCACATATGCTTTCTCCGTCACTCAATCTTTCTCTCTCATCAGTTTGTTGTCGTCTCTGAAGGTCAGCGGCTCGAGGATGTCCTCGTAATGGAGTCGGTGCGCCCCGAAGCCCCATTAAAGCCCTAATCGAGCTAATGAAGATCAATGAAGTATCTCCAGCGTTTCCACACTCTGTTGAGTCGCACTTTTGTGCGGAGAGCAGCTCATTTCTTCTTCTTACGCTTAATTAAGTGAAAGAACATTTGCCTTCCACCGCTGGGATAATGATACTTTTATCCCTGCGAAGTGCTCTGGTTTACTTCTGCTTTGCATTTGGTTTCTGATTCTATTCCTGCTGTTTTCTGAAGGATGAATGTGCGCCGTCCTGTTTCTGACAAATGAGCGCGGGTGGCGTAGTGGTTTTGGCAGGTGATAGCTAATCATCCAGCGCCTTGACTTGACAAGGTTACTCCGAGTCCCTTTGATCGCCAGCTCCGTTCAGTGATCTCCTCGATGGGCGGAGATGGCTTTGTCACATTACAGAATGATTAAGGGGAGGTAATAACGGAACATGCTCAAATTATACCAATTACATCCCAGCACTTATGCAAATCCATCCAGTGCCTCCACCGAAGATGAAGCGTCTTCCATAAGCTGGTAATTAGTGGCTAACTAGTTTGAATTGCACAGTAATGTTTCTTGGCATGTGATGGTGTTCACTGAAGAGTACAAACTATTTTCACTCAGCAACCGCTCGGGAGTTTGGTATATTCTTGTAGAACATTCTTCAGTAGTCTTGTTTTGTTTTCGCAGTGTAGGACTTGCTAATTTTAAAGTGCTAGTAAATTTCACTAATAATTGGCAAGAAATTACGTGCAATAAATAGTATTCATTATTAATAATTAAAATAGTATAATATATTTATTATTAATTATGGATTAATAAAATTGTAACAATTTGAAATAACAATTTTGCTATTAAATTTCACAAATAATTACTAATGAACAACAAATAACATAAAATAAATAGTATTAATTATTGACACGTTTTAATATATTATTTTAAAGTAAAAGTACTTTTTTGTGAAATCCCCTTGAATAATCTTTAATGATTCTTACCTTTTTTCTTTTTTTTTTTTTTACAGTGTAGATTTTACTTTGACATTTTAACACATTTAAAAATCTTGTACAATTGTGGCCAACGAGTATTGGAGAAAAGCATTTATTTCACAATGAGATTTTCTCCCCATTTCAATTGTTTTAATTCAGTGATAGGTTAGAATGTTGTATTTTTTTTTCAAAAGGATAAACGATACAGATTTATTTTCAGTCACCTTTGCTCAGATTTTTCAAGTGTGCCAATATTAGTGGAGGGCATTGTATATATACACTGTCTTTCTAAAACATACTTCAGTAAATTTATTTGCTGCTATAAAAAATCATTTTGTACGTTATGAGGATAATTTAAAGAGGTCATATTATGCAATTTTAAATTATCTTTTCTTTTTGCAGTGTAACAAGAGATATTCTTTATGAAAGTTATCAGTTGTCAACACCCCCACTTTTCTCCGTCACAGAGTGGGTTTATTTTCAAACACCGCCCAAATGTTTCCACAAAGAAAGAAGGCGGGGATATTATTCTGTCTGTAGTGTTGCTGCAGGCGCCATGTTCTGGAGACGCTGTGTGTCGTTGTGAAAGTCAAACTACTTCTACAAACTAAGTCATGATAATCAGTAATTATGAAACAAATGCTTAGTTTATAATGCGTTTTATTGTTTTAGTGTCATAGTGCTGGCATGCAGCATCATGTTACGGTAAGGGATGTAACCTTTCTGCCACATGTTTGCAGTATTTGGCCAATCACAGTGCACTGGATAGCTGGCCAATCAGAGCACACCTCACTTTTTTAGAACGATGAGCTTTGTACAAATCGAAGTGTTTTATGGGGTGTTTACAGTACAGTGTGCTTTATATCCGAATGTCTATATTACTCTTATTCATCAAGAATGCATTAAACTGATCAAACGTGACAGTAAAGCCATTTATAATGTTACAAAAGATTTCTATCTCAAATACATGCTGTTCTTTTGAACTTTCTATTCATCTGTGAATCCTAAAAATTAAAATCTATGAAGTTTTCCACAAAAATATTGAGCAGCACGACTGTTCAACACTGATAATAATCAGAAATGTGTGTTGAGCAGTAAATCAGTAAATTATTATGATTTCTGAAGATCATGTGACACTGAAGACTGGAGAAATGATGCTGAAAATACAGCTGAACATCACAGAAATAAATTACAGCATATATTATATAGCGTATATTCACAGAGAAAACAGTTATATTAAATTGTAGTAATATTTCTGAATTTTTACTGTATTTTTAATAAATGTAGTCTCAGTGAGCAGAAGAGGAACAGAACACCCCGCACAGTGTGAATGACCTTTACATGGACTATTAGCACTTGCTGTTTAATTTTCCTCAGAAAATTTGAATCTGTCATCTAATGCAATGAGATGTGTTTTAAGTGTCCGAATACTGTAGGGGTCACTGTGTGTGTGTGGTGCTGCTTTGTCCTCTACTGTTCAGCTGAAGGTGGCTGATAATTAATATGTGTTCTGGGCTTTGATGAATGAGGACATTGGAGGATTTCATCAGCTATAGACAGAAGGGTTCCTCCCCGAACAGGAGGGCTGTCCGACCCCGAAAACACCTCCAAAAACAACCTCCTCGCTTTAGAGGAGAACCAGAGGCCGTTATCCCACTGTTTGAATGTCACCGTCTTATTCTCCTCGGAGGATCTTTAGTGTGGGGTTCTTACTCCTTTACCTTACCTCTGTGTGTGTGTGTGTTCTCCTGTAGGGTGATTAGTCAAAGCCAGGTGCTGGTGTATGATTAATCGGTCTGTGTTTCGCAGACTTTAAGGCCGGGTGTCGTGGCCGAGGGTTGTGTTTGTGTCTCTTTTATGATAGAGTCAGATTTATATTCCCTCATTTGCAGGAAACATCACTTACTTCCCATCAGCGAGAGCTGAGGCACACACACACACACGCAGATGGGAATGAGTGCTAAACATGCTTAAGGCCAGTGCTTTATCAAATTCATCCTTGATGAATTGCCTCAGTTTGTTTAGTCTTTCACCAATGTTACCATGATTAACAGAATCTTATAGTTGTTTGAAAAGCAAAACAGATTATAATATATATACACACACACACACACACACACACACATACACAGTGCCCTCCACTAATATTAGCACCCTTGGTAATTCTGATCAAAGGTGGATGTGAAAATAAATCTGCATCTTTCATTAAAAAAATTCACGCAATTCTAACCCATAACTGAACTAAGACAATTGAAATCTGGAGAAAATCTCATTGTGAAGTTTATTAATTATTGGCACCCCTAGAATTTTGTATGAGTAAAATATCTCTGAAGTATATTCCCATTCATATTCACAATTTTGAACACTCCAGGGTGGTTATGAACAGGAAAATATCCAGCCCTGGCTTCCTGTTTCACAGAAATATGTATATATAGGAGGTGGGAAAAATCCCAAATTATCCCTTAATCATCAACATAATGAGAAAAAACAAAGAATTTATTTGTTCTATGCTGAAAAAGATAATTGAGCTTCACAAATTAGTGAAGTGGCTTTAATAAAAGCGGCTTTAATTTCCACCATCATGGAAATAATGAACAATTTTGCAATCAACATACAATGTTAGGAAGCTGCCTGGAAGAAGACGTGTGTCTCTATCCTCCTAATACATGGAGAGGAGTAGAGTTTGAGAATAAAGACTCTTCAAGGATCACAATAGTTGAGTCTCAGGGTCAGAAAACCTTGTATAAAAAAATAGTCAAACAGCTCCTACATCAGCACATGTTGTTCAGAAAAATTCTCCTCGCTCATCCAAAAACAATCTCCAGCATGTTCAGTTGTCAGACAGGACTGGAACTACAAATCGGAACTGGCTGTTTTTTTTTTTTTTGGTTTTTGGTTTTTTTTAGCAGCAATTACTTACAATGGGCTTGATGAACACAGGGATAAAAGTACTCCATGTGTACAATGAAGTATACAGCTGTGTTTTTGATGTTGTGGGTCAATATTTCTGCTGGAGGTCCTGGACATCTTGTTTAGACACATGGCTGTTAGAAATCTTGACATGGCCAGTACATCAGGAGACATGGAGGAGGCAGATTATTTAATAATCTTTTAAATTAATAATTTAATAATCAATTAATAATTTTTGGTGATAATGCAATATTTTATTGTTAAATGTATTTAGTACATTTTGAGATTAATATTAATGGATACCATATTCTGTGGAAGTATGCAATTTAACCTTCTAGGGTTATGATGTTTTCTTTAACACTTAGTTTAAGTGTTTTAGTGTATGCTTGAATATGAGCTGTAATATAGAGATACTTTACCTGGTAAAGCCCTGATAACACAGGACTGTTAGTCGTAAGGATGCGCTGTTTATTTTGATTTAATTACATAAAGACGGTCTTTGAGTGTTTTCAGCAGGTGTGCTGATGGATTGAAACGTGTTGATGATTTTTCCCACTAGGCATCCCTGTGAAATTAAAAAGCCTCTTAATTGTGTTCTGAGGGTGTATTTAGTGAGGATAACTGGATGAGAGTAAAGGTTGATTGTGGTGGTGCTCTTCAGAGACTCCATCTGAGCTTTTAGGAGAATTGACTTCTGCTTCTTCTGGAGAAACCCTTCATTTTGAGTTGAGAGCAGGAAAAGCATTAGCTCTGTCCCTCTTAGAATGATTCATGCTGTGTTTATGGTTAAATTTGGGTCCTTTTATAATAGCTTTTTTAAAATATGAAAGACTTTAAAACTCTAAATCACTGTTGAAAGGAAAACTACTCTGCACAGTAGGAAGTGTATTTGAATAGAGCTATTAAAAGCTGTGTTATGAAGCCCTTCCTTATAAAACAGAAATGTATTAATATTGTAATTTTATTGAATTGTTTAATTGTCTGTGAATCAGCTCCAACTGCCTGTTTTAATCAATCAAAAATTATTCCCTGCATGGCATTATTTAAATAAAAACAAGTTTTGTATTTGGTGGAAATAACTGATTTGATTTATTGAGTGCAAAACAGATCAAATATCACTTATCTTGATGTAGACCACAATTAAAATGTTTTGGACTAGAAACTAGAATAAAACACAGTGTTTTGAAAAGAAGTCCCCTCAGCTCAAGAATAGAGTACAAATTGTGAAATATTATTATAATAAAAAAGCAGTGTATATGTAACTAGATAATTATTATATATTTTTTTTTACTAATGACAGTAATTTTAGTTAATTATTTATATTTATATGTGGTGTATTTGCATCCAAGATAAAAGATTTTGTTTACACAATATTTTTATGTGTAATGTGTATTTATTTATATATAAATACACCAACATTAAGTATATATTAGTTTGTGTGTTGAATCTCTGCTGATGACCGATGTGTTGTAACCGCTCTTCCGACCGAATCAGGCTTTACCTACTTCACCACAGTACTGATCACTTCAGAGTTATGTATGCTTCATTATTTTAAACCTTTAAAACTACTGTGTCAGTTTGATACACAAATGATCAACATGATCAAACTCAATCAGCTCTTCCAGTATCCGTCATTTTCTAGGAGAATCAGTCAGTCTCAAATCTGATCATCAGGATCTTTTGAGGAGCTTTACTTTCACTGTTCCTCAGCAATGATCTTCACACGCCTCCAAAACATCTCACATCTTCTGAGGAGCCTTTACTGCCTATATATGTTTGATCATTTCAGTCTCATCTTACTGAGACATATTATTGGAGATACAGAGCAACACTAATAATCTAATCAACCCTAATAATTGTATGACAGTATTAGTTCTACTGGTAGAAAGATCTCAGTAATTAACATTACAAGCAGCAGAATATGAGGGAATATATATGAGCTTCTGCACAAAATTAAAAGGGTTTTTTTGTACTCAGTTTGGGTCTCGGAATAAAATTAATTTGTTTTTCCTCCATATTCTCACCATATCAGACTATATGAGTCAAAAAAACTAATGTATCACACATTATACTAAAATAAATAAATAAATACCTTTTTATTCAATAGACAGCTTAACAAAATATTTATTAATTTACAAATTACACAGTACCTATTCCTTTAAAAAAAGCTTTTTTCCTATAATTTAGTTAGCAAATATTACTTATAATATTAAATTTTAGGTTTAATTGATTTTTGTTCCAGGTTTAGTTATAGCTCAGTATCATCATTTTAGTTTAATATTTATTTACACATCATTTTAGTGCTTCATTGAGATTATTTTTATTATTTCTCAGCTTTAGTATAAATCATAAAATTTGTATTATTTGATCCTGTTTTTAAGATGTTGTTTATGCAGTGAAGGTGAAGTGTCTATGTGCTCTGTGTTGAACCTATGTGCAACCACTTGTTGAGAGTTCACGTGTGTGTGTGTGTGTGTGTAGCTCTCATGCTCAGGTTGTATTTCTCTGGCGGTCCTGCTCTGTGTGAGAGAGAGGTGTTTTGTAAACGGAGGAAGTGAAGCTCATTTAGTTCCTTCAAAAGCATACTGTACCGTAGTAAGAGAGGGAAGTGGGGTGTAAAGTGTGTTTTATTTCAGGATCAGCATCGCACAATCACAGCAGGATGCACAGACTGTTACTCTTATTTCAGCTCTTAAATCCCTGGCGCTGTTTGCTGAAATGGACATGACATGTGGCCAGGTATGGTTTTCCATACTAGGTGCCTTGGTCAAGGGTCTCACCTCAATGGTGGTATTGAAGGTGGAGAGAGGGCTGGTTATTCACTCCCACCACCCACAATCCCTGTTGGACCTGGGACTTGAACCCACAACCTTTTGGTTACAAGTCCAACTCCCTATCTATTAGGCCAGTATTTTTACAGTTGGTCTTTTTCAGTATTTCAGTGTGAGGCACACAATCCCACCAGGTAACCCCAAGAATGTGCTGAAGGCAGCTTATATGGAAGGCAACTGACATTACAGCTATAGGTTAAACAAACTTCACAGCTATAAAGGAGGGTGGTGATACAGACTGCTTGGTATACTGCAACCTTTGTAGAAGTTTGAATATTCTTGTTGTAAAAGACTCGATGGCGAAGTCTCCCAAAGGCAACTGATGCCTTTGTCAGTGCCACAGTCCTTAGCAAGAATACTCCCCAAATATTTAAAAGATGGCACTACTAAAAGCTTTTTATCCCCAACAGTGAGGGTAGGTAGTGTGGGTGAGACATTAGTACTTGATTGGCCACAAAAGCACCATCATCTGCATACTGCAGCTCCGGGACATGCTCTGTACATAGTATTTTGGTTGCCTGTAGCCTCCTAATATTAAAGAGGTTACCATCCAGTCTGAAGTCTACTGCTATGCCACTGCTGTTTTCAAACTCGTTGTGGAGAATCTTGGTGACACATAGGAGGAAGATATTAAAGAGTACTGGTGCTAACACACACCCCTGCCTCAGCCCTGTGCCCACAATGAAAGGCTTGGACTCTTGTCCACCTATGGACACCCTAGCAGTCATCCCATCATGGAACTAACAGAGAATGTTAACAAATGTATTAGGAAAGCCAAACTTGAGGAGAACAGCTCCCTTTGCACTGTACTGAATGCTTTAAAGAGATCAACAATGGCTATAAACATGTCCTGATGTTGTTCCTGGCACTTTTCTGAAGCTGCCGGGCTGTGAAGATCATGTCAATAGTGTTCCTGTTCTTCTTAAAGCCACACTGTGATTTAGGAAGCATTGACTTTCATTGACTAGTGATGTCTCTGAAGCATCACCTTGGCCAGGACCTTGCCACCCACAGAAAGAAGTGATATGCCCCTACTATTGCCGCAGATGGCCATGTCACCCTTATTCTTATAAATCACAGCAATATTTGCATCTCTCAATTGCTGTGGGATGTTCACATCAGTCCAGGCCTTGGTGATGTATGCATACACATTTGCCCCCCCTCCTTCAGTAGCCCTGCAGGGATATTATCAGTGCCAGGGGACTTGTTGTTCTTATGGGAGTGGACAGAAGATAGAGCCTCTTGAAAAGTTGGTGGTAATCTGAGATTGTTGATGGGAGGAAGTTTGAGGCCCATTTTAGATCTCAGGCTACTGAAGCTGGAGTTCAGGATGCTGACTGTCAATCAGGTCGTGTCCGAGGACTGGTTTGTCACGATAGATCTAAAAGATGAGTTCTTCATGTACAGATCCATCCTTCTTACAGGAAGTCCTAGGTCTGCTTTTAAAGGAAAAGTGTACCAATATCGGTCTTCCCTTTGGCCTTAAACTCTCACCCTGCACGTTTATAAAGTATGCAGATGTTGCGCTGGCTTGTCGTATCTATTGGCCTGCTGCACATGAGGCCCCTATAGTGGTGACTCAGGAACAAACGTGTTGTTCTGAGGGGAAATCCCCTTCACATGATCAAAGTGTAACGCCAAGCCATATGTGCCTTAGAAATATGGAGGAAACCTTGGTTCCTAAAACAGTGGTTATGAGTGACCGCTTGGCCTGCGGTCTGTGGAGTGGTCACCATCTCATGTGGCACATCAACTGCCTGGAGATGCTGGCCATGTTTCGAGCACTCAAACACTTCATCACAGGCGTAAGAGACCAACATGTGTCTGGAGAATGTTTTACCAGGCAGAAGTGGACCTCTTCGCGACGATAGAGAATGTGCAGTGTCCTCTCTGGTATTCTCTACATCATCCAGCTCCACTGGGCCTGAATGCCATGGTACAGACATGGCCGAGGCTTTGTCTGTACGCTTTTCCCCCGATCGCTCTGCTCCCTGGAGTTCAGGAGAGAGTGCGCTGGGACGCAGTTAGTCTACTACTTGTAGCGCCGCTCTGGCCGGGCCGAGTATGGTTATCGGACCTGATGGACCTGATGGACTTCCTAGACGACCCTACACATGCAGCATGCACTAACATGGACTAGCTACCAATGTCACTACTGCATAAGATGCTTCACACACACACACACACACACACACTCTGAAGTGGACAATAACAGGGCAATTGCACTGGGCTTTTGGGAGGCACACTTTCTAGCATCCACAGCTGGTGTGATGGCAGCGAGAGCGAGATGATTTTGGGAAGGAGACTCCTCTGTGAGGAGAGACAATGAGGCGAGCAGGGAATATAGTTTAATTTAGTCTGACATTATACCACGGTACCGTTGAGTATTACACACACACACATTATCACCTGCATCGCAGCACACTGGCACCTGTGAGAGGTGATACCGGAACAAAACTCACACTTGTACAGAACGTTTCACTTTTAATTGAATCGGCAGAAGAGATGATGCGTGTAACTGGAGCATCCGTCGTCCAGTCACCGTTTTAAATATTCATGACATATGTAAGGTTTTTGAGCCGGTAAACTGGGTTTGTGCTTGTTCTGCTGCAGCATGAGATGTTTTAATGGAGTCTCTGAGTATCCTTAGCGGTGGTTTGAAGTGGTTCGGTACGTTTCCAGGAATGGGTTCTTTTAAAGCAGGCATTCAGTGATTTGTATGTGTGTTTATGAAAGACCTTTATCTCTGTGATCCCCTGATCTGTGGAGATGTGGATCTTCTGCAGGATTATAGTGATTTGAGGAATCATTGATGTCTGGAGTAAAATCACGGCATTCTGTAATGTAATGTAATTAAATTTAATCAGTTTTAAGTTTTTCCAATATAAAAGATTTTATTTATTTATTTATTTAAAGACCGGAAATATTCTAATGTTTTAGCTATTTCAATTAGTTAAATTTGTTTCTTGTTTGTTTTGTTAAAAACATTGAATTATTTGATTATAGGTTTGTACTGATTTTTTAAAAAGTTTCATCCAAGTTATTTAAAAGTTTTATTTATTTATTTATTTATTTTAATTTGAAAGCTTTTGAATAACAATAAAAACTGCAACATATTCATTTATGTTTTTGAGTATCATCCAAATGATTAGAAATTTTATTTATTTATTTATAGTTTTTTGTGTAAATATAGTTGAAAAATATTTTGCTTTTTAGATTGTAATTTATCTTATTTATTATCATTAATATTATATATATATATATATATATATATATATATAAAACATAAGTTTTTTTTTTTTATTGAGATGCAATGATTTGAATTTTTTTCGGTTTAAATATTATCATTCATATACCATATAATGAACATTACTTTCAATATATTCATTTGGATGCTGTACCTGTGCTGGACAGGAGCGGGGCTCTGTATTTGTCTGGACGCTCCGTCACGAGGGATTCGGTGCTCTATCACAGGGTCACGCTAGAGGAGACGACCGCCTCTTTGTAGCGTTTTGAGTGATTACTGAAGTCGTCAGCGAACACAGAGGAGATAAAAAACGGCGGCTCATCAACAATGAGCCACAGAGGACCGCTGGGCCTCTTCTGACTCCAGACTCCGGCGGTCTTTATAGCTTCAGCGAGCAAGGTCAAGCTCTGAAACACAGACACAGGCTGTCCTTCTCTCACCTATCTCCTAAACGCTGTTGATTAGCTCCTGTCTCATGAAAGAGTCAACCAGCTGCTCAATATCACTCTTGGCTTCATGATTCCATTGAAGAACCTGTTTTGTCTAAATGGTACTGTGAAGAACTGTTTCTGTTTCACAAAATCTTCTTTAGATTACAAAACTTTAATAAGGGATGGTTCTTTAAGTACCTTTGACTGAATGCTTCTTTATGTAATCAAAAAATATTATATATATATATATATATATATATATAATATAAAAGAACATGAGGACATCTAAAAATAACTATAAGAGCACTGAACTCACTTATTATCACCGCTAATATAGAAGTATCAGCATTTTTAAGTGAATACTGAGTATTGTATTCATGTTTATTAGTTTTTTGTTGTCTTAAAAAGGAACCGAATGCTTTAACAGAGAAAATATGATATTGGTAATATGTAATCATGACATTTAAAAAATCCATACAATTCACGGTAAAGAAACGGCAACAATAGTTACAGTTTTTCTGATAAGAAAAAAAAAACTAACATATTAGAAAAAGAAACATATTTTCACAGCTTTTACTGTTAAAAACCACTGTAATCTTTATATAATCAAGATATGAATCTTAATATAATTTATCATTATATTAAATTTAGTAAAACACTGATCTCTGTATACAGTAGCTTTATTTTTATTTCAGCTTGAGTATATTTATATATATATATATATATATATATATATATATTTTTTTTATATATTTTTTTTAATTTTTTTTTTTATTATGTAAGTAGTTTCGTTTCAGTGTCTGTTTGGTTTTTTATCATCCAATATTCATATTTTATTTTAATTTGAGCTTTGCTTCAATTACCACAATTAGTTTTTAATGGTTTTATTTTATTCAACAATAGCAGCTCTGGTCATTTTTTCAAAGTTTCATTTTTAAAAAGAACAGCAGCTGTGGTAACAACATTTTGGGTTTTGTGGTTTTAAGTTAAATTTACAGTTAAATACCATAATTTCATGAACTTAACATACAATGTTAATATACTTTACCAACCTATTAAAGCACTGAAACCTGTTTTGTATCTTTGAAATACACTGATAAGCACCAAATGCAGCTGATGATGAGAAAGTCACATGATGAACCAAAGCCCATCACAATC
>JAUMHI010000011.1:1753947-1771287 GCA_032359435.1 Enteromius unitaeniatus
AACAAAGTGCAAAGTTGAAAATGTGTTTAAGCTACGATTACACTGTGTTTAAGATAAGATACAAGAAGTTTAGGTATGGAGGCTTTGGTGTAAGCATTCACTTTTTAGTGTGTAAGCAATAGGCCAAAACTGTAAATACAAGAGAAGACGAGACGAGATGATAAGTGAGGAGGAGCTAATCAAAAACCATAATGACAAACAATGGGCAGAGACACAAGGGAGCAGACATTTTCAACACAAAAGTCCACAACTGATTAGACAGGAGAACACTGACAGTCCGGGCGGAGCGCCCTCTGATGGAGCTCGAGGGACTGCAGTTGGCATACGTCACATATATTTGATAACACTTGTGTGCTGTATTTTAAGTGTTATTTCAAGCTTTTATTTGCTGGGAATATAGAACACAGATAGTTCTATAATGCATGCTTTTTAATTACTATTTAATTCTTTTGAATCTTGATAATCCAGAGAGCAAGTATTTTATTTCACTTACTGTACATGAGCACAAAACTTTATATAAACTATGAAATCATTTTTAATGTTTTAATTATGTGTAGTAATGGACCTGATAATGCATTATATGATCATTAATAATTGTAATTACAGTTATCAAGCATTACAAGACTTATTTATGTTCATAAATGCAGTGCATTACAACACACGACAAACAACAATTTTCAGATCTAAGAAATGTACAAATACAGTGCTTTTTAAGTTTGTTTCCAAATATGTAATGCATTACAATGTAATTTATTATGATCTTTCAGATATAATGCATTGTACATGAAATGTTACCTAATTATTATTAATTTATTAATATATCAGAATGTATAAGGCATTTTGTTAATTAGCAAATATTAGTTAATATTTAGAGTTTTTATATTTGATTTATTTTTGTGTTTTTGCCTTTTTTTATTATTTTTCTTGAATGTCTGTGTAGTTTTAATTAAGTTTAGTAATTTTTTAAGTTTAATTCGGTTCTTTTTTTTATTTCAAGTAATGAAAATGTTTCGTTTTAGTTAACGCTAATAACCCTGATTATCGTTCTCGCAGTATATACCGGCTGGTTATGGACTCTCCCGCAGGACAGTGTTTTTATTTGTATTGCCGCTCATAATTGTTAATGTGGGAGTCTGGTTTCTGTCCAGCAGATTTGCGGCGAGTCTCAGAGAGAATAACGCTGCACAATAACGACATGGAGGCTAAAATAAACAGGCAGGAAAATCAATGCTCGGGATGCTGCGGCTCTCGTGAAGCGAGTGGATGGAGCCACTTCAAAGACGAGGCCATCTGCTGCCCTTTATCGATCCCAACCCTGATATTTACAACAGCACTCAATTCTAATGCAATCAGACTACAGCCAAAGAAGAAGCTGCAGTCCTGTACTGTGTGTCATAATGCAATGCTGAGAGAGAGAACGATCAGATCATCAGAGCCGTGACACAGGCTTTGGCCCAGAAGTGTTAAATGAGCGGTTAAAGTTAAACATAGACGGAGTGCTTTACTTAATGGCAAATCCAGAAATCCAGTGCTCCCTGTGTTCTTGGTGACATTTTAATTCTTAGCACATTTTTACAAATGCAGAGAAAAAATAGTCACGTTTGGAGCAGACCTGCGACTTCTCATCCATATTCAGCAGCGAGTGTTTTGAAAGAGCCCATTAAACTGTATTAGTCCTTCAGCGCACAACCAGAAAACAATGAGAGCTGTGCTATTAATGATAGTAATTAGAGTAAACAAAGACTCAGACTTATAGATTGATATCAGAGAAGCCAACTGTGGAGAAATGAATGCATTGATTTAGTCATTGTTCTGTCTGTATGTAAATGTGCTCAACCTCAGGCCATCAGAGATCAGGAGGAGTGTGTGTCTTCATCAGATCTGGAGAAATGTGTCTCAGTAATGGAGGTGAATGGCTGCCGTCAGAATGAGAGTCTGATAAAAACATCAGAATAATCGCTCATGCCATGAGACCAGGTAGAGAAGCACATATTCAACACATTTATTTGAACTGGTTGTAGCTGTGAAATGTATGTGTGTGTAAAACCCAAGCTCTGAATACTGCAGATGTCATGTAGCTGAATGTGCTTGTCTCAGGGGTTTTCTCTGTTCTTCACGGAGACACCTCTCATCTCTGACAGTAATATAGCGCTGGTGTTTTCAGAGACACACATGGTCCTGCATGAGTTTTGAAGATCAATAGCGTGTGTTCTTCTGTAATCCTTAAAGATGATGAAACAGCAGCTTAAGAGCTCGTGGCTTGTGATTCCTCTGCCTTCACCATCTGTGAGAGGAAGACATGCATGTTGGGTAATTACTGGAGGGAAAACTTCAAGAGCACAGCTTGATAAGTGAATTAAAGCACATTAACATGGATCCTTACTCGCAGTTGTGTAATCTGATTGAATGAGCCACATTCTCATCTATAATGCAGAAGATATTTCTACACCTGTGATCACTTTAATTCTGTTTTTATTCTATTACAGCCTGTATTTGGCTGATGGACTGTTCTACTTGGTAAAATCATTGTTTTTGATTACTTTTACTATTAATAGAACTTATTTTTTTATTGTGTTTTATCATATTTATGTTTCTGTTATTGTGATGTTTTCTGAATACTGCAATTCTCAGTGTCTTTTTAGTATTGAGATATGATGTTTTTGGTTCATATTATGAATCAGGTTTTATAAATTTCGATTTAACTTTAAAGCTTATTTAAATTCATGTTTTTTGTCATTTTTGTCTACTTTTATTTGTTTTAATTTTAATTTTAGCTTATAGTGTTTAGTTTACATTTGTTGAAATAAGGTATGCTTTTTATATTTAATTTAATTTAATTTACTTTGAGTAGTTTTAGGTGTTATTCTTTTCTATTATAGAATTTTTAAACAAAAATCTTATTTGGTCATTTGTATTAAGTTTGGTACTGTAAGTTTGGTGCATGTTTTATGGTACTGTGTCTGTAGCAAACACAGGAGAATCTACAGTCACACACACTACACTGCAAAGACCAGACGCTGAGGGAATATATACACTCATGCAAAACAAATGATTAATGATACACAGGTGTACAGAAGGACATAACCAAGACAACTACAGAAAACTGGGTCAAAGAACAAGACAATACAGGAGAACTGAACGAGTCCATAACTGCGACAGCAACTACTGTAGCTGAAACCAAATACGTTTGAGGGTTATTTTTAAAGTTGATGTAATGAAAATATTCTTCATTATTTTAGTTTCAGTTAATGGTAATAACTGTGACTAATTCTAGTATAACTCTATTTTATTATATAGAGACAATGTCCTTGGTCGATTTGGCAATAATTCTATTCTATACGTTACTTTGGATAAAAGTGTCTACTAAATGTATTAGAATGTCAGTTGGCAATATTCTATTCTGTCCTATTCCATAACAGCAAAAACTCTGGTCACCTGGCAATAATTCTGTTCTATTCTAATGGTCAATTGACTATTATATGAAAATTTCTATAATTGACCATTTCTAACTGGTCAATTGACAATATCTCTGTTCAGTTCTATTGTATTCTAATGACAATAACCTTGGTCAGTCGGCAATATTTCCATTTTGTTTAATTCTGTTCTGTTAAGTTCCATTTTATTCTATAATGACAATAACCCTGGTCAAATGGCAACATTTCAATTCCATTCCATTCAATTTCAAATGTCAGTATTTATATTTCTATTCTATTCCAAGCACCAGTATTTCTATTTCTCTGAATCCGTCACGGCGTTCTGTCTGAAGGTAGTTTTTTGCGCTGGGTGTTGTCCTTGAGCGTGTAGAAGGCGTTGGTTTCAGACAGACGAGGGCTGCCATCTTCAGACGGCCGTATTGATTATCATGAGGTTCCTGAAGCACTTTTTTTTTTAGCTCCAGGGTCTCTGAGATGTTTCAGGCCAGACATTATGTCGTCTAACTCCTGTCGTTTGATTTACGGAGGAACATGTTGTGCTGTTCTTCGCTTGTTTCTGCACTTATGCTTTATTTTTCTGTCATGAAGTTCTGCTGCAGGCCAAACTAACTAACGATGGGAACGATAGGAAATCTCTGGAGAAAATCAGAAAAGATAAGAAGTTCTGTTCCGGTCTGTGGAGAGTATCATCTGCTCTTTCTCACGTTCGCTTTGAAATCTAATAATGTGTTTGGTAAGAGAAATCAGATCCTGCGCTTCAGATGTTTATATTTCTAGCAGTGTGGGTTCAGACGTGAGAAGCTGGGTCTTGGCAGTGAATCTGGAGATGGAAAAATAGAAACTAGCTGAACGTTTTTTTGCATTTTATTTAGTTAACCCTGACCATTTGGCAATATTTCTATTCTATTCTACAGTATTATATATTTTCTAGAATTGTTTAGGGATTTATTACAGAAATCAGACATGCTAACTAAGCTGCTTGTTTAGTTAATTTAGTACTTCAATTTAAACTAAATGAAAATTTAAAATGTTGGCACGGCAACCTAAAATTAAAAAAGAATTATAATTTTAAAATAGATGTTTCTCATTTGTTTAATTTAATGTTATTTTATTTCATATTATGATTGTTTATGATTTTAGTTTTAGTAATACTATTATCATTTGCCAGTTTTTCTGTTCTGTTCTACTCTATTCTATTCTATATTGTTTTTGTTTTAGCTTAAACAAAAATGAGAAATGTTGCATATTTCGTTTTTTGTTTGATATTTTCATATTTTGTTTCAGTAATATTGATTAATATTATTCTCTATTGTTTAACTTTACTAAACTGAATTCAAATTAATTTGAACAGAATTGACCTGAATAATTCTGTAGAGCTGCTTTTCAACTGGAATTGAATTGGTTTCATAATTCGAATTATGATATATAAGTATAAATTGTAAAAAATGAATGCTAATGAAAATAATGGAACTGTACAGTGTATTTAGTGTGAATCTGAGTTGTGTGAAGTGCTGTAGAAATCATAGTTTAGTCAGTGTTCGTGTCTGAATGGCTCTTCTCTGTTTCTCACACAGGCCTCACATGATCTCTCAGCACATCACACATTACCCATCATGCTCAGCACCGCTCTGTGTGCCCGCCAGTCGTCCGTGCCCTTGATTGTGATTAATGAGGAAAAGCTTATGAAAACTGCATAATCTCTTTTTGCATAATTAATGGTAAACCATGACAGCAAACAGACGAGTCCTGTGTTCAGAGACAGTTGAAGTGCTCGGAGAGGATGAGTTATGTTACTGTAAGTTCTGACTGTATATGAGTGAGAGCGGTGATGCTTCGTGTGTGAATCACTACAGATTCTGCTGTGATGTTTATATCAATCACATACGAGAGCGAGGGAAATCAAGAAGAAATTGTGCCTTTATCAGCTGTTCAGCAATCAGAAACCAGAGATTAAACTGAACTGTTTTATGAGCTTTGACTGTATTTGTTTCATGCATTATTTTATTATTATGAATAGTTTGAATTTGAATGTAAATTTGTATATCTATATTTGAATTTTTTTATTAATTTTATTTAATATAATATTTTTATTTCATATAATATTTATTTCATGTTTTCTGTACATTTATGCTTTTAGCAGACACTTTTTATCCGAAGTGACTTATAATAGAAGAACAAAAGTAATGAATTAATTGCTGAAATATACATTGTCAGGCCAAGTAGGGCTAAATTCAGATTTGAGATTTTTTTTAAATTCAGATTTTTATTTTCATTTATTTTTACTATTATTATTATTATTTGTTTTTCCCTATCTATCAATTATGAGCAGACAGTTATTAAATATAATTATTCTGTTGTAAACTGTTACTGTGACTAAATCTTTGGTCAAGCTATCCAGACCCGTTAGGAGGCTTTTGTTCAAAGCACGCACACACAGCGGTCAGATCGACACTCTATGATCCCAGCATGCACTGCAGTGAAACCAGCTCTTCTTTAATTGGAGCTCCTCATCAATATTCTGATCCTGTTTATTTGTTTAATAAAAGACGAGAAGAATGTTTGGTTCAGCACTCGTTCAGTTTTCTGTTTCATCAAAGATCTCGTTACTGCAGACGATTCAGTGTGAGTGAACTGTGTGAATGAATCAAACTGAATCACAAACACATTCAGGACTCTTTGTTAACCTGTTCATCAGGCATCATTAGTTCTGATTCTGAACAGCAGAAAACACTGATTGCGTGAGTATTATCACAGAAGATGATTTCCATATTAATATTCTGTCATCTCCATTTACACAAAAGTTTTGTGTAAAAAATACAGTTAAATACAGTTTAATACAAAAACCTTTCATATAACTGTTGTCTTTGTGAATATGTGTCATTTATTTCTATGAGGGGCAGTGGAATTTTCTGCCTTCAGTGTCACATGATCTTCAGAAATCATTCTAATATACTGGTTTACTGCTCAACACACATTTCTGTTTCATGTTCATGTTTAAAACAGTGCTGCTCAATATTTCTGTGGAAACTGCATTGTATTTTTGAGGATTCACAGATGAATATGCATGCATACATCCTTGATCAATAAATCATGAATCTATTTTTTGATTGGAAGCGTATCACTGGTTCCACAAAAATGATTTCTGAAGATCATGTGACACTGAAGACTGGAGTAATGATGCTGAACATCACAGAAATACACTTTAACACAGATTCCCACAGAAAACAGGTGTTTTAAATTATAAAAACATTTCACAATATTTACTGTATTATTATTTTTGATCAAGTAAATGCATCCCTGGTGAGCAGAAGATACCTATTTAGTTCTAAGCCCCTCAGCACTCTCAGACTGTGCCTGGTGTCTGAAGGAGTCTCCAGAGCGGGGCTCGTATCATTAGTTGGAGTGCTGTGTGGCTCAAGATGGACCTCAGACAGGAAGAGACACTAATGACTTCCTCTCTGTGGCTTTTCTGCCCACGAGCACCAAACCGCTGTCAGTCATCTCAAACAAACCTTCAGCAAGATGCTTCTTAATGAAACCAATAAATACAGGATATAGTCAACAGGAAACTAAAATTAGTAATGCATTTTGTGTATTATTCGCCATGCATTGTGTCAAAGCTTCTGAAAAATATTAATGTTTATAATATGTTGATGCCTCATAGCATGAGCTGGATGATGATAGAGCAGCTGAGAAAGAGCATGTTTTTTGAAACCTGGAACCAGAGGATTGTGTGCGTTAATCAACAGATTTATCACTATTTAAAGCACAAATGCACAGTATATGCTGTCTTTTTGTAATTTTACAGCATATATTCTGAAGGATCTTACATGGTGAGAATGTGTTTGTTTTCTGTCTGTTGACAGGATTTTCTGATTTAAAAAATCCCGAACCTTTAACTCTTAATCTGGAAACAAAAAAACTGAATTATGAATCAGACTTTATACAATACTATTATAATTTTTTAAAATTATAATAAAGTTATAGTATAATTAAGAGTAAATTATAAAAAAAATTGTATTTGTTTGAGTTAATATTTTGAATTAGATTTTTATTTTATTTATTTATTATTTTCTACTTTCATGTTAATTTTTAATTAAAGTTTTAGTAATTTTGTTGTGTGTGTGTTTTCAATATGTCAAAATGGCACATTATTATTGATATAACATGAAGGAAACTGATCTGAAATGATTTCTGTTTTCGAGTGAACGTCCCAAAGAGCCTCCTGTAAAGTGAACACATATAGTCTGGTTAGTATAAAGTGTTCAGGAGACAGAGAGGCGCTTATGAGTTTAATATCACAGGTGCATGACGTCTAGTCTCTATAATATTTGAATCAGAGCTCTCAGAGGAGCAGGTTTGTCTGGTTTTATTGTGTTCTGGGAATACAAGGAAACATATGGCTAAGAGCCATCAGTGACACGCTCAGCTTCATGACTGTAAAGCACTGATGAGTCTGAACATCTTTCTGAAACTTCTGATTTGCTGTTTTACTGATTGAAGTAGGTTTATAATTCAAGTGTTTTCTGGGAAGATCTGATTCATGAGATCCTTGTGTGCTTCATCAACTGCTCAGTTATGAGATATTGCTTCAACATCGTCTCTTCTTTCAGACTAGTGGAAAGAAAACATCCAAACGCATGTAAAGAGTTATTTTATTGCTGTAGATTTCAATCTTTAAAGAGTTTTAAGCTTCACAGGTTTAGTCCTCTCTTTATTCATTTCATACACGATGATTTATTAACATGGAAATCTGTTTGTGTTCTGTCTGTTGATGGTATTTTTTTGATTCAAAGAGAAATCAAAGAATTATGAACCTGACTTTTTTAATCCAATCAGATTCATGTTCTGAAAGTATATGCAAATTAGTGCAGATTTAATTAAATAATGTCTTATTTTCATATTTAAGAATTAATAACATTAAAAACATATATAATAATATATAATATAATGTAATATAAGAGATACTGTTATAGTTTTGTTAATATTTTGCTTTACCCTTTATTTATTTACTTTCTGCTTTTATGTTAATTTTAGTTCAAGTTTTTGTCATTTGTAGTATTTTTATATACTGTATATATGTATATTATATATTGTTTTTAGTCATTTTTAGTTTACTTTTGGTTTACTGCAGGTTAAAATGCATTATCATTTTTCAATTTTTAAAAATGTAAAAATTTTTTTTAAAAAATAACATAAAAAATGTGTTGCTTGGAAACTAGCTTTTTGTATATAATTTTATTTTATTTCAGTAAATATCTATTTTATTTCAAGTAAAAGTAGTTTTTATGAAGGTTTTAATGATTATGGATTTCCCAGCACTGTTAGAAAAGAAGAAAACTGAATTGATCTGAATAATGACTCTTCTGTAGAGTAAGAGAGATGCTGGAAGTCTTCACATCTTCAGAAGTGACCCGAGGTGTCCTCTCGTCTGGAGGAGTGTGTGTGTGTGTGTGTGTGTGTGTGTGAGACTCGCCTCAGGATGTGGTTAAAACACAGCAGAAAGCTCTCAAATGGAAAAAGGGCTTTTGGAGCACATCACTCCAGAATAATACTCAGCAGATTACTGAATACATATCTAATAAAATCACACATGATCTGATATCTGACAGTTCACTGATGCTTGAACATATCGAATACAAACTCGTGTCACATATTAAAACATCACAAAATCGTTAAATGATGAGTGGGCATATTTCATTTACTAATACATAACACTGCAAAAAAACTTGTTGGACAGAAGTTCTGGATAAAGGTGGAATGATGAGTGTGTGTGTGTGTGTGTCTAATATCAGCGCTGTGTGAGTGTGTTCTGAAGCTAACAGAGGACAGAAAAACCCTGATTAATGTCTGCTGATTCTGCACTTTTAATCCAGCTCTAACATCGTGGCTTTGATTCTCTACAATTTATTCCTGCAACGCAAGTTTCTTTGAACAGAAGCGTCTGGAAAATACAAAAACGCAATAGAAATGTAGTTTTGTGTCAAACATTTCTTGATGTACAGTATGACAGGCTGATCAGTGGAGGAGACTTTTTAAGTCTCATTTTTTGTGTGTGTGAACTAAAATGTTCAATATTTTGGGCTTATTTTTTTTTTTACAATTTTTGTTTCAGAACAGTTGAGAATTGTTGAAGTCAGAAGTGAATGACGTAAACTCAGAAAAGTTTTCTTGCGATTCCAAGTTTACATCTCTCCTTTAGTCTCGCTTAAACTGACATTTTCATTTCTTGAAAAACAAAAATGTCATCTGAAATAAAATTATATACATACAATGTATAATATAAACAATGAATATACACATTCATTATGTATATATTTATATTATACATTGTATGCATGTATATATATAATTTAATTTAGTTTAAACTATAATAACTAAAACTGAAATAAAACTATATAATTTATATAATTATATATAAAAACAGACATATATAGTACTAAAAATGACAAAAACACTAAACAGAAATCCTGAAAATATAAAAACAACAAACAACAACAAAATGTACAATTGTGATTTTAAACTTCACATTTCTGGAAAAAAGTCTAAATTGTAAATTAAAAACTCTATTTGTAATGTATTAAAGTGAATACTGTCCAGTATGCTCTGCTAATTAAGTGACATATTAATATTCCTGTAGTTCACATTAAAGCATCTGCTGAATGTATAACTGTAATGAAACACAATTCATAGCCATAATCTGATGGCATTGTGTTGTATTTTTCATGTTTATATTCCCATGAGGTCAGTAAATGATCTTCTCTTTTCTTCTTCTTCTTCTTCTGTAGTGAACTTCGATCACTTCCAGATTCTGCGGGCCATCGGGAAGGGGAGCTTTGGGAAGGTAAGACGATTATCCATGTTTGGTTCGTACCTGTTCCTCTAGAAGCGTGTCCAGATAAAAGAATGATGAGCATGTGTAAGTACAGTAGAGATGGAAATCAAGCAGAACCCTGGGTAATTACCCTGCGCTCTCATTATCTGAAACCAGGCCAGCTGAGATTTAAGAAGGCCTTAAGTAATTACAATTACATTTTTCCATGAATCTGGAGCATAGCAGTTAATTAATATAACAGAGCCTCTTCTGCTGCTGTGAGAGACGTCTGGAGCTTCAGAAGAGAAAACTCAGATCTCCATTACATCTCATCAGGAGCTGCTTTCATTATCTCAGTGTGTGATTTTAAGGAGGATTTTTATTGACCGTTAAGTGTGTTGGATCATCAGATCTGAGAATGAGCTTTAATAGTTTATAATATTATTCATATTTTAGGAGTGTCTTTAAAAGTCCTTTCAAAAGAAACTACATTGGTTAATTCACTAGAGTAGAGATGCCTAAACATAAAGCTGAAGAGGAGGGAAGAAAACATGCCTTTGATAGATTTATTTGTTATAATTTATTTTATAATAAGTCAGTTATATATATTTTTGCAGTGAAATGTTAAAAATATAACTGAAATAATTAAAACTACAAAATCATTTAAATAATATAAAAACAATAATGTCAAAATAATTGTTTAATAATATTTAAAGTATTAATATTTAGTATTTTGTTTATTATTATTGTTATTTCTTTGCTGTGAAATGATACAAATATAACTGAAATATACTATATTATAATTTTGTGATTTTGTTATTATTTCAGTAGTTTGGGGCTCAATAGGAAAAGGATCTGCCACCCGCAGTAGATTTAGATATTCTAGGTATTATCAGATGGCCAGAGTTTCGAGAACGCAGCAGACGCACAGACTAATTAACAGAATATATTACACTCCAGAGGTTTCAAAGGTTACAGTTTCCATCTTATTTACCTCTGAAGGGTGCATAGTATCTTCAAGATACATATTAGTGCTTAACGTTTAGATATCAGTACCGTTTCTTTATGAGAGTGTTGAGTGTTTTGATTTGTGGTCAGACGGGACAGATAGTGATGACCGGAGCAGACAGTCATCAGATATCAGAACTGTCTGTGGGTAATATTATCCTCAGAGCCTCTGCTTTTATCTTTCCCTGCTCATTTTAAAAGGCCTTTTAGGAAATAAGTGACCCTCTTCTGAAGCTGTCAGCTGCTGCTGCGTTCAGATTGAGTCTGAACATTTTCTGCAGAGCTGGAGCTGTAAACATCTGAGAAATACCTGGCTTTGGCCTGAGTTTGCTGAGACACTCTGAAACTGTCTTCTCAGTCAGAACGTGACACACAACATGTCGTGCTTTAAATTGAGGAGCGTTTTTATCCGATTAACTTCCCATTGCTTGTCATTATTAATGCCTGTTTGAACAGAACTTTGTATTCCCGTGGTGAAAACTCAGCAAACTTTATATGCATGAAGGGTATGTGGCTAATTGCATTTGTGTAATTTGAGGATTAATGGGATGTATGGTCGCCTAGCAACTAGCAGTTAAATTTCAGCTAGACCAGAGGTGGCTGAACTTTTCAAAGTTAAGGGCCAAAAAACTTGATTAAGGACCAAAAGAAAAAGTTCCTTTATATCCAACTATATAATCTAATGTAAAACATTTGTTCAATTACTGATGAAGGCATTACATTACGTTTGTGTAATACATTTGTATAAAATATAGTTGGATATAATGCATAATTTATTTTTGGCCCTGTATTGGCATATTTGCTCTAGACAGTGTTATTTAAATGATATTTTGATATTTACAGTAATATTTTATGTATCTATACTCTGATAGTTAGTTATGTGTGTGTGTGTGTGTGTGTGTGTGTGTTCCATTTCAAGTCATTTTGTTGTGTACTTTATTTATTTATTTATTTTTGTAGTGTTAAGCTTAACAAAATAGAATAAAAGAAAACAAAATCAAGATTTTGTTGTTTTGTCATATACATTGTTTTTACATTTCAATGCAAAAATAAAACAAAAGAAGTTCAAACAAAAATATGAAATTAAGTTTGAAATGAAGAGATTAAGCTTTAATGAGATGTTTTTAGATTAAACATTCGACTCAACACAGACTGGGCTGTTTTTAGCTAGATTTTGTAAATGACTTTAATTCTGGATTGAAATGAATTTCTGGTCTGGAAATTCTTATTGTTTTAATGCATGCAGTAATTACAGTAACATCATGAGCAATCAAAAGGTGAAATTAATAAATAAGAATGTGTACCTATATATATATATATATATGTGTGTGTGTGTGTGTGTGTGTGTGTGTGTGTGTGAACAAAATGCAGAAAAGAGTGATAATTCAACAGTTTTACAGTTAAATGCAACACTGCTGAATGGACTATACTGTATAGCAGAATGTGATTTTACTAGAAAAGACGAAGCAGGCGTGAGAACAGGTGAGAAGTCTATAAAACACTGAGAGCTGTGTGTGTCCTGTGGTGAAACATGGCCCCGTGGAGAGCAGAGCCGCCGGGGCCCGGGATTAGAGCCATGACACGACAGAAAGAGCTTCATTACAGACAAGAACAGAGCGCTGAGATCTGTCTAACTACACACTTACACTCGTCTTTAACAAATGCATCTGGGACACAACAAATCAAGACATATTAGAACAGGAGCTAATTAGTCTGAGAACAGAAATGAGTCTTTTAAAGTGATCGTTCAGCTAAAAATGCAGTTAAAACCTAATCAAATACATACTGTTGTTGGTTTTTGGGAAGCATCACAATTTATGGATATAATTGATGTTTAATTAGTAATGAGTTGTTCCTTTTGTAGCTAAATAAGAAACGATAACACTGCTCAAAAACATGGGTTCAATAAGACTTTTTAATGTTTTTGAAAGAACTTCTGCTGCATCTATTCTTTAAAAAATACAGTGAAATTGTAAACTATTATTTAATTGTTCTGTGTGAATCTGTGTTTCTGTGATGTTCAGCATCATTCCTCCAGTCTTCAGAGTCACATGATCTTCAGAAATCATCATCATACACTGATTCACTGCTCAACACACACCTAGTCGTCTTTAAATGGACACGTTCACAGACAGCCGTGTTTTAATAACTGGTGTGAATCTCAAACTCTTCTGTTATAAAAAAATATATTTCAAGAGTTCAGAAGGAAAGAGAACGGGGCTATTTATAATGGTGTAGCAGGGGAGTAATGAGGAGATTGATTAGGTGATGCGGTGCCAGCTGTGACAAAAAAACTAAACAAAAACATATAAATATATATGTTATGTTATGTTCAGTATATTTATATATAAAATATAAATATATAAATGTAAATATTTTCTAAATATTTACTGTGTGTGTGTGTATTTATAATAAATATACACAGGACACATATAATGTAAACAAAACCTTTTGTTTTTGATTAATTGTTTGACAGCACTATTAAATATCATTTTCATGTTATTGTATACATGCATAACTATTAAAATTCATTAAATTATAAAATATATAACAACTTGATAAAACTAATCCAAAATACATTATATGCAATTTAGCAACAGACTTAATATTGAAATATTTCATGAGGCGTCATGCGTCTTCCTGATCATGCCTGAGTCAGATTGAGTTCAGTGTTTGTGAAAGCAGTAGGGATTAATTGAGTTGTTGGTTTGTCTGAATGAATTCTTTGGCCCGCAGTGCTTTCTGTAATTGTGGGGTTGTTTCTCAGTGTGTGTGTGTGTGTGTGGGCCGATAGCACTTCTCTCTCAGAGTGTTCTTCTCTCAGTCTTTGTCTCATCTGTTTCCAGCGCTTTAATTTAAAGTTTACGTCCGGTTCCAGGTCTCTCTCTGTGTGTGTGTGTGTGTGTGTGTGTGCACAGATGAGATGTTCAGATGAACGATGTGTTTTGTTATTGGGCTTTTCATTTCCATGTCATGTGCGTCAACACTTTCACATGAGAGAGAAGGATTTCTCACTGACAGACTCATCATTAAAAGAAATGTTTTTCTGAGTCTGAAGAACATTTTGACCTTTGTGCTGAAAATCCTGAATCTCCTGGTATTATCACCAGATCCTGGATTCTTTCAATCATTTATTTATCTGAGCTTGTTTCTTTTTCCTTTTTTAATTTGAATTACAATTTTTCTAGACTCTGTGTTAATAGTTGAACAACAGCCTATTAAAAGTCTTATGAAATACAAAAACAGTTCTTAATGTAACTATTTTTCTAAGTTTGAAGAAGTTTTAATTTTCCTAAATTAATTTTTCTTTAAAATTAGGGCCACATTACATACATGATTTTTAAAAAATCATAATTTAGAATAGGACCCTATGACTTTTTCCCCTGAAATATTTTTGTGTATTTTAAAATCTGGTAATTAAACAAAAGCCTAAAGTATTAAGAGTTTACTGATAAAATCAAAACATGTTATACATGATTATTAAGCTTAGTTTATTACTTTGAGCACAGCAGTAATATGTTCCTATCATGACTTCTTTAGCTTAAACCAAACATTTTTTCCAATTTAAGGGTTCAGTCATATTTTTGATTTATTAATGCAGAATTCTAATTCTGTGTTAAATTCCTTTTTTGTGACTGGAATTATTGTTCGTTCATAAACGGAGCTGTGATTAATCAGCCTCATGAAGAAACATAAAACAAGCTGACAGAAAACTGAACACAATATTTGGTGATCATACAGCATAGCATGAAATTCAAAAAGAGGCAGGTCGTTCTCTCATAACCGCGGACAGACGGCTCTTAGGTCTGCCTGAAGACGTCTTGCTCCTCTCAGCAGTTCTGTGACCCAGAAAGCAAGCGCTGTTGATTGGAGTCTCCTGTAGATTGAACAGGACACACTTGTGCTCGTGACAACAATAGATGGAGCGGCTAAATATATCACAGTCGTGGGAATAGAAGAAACTTGAAAAGTAAAGACAAACCCAGCCGCTCCTAACATGAGTTACAGAATCCTGCATCACTGACATCATTTAAAACACCACAGGCATAATGCTACAAACCACCATGTATCTGATACGCAACTTCTCATTAAATCTGCATTTACCCATTTTAATTATTCAAAAATATATTCTTATCATTTTAAATAACACCAAATCTACCAAATCATGAACAACTTCATCTATCTTTTTAATAGGGTTATGTTAGTTAGATTTTAATAAATGATTAATTTCTAAGAACGTGTAATCTAAGAATGATCGGTATTAACCCCAGTGACTTCATTTCCTTTGGATCTCAAACTCAGTCCAAATGTATAAAACCTACAAATTAATTTCTAACTCAACAACACAAATATTACTCTGAAAGGTTTTCCAATAAAATACATTTCACTTTCAGCTGTAATAGGCATACATATTAATTTTTATCAATTAAATTCAGTCCAAAAAGTGTGTGAGATACAGGGGACGGCCAAATATATTTTATAAACGTGTTTTAACACTAATATGACTTTACATAAATTTATAAAACCTTTTTGACACTTTTGTGACTCCATACACAGAGCTGGAGAAAGTTACTTTTAAAAGTGATGCGTTACAGTACTGTGTTACTCCATAAATAATTACATGACTTTTTATGGAAAGAATATTTTTGTATTACTTTTTAAATCTGAGCAGGGATTGCTTGTTTATGTTTATCTAAAAAAAGTTCTTCTTTTACAAATTCACACAGAAAGTGAAATGAATCTGCCTATTTATTGAGGCCTAATAAAATGGGATTAAATTATAATTTATGGGGGCATAAATTATATTATGTGTCTTATTTAGCACATTTAGTTATTGCAGGTTTGTATAATATTCTGAGTTTGCATTTGACTGTTTTTATTGATTTTGAGGAAGACTGAATGTGTTTTTGATATTTAGTCAAAAATGACCCGAACACAAAACCTCTTTAGACTCTAAAAACATAATGGAAAAATATCTGGAACAAAGATAAAGCATATTTTAAGGCTCCTCAAACATTTGCTTTCACTGCTGTAACTATGTATTTTTTACACATTTTGACGTGTGACTTTTTGGTCCCTGTATGGATGAGTAATGTGTTATGAATCACAGGCGTCATGTCTGTGTTTATATATTGGGTATTTTCAGATTCACTTCTGGTAATATTCTGCTGCTAATTAAATGCTGCTTGATAAGGACTGACACTGGCGTACGAGAAAGAGAAGTCATTTTTCCCTCATTAGGATTCTTACTAAAAACGGTAACCGTGGCAACCATAGTCTCCACCAAAATACCATAGTAACCGCACACACTGCTGTCATCCCGAGCCGAAGGGAGCTGCTCTCCTTTCATTTGAGGATTTTGGCCGAGGCTGCGGTGATTCATTTAATAAGGTGTCACTTCAGCTCAACATTTGTGCCGACTGAATATCATCTCGTCTCGTGAAACAGAGCTTTTCAATCCATAAACGCTGCTTAGAAGTGTCTAAGAGAGAGAGAGAAGATGCTCGTTTCCCTCTGTTTCATCAAGGTTTTCATCAAAGCTCTTCTCTGAGGAGCAGATTCTGCTTTCATGTGCTTTCTGCATTTGCACACATTATTTGAGTCATAAAGTCATATAGTGTTTAATGGAGGGAGTTCTGTAGCATTTATTTACTGAAATTGTGAATGTTTACTGAAAGAGGGCCACAATGAGGGTTTCAAAATAACTTTTTTGCTAATCTTATAAAGTAACAGACGATCCATGACCTTCTGAACAGCTCTGTGTCTGGACTTGTGTATGAGGTGCAAATACTTATAATAATTCTCAGTTAGGACTATTTAGAAGCTATTGAGAGAGTGATAAATAATAAAGCATCTCAGCAGTGTGTGAAAGTGAAAGTGGAATAAAGACCGCACAGACGGAGGTGTGTGTCATCTGAGAGACACACGCACACACACACACACACACACAGAGCACAACTCACACACACACACACACACACACACACACACACTCATGTAGTGTGTCCATGTTTTGTGGGGTGATAGGTGTAATGGTGTTTCTACTGTACAGACTGTATGTGGTATTGTCCTAAACCTACCCCT
>JAUMHI010000011.1:1815389-1832752 GCA_032359435.1 Enteromius unitaeniatus
TGTGGGAGGAGTCTGAGCGTTACAGTTACAGCTGTGGGAGGAGTCAGAGCGTTACAGTTACAGCTGTGGGAGGAGTCAGAGCGTTACTGTTACAGCTGTGGGAGGAATCAGAGCATTACAGTTACAGCTGTGGGAGGAGTCTGAGCGTTACAGTTACAGCTGTGGGAGGAGTCAGAGCGTTACTGTTACAGCTGTGGGAGGAGTCAGAGCGTTACAGTTACAGCTGTGGGAGGAGTCTGAGCGTTACAGTTACAGCTGTGGGAGGAGTCAGAGCGTTACAGTTACAGCTGTGGGAGGAGTCTGGGCGTTACTGTTACAGCTGTGGGAGGAGTCTGAGCGTTAGAGTTTCAGCTGTGGGAGGAGTCAGAGCGTTACAGTCACAGCTGTGGGAGGAGTCAGAGTGGGAGGGGTCTGAGCATTACAGTCACAGCTGTGGGAGGAGTCAAAGTGGGAGGAGTCAGAATGTTACAGTTACAGCTGTGGGAGGAGTCAGAGCAGTGAGTCAAGCATACAGCTATAATATATATATATATATATATATATATATATATATAAAACTGTAATTATAAGCATTTTAACTACAGTACCAGCTTTTTTATATGAATTTTAGCATCATTACCTGTTACATGATCTTTCATAAATAATTTGAATACTCTGATATTATTATTGTTGTTGTTGTTGTTGTTGAAAACAGCTCAGTAGATTTTTCTCAGGTTTCTTTTATAAATAGAAAGTTTAGAAGAACAGCATTTACCTGAAATAGAAATCTTTTGTAACACTACACATGTCTTAACCAATTTTGATCAGCTATATTAGAGTCAGCATAAAGTCAGTATATTAGAATGATTTCTGAAGATCATGTGACACTGAAGATTGTAATGCACTGAAGTAATAATGCTGAAAATACAGCTGAACATCACAGAAATACATTATATTTTAAAATATATTCAAGTAGAAAACAGATATTTTAAATAGTAAAAACATTACAAAATTGTTGTTTTTGCAGTAATTTAAATCAAATGAATGCCGGCTTGATGAGCAGAAGAGACTTAGATTTGTTTATTAATTGTATTGTTAGCCATATTGAAAGCTAAATTAGTGTGCAGACTAATGGATGATGAGATTCAGAGTATTATAAGCGTGCTGCAGTTTTGTCAGCTGCCACTTTAAACACTCAAGCTCTTTAATACAGGATGGATTCCGATTGGCTGAAGGGTCAGTGAGTGTTATGAGGATCAAATCACACTGACAGCTGCAGACAAATCATGATGAACTGCTGCAACCATCCGAGACGCTTACATAAACACAGTATATATAGATGCATGTGTGAGTGTGTGGTCACTCACAATCTCTGAATGCGTGTGACGATGGTGTTGAATGCAGCCTGGACGTCAGCGGCGGAGCAGGTGGACACGATGGGCTGAGTGTGTTTCTGCAGGACCTCCTCCACATACTGAACATCAACAACAACATACCGACATCAGAAATATTCCTGCAGTCATCATAATTCTGTGTGATATCTTTTATGTCCAAACTGTAGTGATGATGATACACTATATGAGGTCAATATGAGAAACAAAAGTAGAAACGTTTTTCTGAGCTTTTTTACATCCATTAAGAATAATGATCATGAACACAGATGCATCTGATACACTGATTAATGGACATAAGGAAGAAATAAAAAATAAAAAATTAAACAGAATTAGTACACACAATTACTACATTTACATTTCTGCATTTGGCACACACACACACACACACACACACCTGGCCCTGCCAGTCCACTGTGTTGATGAGGATGATGTTCTCAGGGAGTCTCTCATCTGAGATCAGGATCTGATTCAGCTGATCATACACTGATTTCCGGGGCACCTGAGCAACACAAACACACACACACGCATCTAACACACAAGCCTTCCGTAATCTCAGCAGTGAGCCTGCACTGATCATGGAGTCTGAGCAGTCGGTGTGTGGAGCTCACCTGAGTGCTGAAGCGGCTCTCTGGAGAACACTCACTGTCCACGCTGATGGTGCGCTCGCTCTGGGCTCGGGAGTTCTGGCGCTCCTTCATGGATGTGCTGCGAGCGCGCCGCTGGACCCTGCTCTCCGCTTTACTGGAGGTCATGAACACAGCAGCTCATGTCACCTTCACAAACACCAGCAAAGCTCCAGCATCAGTGTCAGTGTGTACCTGGGACTGCTGAGGTTCTGGGAATCCATCTTACAGAGCTTCCCGCTGCTGGGCTCCAACACGTCTGCCATCACCATCCCATGATGCTCTTCTTCAGCCTCCTGCACACACGCAGCGAGAAACCACTAAACACACTCATCATTTATTTAAGGAATAGATCACATAAACAACATTCAACATTGTATAATTAAAACAGCATTACACTCTTGTGTTTAGTGCAACCTGTGATAGAACAGCATTCAAAGGTTTGCAGTCAGTTAGATTTAGAAGACTTTTATTCATAAGAATGCATTAAATTGATCAAGAGTGACAGTTAAGTAATAGTGTATTATGCTGTAATGTAGCAAAACATTTCTAAATTCAATAAATGCTTTTGATCTGTAAATCATGAAAAATTAAAATGCATCACGGTTTCCACAAAAATATTGTGCAGCACAACTGTTTTCAACATTAATAATAATCAGAAGTGTGTGTTGAGCAGTAAATCAGTGTATTATTATGATATCTGAAGATCATGTGACACTGAAGACTGGAGGAATGATGCTGAACATCACAAAAATACATTACACTTTAAACATCAGAAAACATCACTGAGCTGCATCTGCATCAGAAGTAAAGGTCACAGGTCACAGTGAGCGGGCGGCTCGTTTCCTCTCGTCTGAATAATGTATTAAACTCACAGCGAGGGAAAGAGCAGGAGACGGCATGCAGAGCAGAGCTCAATCAGAGACGAATCACAGATCTCAGATCTCCACCTGAACTGATTCACTCGTTAAAAACATCTCCAAAACATGAGTGAACTGATCTTATTCAGCTGAGAATTCACAAGCATTATAATCAGACCAAGATCAGAATACAGATTTAACACACGCTCAAAACTAAGAAGATTCTACCTTTCGTGTGAGTGTGTGTGTGTGTGCTCTCACCCCGGCGCTGGTCTCCATACTGCTGTCCTCCTGCTGCTGTGAGCCGGTCGTCTTACAGCGCTCCACCGACAGGAAGTCAGCAGCCTGCACAGGAAATTCAACAGATTATTGGAAAAAAGGGATAAATGTAGGACGGGACTTGGTTCTGTGCATCAATTGTTGATTGGATTGTAATGTGTTCCTGGAGCTCAAAAGCTGTCATCAGCAGCACAGGTATATTTCTAATACACTTTATGGGTCAAAATGATCAATGGCAAAAAAAAATTGTAAATTACTTGAAAATGATTTGTCTTTTTTTTTTATTAGTAATATGCATTGCTAAGAATTTCAAACTGAAGTAATGAATCCTGAGGTGCTGGAGGATGATGGGATGTAAACAGCACACTGAAAACCAGGGGAGGAGTGGCAATCGGGTCAGTCGGGACTTTTCCCGGTTGGCCGGCTCAATGATTTACACAGCAGATTACAAATTAAGCGGCCGCAAGGCGAACGCAACCGGCCCCTGATCTTAATAGAATCAATGACGTTACTAAAGTCTCTGCAGTTATTGTACTAGTGATGTGAAGTTAGTCTGGGTGGGTTTGGTTCATTTGCAGCCCTGTTATATAAAAGTGTAACTATTAACGTTACCGTCAAGGAGAGATGTGTAGGGGAGTGACTTGCCTTGCATGTTAAATTACTTATTTTACTTTTGTTATTACTTAAGCAGAAGATAGTGCTTCCTCCTATTGGCTTATTCTGTCTATGCTCCTGCATAAATTTACAGTCACTCACTGTTGTGCGATGTAGGTTATATTAAAAAGGGGTGGGCTGGGGCGGTGAGAGTTTTCCCGGTGGATTTCAGTGCCCCACTCCGCCCCTCTTCTTCAGCACACGGGTCCAAACGCTGGTCGGTGTGTGTTGTTTGAGATGCGATCTCTCAGATGTTTTTGATTCCAGAGATGGATCATACACAGATCGGATGTCAGGCCCTAAAAATACCCATAAACCCCCAAACATCTTAAGTGCCCACCCTCAGGTGAACATTCACATGACATTAGCTCATGTTTATTTACCGGTCAGAGAAGACTGCTAAATTGAGAATGGAACGACAGATTCTCTCTCAGATTTTCTGATAACACCCTTCAGGACCCATTTGTACACCCAGGCTTTTGGAGAAGTCTATTTTTTTGTTTTACAGTTTTCTTCAGTTGCTTACCCACAAACTCTTCTTTTGTTCCACAGTTTCTGAATGCTGACTCTGTGTGTGGGCTTGTTTTGCTATAGTTTTGAGGACTAAGTGTCCCCACAAGGATAGTAAAACCTGACATTTTTGACTTTGTGAGGACATTTGGTCGGTCCTCACAAGAGAAATAAATTACTCAAAATTCTAAATTATTATATTTATCTTAAAATGTAAAAATGCAAAAAGCTTTGTGTGATGGGTAGACCTCACAAATACAGCAAAACAAACATGCCTGTGTGTGTGTGTGTGTGTGAGTGAATCTCACCATGTTAGACGTTGCATTTTGGTGGAGATTTTGACTGTGAATGCTGCCAATCTCTGTTTGCGAACTGGAGTGAGACATGCCCTCAAAAAATGGCCTGAAACACACCCACATACACATCTCATGTCCAGCTGCTGATATTTAACCATACTGCTGTGAACAAATAACAACGGAGGAAGCAGATCAAACCACCGGAAGACAGGACTCATACTTGAGTTTGGGTTTCGGGGTGCTCAGAATGCTCTCGTTGTCCTCCAGCTCCGGCCCGCTGTCACTCTGATTATACACTTCCAGACTGTCATACAGCAGATCCAGATCCTCCTCCACTTCCTGTGTCTGATCCACCGGGTCTGAGTCCAGAACCTGAACACATCAGACAGACAGAAAACAACCAGACAGCAGCCACGTTTACATACATGAAATAACCTGTTAGTGATTGGACTGACAGCTAAATCAGACTTAAATATACATAATAGAAATCAGATTCAAATATACCTTTTGTAGTGCTGAGATGCATATCTTTACGTACATTTCATATTTAATGAATGTGCATATGTTTATGTCTTATATATTGTGGCGGGAATCCTGATGGACAATCAGCGTCGCCCTGGCAATCAACAACCCACACCTGGACTCAGGCCAATCAGTCACGGTTTGGGACCAAATATAAGCTGGGTTCCCAGCCCAGAAGTCTGAGAACTATCTCCGATGGTGTGTGAACCTACCTTCTCTCTCTATTACTTGCTTCCACAGACTCGCCGTGACCGATTGGCTCCCACTTCCTGGATCCACTCACTCAGGGTAAAAGCACTCCCTTGCACCTACCCCTCATTGGACAAGTTACTGGATTGCACACGGAGAAGAGGATTCACTACAGCACCGAGCACAGAAGACGCCATCACCACCAGCACTATTGTTTGTTTACCTGCCTCATTGTTAATAAACATCACCCTCCGGGGCTCATTTAAAGTCTTGCTCTCACGTGTAGTTCCTCACCAGGCCACAGTGGTGGAGAATGCGGGAAGATTAGGCCTGAAGACACTGAAGAGCAAGACTTTCCATTGTTTACACCGCCATTTTGCCCCAGATGATGATATTGAGGCTTACCTCAAATGTTTGAATCTGTCGCTCACACAGAGGGGTGGGCTAGAGGTAACTGGGCCGCTGTTCTGGCACCTTGCTGTCTGGTGAGGCCCAACGGGCATATTTTTAATTACAAGCGTCTTCTCAAAATAATGTGTGCATGGAGACACACGTCAGGTACACACTAACATGCTTACCTTTCACAAAGGCCTTGAAACCAGGGCACTGGAGGTGGGGATATTGAAGGAACTGCCGGTTCCTCTGCTGTTGGGTCGTGACTGGCCGGGGTTTGAAGCTGCCCTCGCCACCACTACACAGCCTGCCCATCCTCAGGGTCGCCAGCACCAAACGCCGTCGCACCCTCTCGTGATACTAACCTCTTCTATCATGTATTCCAACAGGTCACGGGAGGGGGAGAATTTGGGAAGGCACAAAAGGAAGATGACCGCCTTAAACATTGTTGGGGCCAAGTACGGATCCTGGAGGGCCAGGAGGTCCTCCCAGCACCCCATCCTCTCCTACACTTTGTCGTCGAAAACTGCTGTACTGTGTTGCGGAGCAGCGGGGGGAGGTAAAACGTCTGCGGGTCATCCCCAAGACGAAGACGGAAACCGTACTGGAACTCGCCCACTCGCACCCCAGGGCTGGTCAGCTTGGGGTGAAACACCGTCCAGCGCATCCAGGACAGGTTCCACTGGCCCGGACTAGAAGGAGAGGTGAAGAGCCCTGTCACATGTGCCAACGTACCTCACCAAGGAAACCTCCCCCCAGCCCGCTCATTCCACTTCCCATCATCGGGGTGCCCTTTCAAGCGGATCGGGATGGTCTACGCCACCCGGTACCCTGAGGCAGTCCCCCTTCGCCAAGCCAACGCCAATAACATTTCCCGTGAGCTGTTCCTGCTCTCAAGCCGGGTGGGCCTTCCATTAGAGATACTGACCGACCAGGGAACCCCCTTTATGTCCTGGCTAATGGCTGATCTCTGCCGGCTGCTGAAGGTAAAACAGGTATGAACATGCTTGTACCATCCCCAGACCGACGGGCTTGTCGAGAGGTTTAACCAGACCCTCAAGCAGATGCTCCGGCGGGTGGCTGCAGAAGACAAGAAAGACTGGGACCAACTCTTACCGTATGTGTTATTTGGCATCTGTGAGGTGCCCCAAGCCTCCACAGGCTTCACCCCCTTCGAACTCCTCTTTGGTTGTCAGCCCCGTGGCCTTCTCGATGTAGCCTGAGAGGCCTGGAAGCAGCAGCCGGCAGCCTACCAGACCGTCATCAAGCACGTGAAGGACATGAGGACCAAGATCGACCGCGTCATGCCATTAGTCCGGGAACACCTGGTGAAGTCCCAACAGGCCCAGCAACGTCTTTACTACCGGGTGGCCCAACAGCGAGAGTTCCAGCCTGGCAATAAGGTGATGGTCCTGGTCCCCACCGCAGCCTGCAAATTTCTTGCCCAGTGGCAGGGCCCCTACACCATGGAGGAACTACCATATGAGACAGCTTGGACGAAGGCAACCTTTTCAAACGTACCATATCAACCTACTGAAGCAGTGGGTCAGGGACCAGGACCAAGTAGCAGCCCTCACCCCTCAAGATCCCACGGTTTCCAACCCCAACCTGTCAGCTGCCCAGAAGACAGAGCTGCGGCACCTAGTCGGTCTGTTGGGTTGGCGGGCTGTTACCGTTGCTTTATGCCCAGCTTTTCCTCCATAGCTGCCCCTCTGTTGGACCTGACCAGGAAGGGGCAACCCGACAGGATTCGCTGGACAGAGGAAGCAGAGTGGGCCTTCCAGGTGATCAAACGGGTGCTGACCACGGAGCTGGTCCTCCGCGCCCTGGACTTCAGTTGCCCCTTCCTGCTCCACACGGATGCTTCTGGTACGGGAGTGGGGGCCATGCTCTCCTAGGTCCAGGAGGGAGAGGAGCATCCATTGGTATACATCAGCCGCAAGCTGACCCAGGCCCAGAGAAACTACGCAGCCATGGAGAAGGAAGCTCTCACCATCAAGTGGGCAGTCCTGGAGCTGAGGTATTATCTGTTGGGCCAGAGATTCACTCTCTTTACAGATCACGCTCCGCTGCAGTGGATGGCCCGGGCCACGAGGTGGTTTCTCTTGCTCCAGGACTTCCACTTCGATGTGCCGTCGATTATGTCGTCGGTTCCTGTAACAACAACGCTGACAGGCTCTCTTGGATCTGGGCAGCATATACAGGTCTGTCAGTGGTCACTCCCATTCCACCCCCTACATCCCCCTTTGTTTCTGCCACCAGCACCAGGACGTCGCTTAGGGAGGGGGAGTGTGGCGGGAATCCCGATGGACAATCAGCGTCGCCCTGGCAACCAACAACCCATGCCTGGACTCACTCAGCACAGGCCAATCGGTCACAGTTCGGGACCAAATATAAGCTGGGTTCCCAGCCCAGAAGACTGAGAACTATCTCAGATGGTGTGTGAACTTGCCTGCTCTCTCTATTACTTGCTTCCACAGACTCGCTGTGACCGATTGGCTCCCACTTCCTGGATCCACTCACTCGGGGTAAAAGCACTCCCTTGCTCCTACCCTTCACTGGACAAGTCACTGGATTGAGAAGAGGACTCACTACAGCACCGAGCACAGAAGACGCCATCACCACCAGCACTATTGTTTGTTTATCTGCCTCATTGTTAATAAACATCACCCTCCGGGGCTCATTTAAAGTCTTGCTCTCACGTGTAGTTCCTGCCAGGCCACAATATATTCTGTCATCCACAGTGTGCATATTTGTAATTATGCAAGTAGAGCTTAACTGCACCAGTGTTCAACTAAATCAGGTAGAAACCAGACGCTGGAACAATCACAATCAGATTCACATGTCTAGTGTGAAACCTCCTGGAAGAGCTCACCTCGTCTGTGACTTTAAATCTCTTCAATAAGGCCACAAACTTCTGCTTGAAGTTGGGTTGCTGTGAACATCAGACGGGACAGAATCATTGTTACAAATAAACATAGTAAATGAATAAACTTCCTCTTCTGTACTACTGCCATACAGACAGAGAGACAGAGGGACGGAGAGACAGAGGAATGGAGGGATGGAGAGACAGAGGGACAGAGAGACAGAGGGACGGAGACAGACAGACAAACAGAGGGACAGACAGACAAGAGGGACAGAGGAATGGAGGGATGAAGAGACCAAGGGACAGAGAGAAAGACAGACAGAGGGACAGACAGACAATGAGACAGAGACACAGAGCGATGGAGACAGACAGACACAGGGACAGAGAGACAGAGGAATGAAGAGACAGAGGAACAGACAAACAGAGGGACAGAGGAACGGAGAGACAGGTACACAAAGAAATAGAGGAAAGACAGACATAGGGACAGAGAGACAGAGGAATGGAGAGACAGAGAGAAAGCCAGACAGAGGGACAGAGGAACGGATAGACAGAGACAAACAAAGAGACAGAGGGACGGAGAGACAGACAGACAAAGGAATGGAGAGACAGAGGGACAGAGGAACGGAGAGACAGAGGGACAGAGAAATTGAGGGACAGACAGACAGAAGGATGGAGGGACAGATAGACAGACAGACAGACAGAGGGACTGTCTCTCTGTCTCTCCGTTCCTCTTTCCCTCTGTTTGTCCGTCCCTCTGCCCCTCTGTCTGTCTGTCCCTCTGTTTCTCTCTCTCTGTCTGTCTGTCTTTCTGTCTCTCCGTCCCTCGATTCCTCTGTCTCTCCGTTCCTCTGTCCATGTTTGTCTGTTCCGTTGTCTGTCTCTCTCTCCATCCCTCTGTCTCTCCAATCCTGTCTGTCTGTCTCTTTGTCCCTCTGTCTCTCTGTCTGTCCCTCTTTTTCTCTCTCTCTGTCTGTCTGTCTATCTGTCCCTCCATCCTTCTGTCTTTCTGAAGGGCAGAGAGACAGAGGGACGGAGAGACAGGGGAATGGAGGGACAGAGAGACAGACAGAGGGACACACAAACAGAGGGACAGAGGAACAGAGAGACAGAGGTACAGACAGACAGAACTCCTCACTCGTGTCATTGAGACCGATCTGATCATTTTCCGTCTGGGTTTTTTAGGCTTTCTTATGTCATCATCTTCATCGTACAAATCCTACGACACCAGAAGGAGAAATCAGAATAATATGTATTGACAAGCATGATTAAACACACAACAAATCGGAATTGGTATGTGTATGTATGGAATGTATCTATCAGATACAATTATGCAAGAGAATGTTAATAAGAAAGGAGCAGGGTGTGTTAAATGTAAGCAGGTACTGCATATGCTTCTTTTTGTTCCATTTTATGTTTTTATGAGTCGGTGTGTCCCACCTGTGCATGCCCAGCATCATCACTGCCCTCCTGTCCTGATGAATAACTGTCATCATCATCCTCTGAGTAATTATCCATGTCAGGTGACTGATCTGAGAAGAACACAGATCAAAGGTCACACACCTGTATCTCAACCCTTAGTGATGTAACACACCAGACATGATTGAAAAACACTGTGTTCCTATCCAAGGGCCTGATGATGAGTGATATTAATAGAGTGACAGATGAACAGATCAGCAGTTGAGTGTGTGTGTGTGTGTGTACCAGAGGCTTTGCTCTTGGCTCCAGTCTGGCCGCTGCTGTACTCATGGTCGATGGGTTGACTGGACAGTGAGAACACGCTAATCTCAGCTACACATGTTGGTGCTTCCTTCATGTTGCTATGGAGACCCAGAATCTGTCCGCCGTCTGTGGGATGCTGCAGCACCTGAACAAACACCTGCTGTCAGTCACATCTCAAACTCACTCCAGCTTCACCTAGCCATATCTGAGTTCACCTACTGCGACACTTAAAATATATACAAAAAATAACAAGAAAAAAACAATTCATATCAAATGCAGGGAGAAGAATGAAACCAAAACACATCAACTGGTCACTGGGATTTCTCAGCTCTATCTCTCTTTTCATCAGATGATCTAACAGTAGCTGGACGGCTCTCAGGGTGCCTGGAGAACATCTTGGCATGGATGAAAGATCATCATCTGCAGCTCAACCTGGCCAAAACTGAGCTTTTTGTCTTCCTGACTACTTCAGCTCTACAGCACAACTTCAGCATCCAGCTAGGGCTACCTACAATTACCCCATCAACTTCTGTCAGAAATCTTGGTGTAAACTTTGATGATCAGCTGACCTTCAAAGAAAGAGCATATTGCAAAGACTTCTAGATCTTGCAGGTTTGCATAACACAACATCAGAAAGATCAGACCCTTACTAACAGAGCATGCTGCACAACTTCTTGTCCAGGTCCTTGTCATTTATAGGTTGAAATACTGCAATGCTCCTCTGGCTGGACTTCCTGTAAGCACAATCAAACCCCTACAAATGATCCAGAATACAGAAAACTCTCTCTTTTGACACTACTTGGCTTCATCCTAAAAATAATATTGGAACATCCTAAAAATTATTTGAACAATGCCTGAAACTTCTTCCTGTGTCTATTTGCGTTTTTCAGATGAATTGCTTGATGTATTCTCAACTCGCAAAGTCACTTTGGATCAAAGCATATAAAGCAGCAGCACGCTTAATAAACTGGAAATTTTACACTGCTGATATTGTTATTGTTATGATTATTGTTCTTGGTGTGAATGGGAATTTACAGCTTTTACCTCAGCCATGTTGATGACTCCGACCGCAAGCGTCTTGTAGCCCAGAATGGTCCTGTTTTTGTAGCGTTTTCTCCTCTGCAGCATTATCTGCAGGCGGTTGGCGTCTCTCTTCAGGAAGTGAGGATACTGTCAGAGGAACACCAGACATCACAGCTCTTACAGACACAAGCGGAGGGGACAGTTCACCCAGCCATCATTAACTGCTGTTCCAGACCTGTGTGACTTTCTGACATTCTAAAGAACACTGGGGTTCAAACAACAACATCTCACTGACATTTCTCATCTTCTGTGTTCCACTGAAGAAAGACATACAAGTGTGAACCCCATATGGGGAAGTAAATGGCTAAACAGTGGTATACCGGATAATACTATTGCTCTAGCTGAGCACCACACTTTCCGGGCAGACAGAACAGCGGATGACTCTGGTTAAGACCAGAGGCAGAGGATTGTGTATTTATGTTAACAAAGCTTAATGCACAAACTCTGTTATCGTCACTGCTCAGTTAACCTGGAGTTTCTCATGGTTAAGTGTAGACCGTTTTATCTGTCGCGGGAGTTTACATCCACTATTATAACTGCCGCTTACATTCCTCCCAATGCTGAGGCCAAGCTTTCTATGAATGAACTTCAGTAACCATCAGTAAACAACAGACTGCTCACCCGGAGGCTGCATTAATTGTTGCGTTAACACCACCACAGACAGTGTTACAACCCGGAAACAGACCACCACATACCCAAATAAGAAGCCATGGATGAACAAGGAGGTGCGTCTCCTGCTGAAGGCACGCAACACCGCCTTCAGGTCAGGGGATGCACAGGCCTACAGCACTTCCAGGGCTAATCTGAAGAGGGGCATCAAAAAGGCCAAGTACTGCTACAAATTAAAGCTCGAGGAGCACTTTTCACACTCTGACCCTCGACGCATGTGGCAGGGCATTCAGGCCATTATAGACTACAAACCCAGCAACTCCACAGATGTCCTCTTTCTGAATGAGCTTAATGATTTTATGCTCGTTTGGAAAGAGACAACAAGCAACCCGCTATCAGGACCCCCCCCTCAAACGACCACTCATCCCTCACACTCACCTCCTTAGATGTTTGCACTGCACTGACTCGGATCAACACGCGCAAGGCGGCTGGACCAGACAGCATCCCTGGGCGCATTCTTAGAGCATGTGCAGAGCAGCTCGCTGGGGTTTTCACAGACATTTTCAACATGTCTCTTGCCCAAGCAGTTGTTCCAACGTGCTTTAAATCCAACTCCATCGTGCCAGTGGCGAAACACTCTAGCCCAACATGCCTGAATGACTACCACCCTGTAGCACTCCCGCCCATCATCGAAGTGCTTCGAGGTGCCCACTGACCCTGGACTACACTATACATACCCACTTGTAAATGTACAAATCCATTGCACATGCCACATTGTTAATTTCTGATTATACATTTTTATACATATGTCAATATGTCTGATATAGTAAATAACAACCTCTATATAATGTTCATATCTACTGCATATTCATAACTACTATAGCAACCTGTACATTGTTCATCTACTTGAAATTTCTGATTATATGTTCATATTACTGTATATCCATCTGTAAATATTATCCAGTTTCTGCTTGTACATATCTGTTATAAGCGCATTTATAACTTTATCCTGCACTTGCTGCTTATTGCACTGCTGGTTAGACCTAAACTGCACTTCGTTGCCTTGTACATGTGTAATGGCAATAAAGTTGAATCTAATCTAATCTAAATGATGACAGAATTAACCTTAATGGATGAATTTGTTTTTCTGCAAAATATCATAACTCATGAATCATTCACTGAATCCAGAGAGTCGTACCTGCAGAGAGAAGGTGAGCTCCAGCTCCGTCTCCATCAGACCGTTAGGAGGAAGAGCATACTCGTTTGATCGCAACACTCGTTTAGAGCCCTGCATACACAGAGACACACACAAACGTAAATGTATGATTATATATCTCATACTTAACATCCATCATATCTTTAAATGATTAAGTTAGTTATTGAAAATCTGAAAATTAAGTGTATTTCCACCATTAAAGTGACATCATATGTATGATTTTATTGATTTCTAGGTTCATATGAGTCTAGACAGAAGGTTTGGATAAACACTGGACTCTTTTAGTGGTTTGTACGAAGATGTTTCTGAAGCTCTAGTGATGAAGATGTGTGGGGGCACCTAATTTCTAGTGATTATCGTCGTCTTGACCACAGAGACCGTCTCTGCATTTGATAAATAAATAGTTTAATCTGGTCATTATTCATTACCATCACTCTGTTCTTCTACTTGATAATGTTCAGTGCTTTGCTACAATCTGTGTTGTTAAAAGAGCTACAGAAATAAAAGTGATTGATTGACGGCTCTCAGGAGTCTGACCTGAATCTTCACAGCTATGAGCACCGAGCTCAAATCCTTATCCAGCTCCTTCAGCACGATCAGCCTCTTCAGCGTCAGACTGCACAGCCTGAGACACACACAAGCACTACTTCACTCTCTGCATTTTAATTCTGTAGAGGTTCACACATGTAGATATCACTGTAAGTGTAACCTCTCAGTTTTACATGTGAGTGTGATGGGTGCGTTCAGGGTGTTTCTGTGATGAGATCCAGCACTGGTGAAATGAGACTCTCAGGCATTTCCTCTTCCTGCAACACAGCTGCTTTGAGTTACTGAACATACACACTCACACACACAGGAGGAATCCGTCTCTCCACCCAGAGCTCATTCCACACAAAACCATTTCCAGAGATGTCAACATCTGTCTGTGTGTGTCTGACCCACTTTCTGCTGCTGCCTTAGTCTCTGACAGAGAAAAGAAGATCTGAGTCACTGCTTCGCTCAAAACCAACACATCATCATCAGCAGTACTACGCTGACGATATCAATTCATTCTCAGCTTTCAAATGTGTCTCTTTGTTTGTTTAAACACTGTTTGTGTCTTTAATGTGATGTGCTGGATCGCTTCTGTTCCTCCACTAACAGTTACAGCAGGAAATAAACATAAATGAACATCAGAAGGTGTTTAAAGGAACAGAGCATCTTCCTGAAATCAATCTCTCATGTAATTGATTAATCTACCCAGCCTTCATCATCATTATCATCATTCCTGTCATTTACAGAGAAAGTATCAGGACGTATCATATTACATCTGACATGTTAACACTGGCTCAGCCAATGGTGTGTGTTTGAGGGTAGGGCTGCACAATAACACGATTAATAATGACGATTATTCCTTTGGTAATGAACATTTGTTCACTTGTGTATTCTTATTGCACTTTAATAATTTAATAATTTACTATTAATAATAGTTTTTTGATATATACTGAATAAAAGATCTAAAACAATTAATAAGAAACATTCATTATATGTCTCAAATGTTCAGCGCAGGGAGTAATAGAGAGACAGTTGTTTGAACTTCTTTATTGGTGGCTATCGCTTCTAATGTTTACAGCACATCGTAAACAGCATCTGCTAATAGGCTGGGCATAATTTACGTCTCTGCGTCTCATTTCACTTGGTCTGCGGTCTCGCTGCTAAAACTTTTTCAAAATATCACAATGCTCAATGTTTTAAATAGGTTTGGAAAACTGTCAAGTTTATCTTCTCGCAATATCTAGTCGCCTTATAAAAACAGACACGTTTAGGCAACATTTTCACAATTCTGTGGCTCACAAACTGTTTGGAATCAACTAAATTACTTTCGTTGGTACTGTTTCTGTTGTCTCAAAAACGGGTAAATACGAAATAGTGACTGAGTTTCATCTTATTAGATAGATAGATAGATAGAACTTTATTAATCCCTCGGGAAGGTTCCTCTGGGAAATTTTTATAACTACATAGCCGGCACTATCGTGATGTTAATCTTAGCAGTAAACCGATTCATAATTGACTCATCGTCTGATAATATTAACTATATCAACAATATCAATTATTAAACGGTCTTCTAATTCAGATTAATTTCTTGCGATCTAGAGATTTTGGAGGCCTTAGGATGTGAAATAATGGCACATTTAAAACAGTCACTGTTTATCTAACGACAAACTTAACCTCGCTTCAAGCATGCAGTTGTTTAAATAAGTAGAATATATTTCATTGGTTTTAAAAAGACTGCAAACACTGTGGGGCGAGAGATCTATTGTTTTTAAATCTTAAAAAGCGGTATTTTCATCTGACAAATTTAATTCAGTCACACCAAGCAAAACACAGTTCATGAACAAGACACATGACATGCACCATAAACATAATAAACATTGTAAAAGATTACGACTTGGTCATGTTTTCTTTTTTACAACAGCTGCAATAAATGCCACTCCCCCGGAGGTGAGTTTTTATGACAGGATGTGGGGTGGGGGGTACAGTCCAGATGTCCGGTTAATTACCCCTCATTAAGTCATAAAAGGACCATAAAACAATAAAAGGGTCGTAAATCAGGTCATAAATACCTCTTTTGGCATTCTGTGACTGTGAATTACTACTAACCGAGTCTTCAGACTGCTTCACACGAGTCGTTTACGAATCATTTAGAAATGGGGTCAAATAAAATCTATTTTTAGAGAAAAATAAAGTGTTTTTTGACCTTGCATACGTGTAAACCGGTTTTAAGACACTCATAAAACAATATTAGCCACTTTTAAAATGACATAATAGGGGCACTTTGATCGTGGGTCATGAATATTAATCGTGCAGCCCTTGAGCGTGTAGCTATCTGTTCAAGTAAAATAAAGCTGTCAAATAAAGCTGACAGGAGTGTAGTAGATGTGAAGTAGGTGAAGCAAGATACCTTCTGATGTTTATTTATGTTTATTTCATGGTACAAGCAATCTGTCACAACACATTAAAAAGCCACAAAATGGTATTTGTTGTTTGAAGTTCTTAAAATTACACAAAAATTGAAAGCTGAGGACTTGCCTCATAGCAGAAGTACGGTGCTCTGACTGTCCATTTCTCCAGGAGCTCTACATGTGTGTCGTACAAACCCTGCAGAGATGAACAGGAACCCGTCTCTCTCTCTCTCTCTCTCTCTCTCTCTCTCTCTCTCTCTCTCTGTCGGTCTGTCTCTCGGCCTCTTGTTCTTGCTCATATTATCGGCTGCTCTCTTCTCCTGCATTATTGAGGGCTGCTAAAGCGGCTGCTTGTTTAAAAGCTTCTCGTGAATATTTAAGAACTCACGGATCCCAGAGTGCATGATGGGAGAAATCTCAAGTAAACGTGAAGAGAACAAACATGTTCATGTTCAAGTAGCTTAAAGAAAAATTATAATAAAATTAAATAGAATCATAGAAAGTACAATATGAATAAAAGAAAAGAAAATAATAATAAATTACTTAACACAATAACACGAGTTAAAACGATATAAGAAGTGTAAAAATTCTAATAAAATTAAAGAGAATCATAGAAAGTAAAATATGAATAAAATAAAAGTAAATTAAAATAATAAATATTTATAAAATACTAACATGAAATATGAGAATGAAATAAAAAAGTTTCCCTGGGCAGCAGATGGTGGAGTCACAGACTGAGGTTTAATTCTCTGAATGAATCCTGCATCACTGAGATCAGGACACACACACACACACACAGAGCTGGTGATTGAGTTCAGAGTGTCTGATCCTGGACCATGACAAAAAACACACTCTTACACACACACTGGTATTATCCCTCATGAGACACACACAGGACTTATATGCCGTGTCCTACAATCCCAGACACAAATCCACATCACAGGCTGTTAGCATCAAAATCAGATCACAAAACATGATGCACTCTCAGACGATCATGAATATGATAAAGCAACTCTATTGTTTTATTGTTGTACATTAATCCTTTAACTACTATGGGCTAAAACATGGTTTGATATTTCTGGATGTTATCTTTGACATTTCTGCCATTTCATGATTTGTTCTGAGTTTTGTTGTGTGCCATAATCAGTGCTTCTTTAGAGTTTTCTCCAGATGCTAGGACTCATTTCTCAATACTTAGTTCTCTTCTGCAGAACTCTTCTCACAGTGAG